>CM060834.1:82705000-83075000 GCA_030762175.1 Metallyticus violacea
AGGTTATTTTTCGTGCCGTAAATGGACAACACGGATACTTAGGATTTTTACGCCCGAAAAAATTCATAGATCTTGGCCGGGCTTGAACTTGCGATCTTGGGTTTAGGAGGCATGTATGGTTACCACTACACCACCAGGACCGACAACTAACTTAATCCTTGCACGGGTAAGCATTGCACATAAATACTATGTATGAAAATCATCCAATGTTCATTATTTTAACATACTATGCACTAACTTTGCACACAGTCTTTTTTGTTTTAAATATTCAAAGTAAATAAAGCGATACAAATAAATGTTTACATACATTAAACGATATTCTATTTTAATATTTTTAACTAGACGTAAAAGTATAATAAGCATTATCAAAAAGTCTGCTAAATATCAATACTGAATTTATTTTAGTCTCTAATGAAATAGCCATCTATTACAGATTCGTGATCATTGTGACGAATTACCTCAGCAAAAATCTAACTCGAACTCCTAAGCGCTAACAAGTAACCATCTACTACCTTCCTTGGTGCAACAGCATAGATCGCGAACTGTTAACTTTTATTTTATAAGGCCCCAACATAAATGTATGTAAGCAAGAAATTTAAACCTATCAAAATGGATTTGGTAAGCTTTGAGATCATGCTGTTCTGTTAAAATCTTATGGACAATTATATCAAACTAAGATATTTACTGCCATCAAAATTACTCACCATAATCTCACATTTGAGCAAATGTCATGAAATGCATTTTTCTTTTTTACATGCATTTATTCATCTTCCTGTAAGCACTGGGCATCTTGCTCGTTCATATATTTTTCCAGGAACTTTCTTTAGACATTCTTTAGTAATTTCTCCTTTACACATACCTTGCTCTGATAGTTCTGCATACTTTTTCATAACACGCACTATCTCCACATTTTTTCCAGCGCTACTTCTCTTGCATGTTCCTTTGCACTATTGATATATTGTACAAATATTCCAAACACTGAATCTGGAACCTTTGCATCCTCAAGCATGTGCTTTAATAACCACACTTGGCTAACTTTTACAAATTTCCAATTCTGTCGATCTTTTTGCCATTTTTTTAAATAACTGAAAGGTTTTTCTTTACACTCTTCTTTCTTTTTCTTCTTATGCACTTGTTTGTGCTTTTTTCTTGGTTCAGGTTTATCCAAATTTTCATTTTGTTTGAATGCTTGCTGTTTTTCATTTTATTTTTCTTGTGTGTTTTGTTTAATGTTTTTAACTATGTTGTATCCTCCTGTTCTTATTCTTCCAACCTCCTCCTTTCTTCTTCAAATTCTCAGTGGCACCTTTTTAAAAGAGCAAGAACTTGATTTTGTGTTCATGGAGCCTTTCCATGTCATAATCTGTACGCAAATGATGGGCAATATTTTCTTTTGCCCCAAAGTACACCAATGGCTAACACTATTAATCTGTGACAAACGGATTCCTTGTTTCTACTGCGCCGTTTGTGTGACGTACATTTCATTCGGTCCCCTGGGTGGGGAAGAGAAAATTGTAAGGCGCGAGGGAACTCAGTTACGGAAGTAAACATCACCTGTCCTACTCTAAGTTTATGATTTGCTGTTTCGCGGAAGGAGTGAGCTGTTTATGCTCGGTCAATGGAAAATGCCCTACGACGGCAAGCCACTTTTCATAAGTTCCATGCGTAAGGTATACGAGAATGTCGATGTAACAAATCTACTTGTAAATTCTCAGTAAAAGTCTGTAATAAGACAAACTCGACAAATCCAGTTCCAGGATAGGGTAACCGTCAGCTCATAGCTAATGAGCAATGAATATTTAAAACAGTAGGAGTCAACCGTGAGAGACCAAAGATATTAACGAAGAGATAACGTTATAGTGGAGAAATTTTAATTATAAAAATATTGGATTTGGCGCTACAATTGAGTCTGGGGTCATATAAGTAAATAAGCACAATGCTCATGCAAAGATCACAAACGAATTCAATATATTGCAACAAAACTGCATATTTTCGTATTATTTACAAAAAAATCGGAATATGAACATTTGGTACATAGGTACGTGTATTAACAAAGTACAGAAGAAGACAAATCCCTAAACATAACTTTACAGGATAAATACGAAGTCCAAGAAAATGTTGGTCTGATCAAGTATACCCCAAAGTTTATGCCTGATGGCGAATTGCTTTTTATACATACCTTATTAATATACACGAACACGATTCATAATGCTTGAAGTATCATGGACATAAAGACTAATAAAGGTGCATGATTTGGAGATAAATAACACCATTTTCTCATAATTAATTAATATAACATATGAAACGGTTCATTACACCAAGGGAGGCATAAATTGTATACACACTTTCACAGTAGATATCTATTTAATATATTTCAAAGTTGGACCGAAAAACAACAGTGATGTGTAGTATGATGTTCTGTAAACAGATATGACTCAAATACATTATGATAGCGTTCCTACGTGACAAGTAAATCAACAATGAACAAATGAAGCCAAGATTATCGTATGATGTTCTATAAACAGTTGTGACTCACATTAAGCTATGCTAGCGTTGCTACAACAAAATGGAGCCAGGATTATCGTTTGAACAGCGGAAAACAATTTTGAAGTGATATTCGAAAACCGAGAATGTTGTTGAAGTTCAAAGGCAATGGAGACGTGTGTACAGAACAGAACCGCCAACGGGAGTAACAATTGCATGCATTCGAGACAAATTTGAGACTCATGGTACCGTATGCGATGTTCACAAGGGCAGAACTGGGAGATCTCGCACAGCAACAAGCCCCGCGTTCTCGACTAAGGTTTTTGGAACATTTTGAGCACCAGCATATGTCATATTATTAAAACAGCAAAGTTGAACATTTTCATCCCAAGACTTTTGCATGCATTAAACGAAGGTGACCCTGATAAAAGAATGCAGCACTGCGAATGGTTTCGGAACATGGTGCAAGAGGATGAGGCCTTCGTAGGGAAAGTTGTTTGTTCCGATGAGGCACAATTTAAGTTGAACGGAACTGTTAACCGATATAACTGTGTCCACTGGTGTGCAAACAATCCATATGTTATTTTGGAAAAGGATGTTAATTTATCATGAATTAATGTTTGGTGGGGTTGTTATCTAGGGGTCTAATTGGACCATTCTTTTTGGAAGGAACAGTAACTGGCCCAGTGTATCTGAACATGACACGGACATCCGCCTTACTCGCCATTCATACACTTTATGGAAATGAGGATCAGGATGGTGCACCACTACATTACCACCGAGAACACCCCGCCTCTCTTTTCTTGTGTTAGCGTCAGTTTTTCTGGAACATGTAAGAAATAGATTTTGTCTCAAAAGGGGCAGTCTCAGAATTCTCCTGGCCAAGATAGTGCTGCTGCGTCGCCCGTACAGTTAGAGGAAAAACGACCTATGCCCCAGGTGCGGGATCCGGCGTCAAGAGGCTCAATCATGAATCAACGCGCGAGCTACCCACTGTACTGCGTTTAAATAGCACTTTCTCATATCAGGCAGCATCTGGGTGAACATAACCAATTTACGCGTTTGTCAAGTTTACCTTGAAGTGACCCGGGATGAGACGTCAGTTCATCTGAGTAGTCATGTTCTGCATAATAAACAAACAATCGCAGCAATTAAATCACGAGGCGTTATTTATTGGCATATTCCATATCAAATTCCCGTTCACTCAGCCCTGGATAGCTTACAGATGCCAGAAATCAGCGAAAAGCTTTAGAGAGAGAGTGTCTTATGGAAGAACAGTTGGTGGTCTGCAGCAGCCGTAGCAAAATCTGCGATCAGCGGGCTTACATTAATCAATACAGCTACCATACAGCCCAATTCCATCCCCCACATATCTACTTCAAATTGGAGCTCGCGACTTGGGACTAGTAATAAACACTCATGACCAATAAATCTAGTTTCAAACTTGATGCTCATTTACTGTAGATCATATTTTTAAAAGGATTGATCTTTTCATTGTTTATTCATATAATATCAGAAACTACCTGCTCCATTCATAGAAACTTACATCTTTTTATATGTAATAATGAATTTCATGATAATCTCAAACATTTAAACAATAACTAGAAAAAATCAGTCAATCCTTTACAATGGGTTTGTATTTTACATTTCAATTATAAATATATTCAATGTAAAATGCAACAGGTTTAAATATAATCTTAAAAAAAGATTAATTCAACATTATTTTTATGCTGTAACATAATTTTAGAGAATCTAGAGAATAACAATCTGTCTAATAGTTGTAAACAATGTAGATATAAATCATATTATTTAATGCCTTTTAATATTTTATGATCAGGTTTTCTACATAATGCATATTGCATATTAACTGCAATTATTCAAACTCTTTGTTTTATTGTATAGGTATCCAGTCGCGAAGCACATTTCTGCATTGCAATATAACGATGAATAAAAACATTTATCTTTCTTAACCTAGTTATGCTTGTACACTTATGTGGTTTTTAGACGCTATCCATATCTAACTGCACAACAAAGTTTATATTCTAATGCTGCAATAATTGATTTAAATCGACTTGGCTTGGAAACTACATCGCCATGGTAACGACCATGACATCACCGTTAAGCCAATCAGAGCGTTCAACATTCATATGCCTAACCCTAGTATGGAAGTGAAGTTTTGTAGTAAATATGTGGTAGCCCCGTGAAGTGTTACGGAAATTTCTTTTTTTTTAATTTTTTTTTATTTTAGTTAATGCTGACACTGTTCTTTTCTCTTTTCTTCATTAATAATGCAGCAGAAAACGTTTACTGAAACATCATTGTCATTGTATCTAAACTTTACAAGTTACAAATAGATTATGAATTGACGAGGGCGTTCCGTGATTTGCCTAATGCCATTCTTTCATTCTCTCTGCCTTTCGTTCAGCTGACCCCTTATAAATTGACGAAGTTACTTTCGCAGCACATCACAGGCTGGTAAATGTCAAAACATTCATTAGTTTTAATAAGTTCTAAAGAACAAGAACGAGTTCTAAAGAATACGAAATAGATCAGTTCACTTTTACCACTAATATTTATAATTGATAATTGCACGCAAACGCCTTTCAGTCAATGTATGGTCTCTTGATACCTTATTCATCTATTATAATGAAACTTAATCGATAGTTTTAAAGCATGATACTTTTTCCTCCCATGTTTAATCTTTGCCTCGATTTGACTGCAGATATTGGAAGACTATTCATCATGCATTTTCCTGTTCACTGTTTTTAAATTTACTGTTAAAATAAATGAATTTACTATAGCTGTTGTTATAACCTCTAACAATCGAAGGCCTCAAAAATTATCTAATGACAACAAACATTCGTTAGTCTCAAATAAAATTTATCAGCACTGGAGAATAAATGATGATAACCTTTAAATTTAAGGCCTGCCTATTTCACTTAGACCATAGCTGCAACCCACAATAGCAGCACTACATGGATACTCAATTTCTAGTTGCATTCCAATATAGTTTCCCTTATAAAGTTAGAAAGTCTTCATCGTTAAGTTCTTTACCAAATAAATAAAGCAGGTACTTTCCTAGAACATTTTGATGGTATCTTCTACTACATGGTGCGCTGTAGCTAAAAGCCGAAATTAAACGTCTGATCAAACTCTTCCCATAATAACTTTGACTCAAAATGTTGTTTATAAATAAAACATTTCATATTCCCTTCTTTTTCTTCAACCATTATATCATATAATATGCATGAATATAATCCTTATGCAATATCTTAATACTTTTATCAAGCAAAATTCAACGTTTTATTTACATCTGCTTCTGTATTACATTCGATTATACAAGTTTTTGGAGCTGTCTTTGCATTTCATATTTTAATTTTCTCTTCCATGACTTTTAAGTTTATTTGTCACGATTCGTACTTCCTGCGTGTTGAAGTTACAAGCAACAACCTATGTTTATTATTATGCACTGTTTGGTGCAATTTTTGAAAGTCTACATCTCTGGCTGAGCAACTACTTATGCAAGTGTTTCAGCAGGTATTGTGACGATTTCCATGCATTCACTAAAGGTTTTAATTTGAGTTTCCTATCTTACGTGCATAAAGTATGACTTTTGCTTAGAAGTTATTAAACTTACTCTTATTTGAAGCTGACATTTTATCTTTCGTATTTTCTGATTCACTTCCATTATTATATTCTTCATTCTCTAATTGCACCCTCCATTGTTTCTTATTCTGGTTGATTTATACTCTCAATTCTTCAACAGCTACATTTTTCTCAATTTTATTCTCTGGCGGTCTTGCCAAAGATCTCCTGGGTTTAAAATTTTCATCAGCTGTTTCATAAATTATTCCTCCTTTCCTAATGCGCGTCATGATTTATAGTACTAGGAGAACAGACCCGGAACGCATGACACAAAATCCATAATATGGTCACTTGCAACTCCTCCAGTATAACTGTTAAGAGATATCCTGATTTATTTATTCTCTAATTCATGAGTAGAACATGATTAAGTTTAGGAAACAATCTGTCCTTTTCTATCCATTTGCATTTGTTGGCAAAGCTTGATTATTCCTTTATACTCAATTTATTTAAGTAGCAGTTAATTACTTCCTTAGTATATTGAGTGTACTTGATTTTCAATAAAAAATACAGTTATACATTGTATAGAAATTGTATGCAAATAAATTTAGAATGTGTTATTGTTTAAAGGATGTTAACAAAACCACCCACTATGGAGTGAAGCGAACAATTTAAAAAACGCTACCATAAGCATGCACGATATTTCAACAAAATTACAAGTAGCACCATTACAACTACACTCAGCAGAGTTCATGCAGACGTTCATCTATATGTTCTTATCACACTAACTAGTATAAAATTAATTTGCACTACATTCTCTTTTCTGAAAGATATGCTTTTTGCACGCCTAGTAAAATTACTTCCAAACCGCATTTATATTCAATGTCATAATGCAAGATTCATAATAAATGAGTGCCTAAAGCTAAACTAAAGACTCTAATTGCATACAAAGCTCGGCTAAGACGCTTACGGAGATTGATAAAATAATCACGTAGAATTTGACAAAAAGCATATGCTAAGATACAGTCATTGGAAAGCTGGTGAACATGTTCTGAGCACGTCAATGCACACTTACATACTAATAGAAAGACGATTTGATGTTTAATGCAAATCCGAATTTTCATACTTTAACCTATTTTCTAGCATTTTAATTAGAAAATATCCATAGATTAATGACTTTCATACTTAAATGTATGATAGCTAATCGTACAAGCAAGACTTTGGTGACCGCGAATATGTTGTAGAATGAATTAAATGCATCAATATCAAGGATTTTCTCAAGGACATCATTAATCGAAATAGAGCTGACAGATGACATTGTGCAATAATAGTTTGAACCAAATACATTAAAGAATATTGAAAATGCACCCACCAGGAAAATTTTTTTCATTATTTTCAAATAAAAGAGTATCCATTTTCAAAGATTTATTAAGTAGCATAAATTTCAAATATAGAAACAAAAACTTAACTCTGGCGAGAAAAGTTACAAAGACAGTAAAAGAAACACAAGTTTAGTTTTAACTGTGCTTTAAACATTAAAAACGCATTTCAATAAGGGGTAATACCCCCTCTGGCTTGAATATCTGCAATAATATGTCTTGGATTGCTTTCTCAAGTTATCAATGGTTTCTTGAGGAATAAGATCCAATTCTTCAAGAAGTACTCACCTCCTCTATGTAATAGGACATTTTGAGTGGGGTGGGAATTGGGCTGTATGGATGTTGCGGTAAATAATTTGTGCCCTTGATCGCAGGTTTCGCCACAGCTGCTGCAGACCACCCCCACTCTTCTTCGATGAGACACTCTCGAAGGTGTTTCGCTGGATTTTGGCGGCTGTGAGCCAGCCGGCACTGGGTTAATGGGATTCCGAAGGTGATGACAAATAACGCTTCGTTATTTACTTGTTGATATCGTTTTTCCTCCTAACATGCATCTCACGTCGAACCACAGGCAAGGTAATCTTGGCGTACGTTTATTCCGCTGACCAAAAGGTGGCGACTACAAAGAAGTTGTTACTTTACCTGAATTCTTAATGCAGCGCAAAGTTATATCGGCAGTCAACATGGTGACTGGCGCTCAAGTTTCGTCGCCCGAACTGGTACTTGGTACTTAGGCCGCTCTTCCGCTGATATCAGGGCGACGGCAACCACACGTATCTGGGCCCTGAAAGTTTTGAGACTCCCTTTTTGGGCAAAATCTATTCCTATTAAATACAATAAAAATGACGGTATTCATGAGCAACGGCACGAAATTTTGTATTAACGTGTTTCACTTCTATTCGCTGGAAAGTTTTTGTCAAGCCAAGAGCTTCACTATTCGTCAATAAAATGAATTTAAACAGATTTCATACGTTACTGTCAACGACTCATTTTTCTCGGACACTTGCAAATATGCCGCGTGTTTGTACTGAGGCAGGGAGCATTTTCAATTCTAACTGCGTACCAGAAGGGATTACCTTGCATTGTCTGACTTTTGCCAAGTCTTTCTGCGTTCGGAGAAAGACGAGCGTTTTTTTTCCTTACCTGGTTACATTTTTACATGCTATTTCTTAAATATTACAAAAATTACACTTTATGAACGCATTTAAACACTATACAATATCAAGTCTGTATATGTCATTAAAGTTCCTCCTGTGAAAGTAAATACAGCATATACATACATATAATTACAGAGTTGCTGATTGTAAAATTACAAATATTAATTATTTCAATTAGTATATAACTAACGGGGAACCAGAGACAGCTTCGGCTATTGTTAAGTTTATGACAGTGGCCGTTTCAGTGTGTCTCACATGTGTTTGAGCGAATTCATGTTGGGACTCCTGACTGGTAATGTAAAACCCTTTTGCAGACAATTTCTGACCACGTGGGCAATACTTTTGGCGTGCATATTTATGCATTAAAAGAAAATCATCGCCTATTAATAGGCAAAAAGGTATATCCAAACACTATTTATATACTTATCAGCTCTTCTACTAAACCTAACTCAGTGCGAGCATCCATAGACCCTCCTGTCCAAACCATCAGCTACACCACCTCCAAATGGCAACTTTTAGGAAATGCAGCATTGTGAAAATCGTTCTCTCCTCTTTCTACAAACTCTTTTACACTCATCAGGTGAGGCAGGTTGAAACAAGAGTCGTCTGTGAACAGAAAATAGCCCTACTGTTCTTCTCCAACCTCTATGATAATTTTAAAAATGCAATTATTCGATTCAGTGCTTCCTGAGCAACCCGAGACCAGTTGCATATCCACTTAATATCAGTTCACTTGCTTTCAGTCTTTTTCTGGCCGAAATCGGGCATCCATGCATGTTAACAAATTGCTGGCGTACAGTTGTGGCTGACAGGTTGCGTTCCCTAACAACTGTCTTCATTTTGATTTGTAGCTCTCGGACAACACAAACCTGGTTTTCTGGTATGTTTTCTAGGATGTCTCTAAACCATTCTAACCATGTTTATTACATTTGAAATGTAACATACACTGCGTCCATCATTACTAGGCCCCAGCTCGACCTCACCTTCAGTTCGCTTTTTTAAGATAAAATCTGACAACCCTACTTACACTTACAACATGTAAAATTAAAAAGAAATAATGATAATGAAACACAAATCGAATAAGATAACTTTTCTATATCTGAGACTTTCTACACATAATTGAAATATTCTGGTACTATGGCTTGTTTATAAAATAAAGAAACCTACACGTCTCCGTGACAGCAAATGTCTACCATAATATTTTATGCCTATCAAATATATTGCAATATACAAGCAAATATACATAGTTCCAGTTTTTTTTTCCAACATGAGACCACCAATAATTGTGAATGTTATGGTGGGGAAATTAGACGCCACGGAACAAGGAAAATTGCCCAAAGAGTAAACAAATCAAAGCACTGCATCTTTGGCCAGGAGAACAAAAAATGAGGAACTTCTACTCTGGTTGATTACATGACCAAAGCAGGAGAAAAACTAAAGTGTATGTACTCAGTTGTAGTTTATGTCAGCTCCTGCCCCATTGATGACATCGCTTAGCAGAAAAAGTAAGAAATAATTTTCCTGAAGTCAATGACATAATTTCCTCTGTTAAGAAAAATTTCTATAAACTATTATCGCATTCATTCTTTAAGAAAATTGGTTCTAGATCTATCTCTCTTCCTAGGACCATTAGTAGCATATGTACCTGACCAATGAGGGCATAAATTGTGACATCGACCTCAACAAAATCAGGAAGATGTTAGACATGTTAAGACTCAAATTAAATAACATGTATTGCTACTCCAAGACTGTTCTTCAGAGCAACAGCAACGTCCCCTCTTTGGCATGCTTTCACCACTCATCGGCTGGGATCCGTGTTTTGTTTGGGTATAGCATATCCTAATAAATTAGCAAATATTTTGAAGAAAATTACTAGGTATGAAAAAATGAAAGCAGTGAGCGGATTTATTTAGGGGGATCAGATCACAGGAGAGCTTGCTTGGGGATCGTGAACAATGACGTAAAATGAAATATGCTACGATATCTTGTGCCTTAGAAATATCTTTTGGCCTAAAAATTAGCTGAGAGACAGCTATAAAAGTCACTAGGAAGATTGATCAAAACATGATGAATCTCTATTTTCATGTAGTGATAGTGCCATAAACTGAAATAAATTATGTACTTTTCAGTAAAAGTTTTAGGTGAAAATATGTGTGAGAATGCATTTTCATAAAAGATAATAATTATTTATCATAATTAGGTCAATCATATTTGTC
Source organism: Metallyticus violacea (assembly GCA_030762175.1). Taxonomy (NCBI): domain Eukaryota; kingdom Metazoa; phylum Arthropoda; class Insecta; order Mantodea; family Metallyticidae; genus Metallyticus; species Metallyticus violacea. The sequence goes on from CM060834.1 coordinate 82,715,819, forward strand.
ATTAAATGCTACCAAAGGCTAAAGTGATATTTTAATAACCTAAAAGGGCCTAATCTGCGATAATATAGTGCCAAAGTTTATTTTATAAACATTAGAATTTCAGGCTTTTCTAATAAATAGAGGCAGAATTTATATGACTTTCGTATAAATCCTGTACTTTGAGTTTCAAGTGAGTAAAAATAGCCTATGTGCCCCTGATGAAAATTGTTTTAAAAAGCATAGATTTTACATATTTAAGTTGTTACATTGCCTCTTATTCTGTGAGAAAGTAATATTTTTGTTTGGATTTCGGGATTTTTTCACATCAAAAGTGGTTTTAATGACAAATAGTATGTGATGAAATCGTTTATACTGAAATACAGAAATACAGAAATTAATTGTTTTACAAGTTCTCAAGTAGGTTTTCTGTACTCTGTGCAATGTAAGATTTTACCTTTTAGCAGTGGTTATACTTCACTGCAGAATGGAAGTTTTTATATATTTCCTTATTAATTAAAAAGAAAACTTTGGCCGTCTAACCCCATTGCGTATTAAACTTTTGTTCGGTGTACCACCATGGGCGGCAGAGGTCGTTAAGGCGAGGTCTGGGGTTCGAATCCCACCAGGACCGTCCTCCCTGACTGATGTTTTTTCCAGGTTAGCTCAATCCTCATAAATGGAAATGCAGGGGAGGTACCCTAAACTTAGCCTGGAACGTTTCCTTCCTTAAAAATATCCTTTCCTAATATATCGTTTCATTGTTCGGCTATGCATAGATGGAGAAATTGGTGTGCAATTTTGTGAAATGAGAATAGGAAATTCTGCCTCTTTTAAGTTACGAGTTCGTTCAATCAAATGCAAATTTATTTCGATTTCAGTAAGGCAATAATTAAATGTTCCGAGGGTGTAAAGTATAGGCATTTTGTTCGAGAGTGTGGGTTGAAGATTTTTACAGATAGGACTCACATTGCATTATGCTAGCGGTGCTACAACAAAATGAAACCAACATTATTGTTTGAACAGCAGAAAGCAATTATGAAGTGGTTTTGGAAAACCGAGAATGTTGAAGTTCAAAGGCAATGGATACGTTGTACAGAACAGAACCGTCAACGCGAGTAACAATTGCACGCATTCGAGACAAATTTTGAGACTCGTGGTACCGTATGCGAGTTCACAAGGGCAGATCTGGGAGACCTCGCACAGCAACAAGCCCCGCACTATCCTAGGCACTATTCAAGGCACTCGATAGGACGAAGAGGTCCGATTGAGTTTCCACCGCGTTCTCCGGTTCTAACTCCGTTGGACTTCTACCTATGGAGAACTCTTAATGGTGTTGTATACCATATAAAACCTGTTACAATGACATCACTTCGGGAAGAAATTGAAATGTCTTTGTCTGCCATCGCTGAGAACACTTTCGCAAACGTTGCTCAATCAGAAGTTCAACGTACTCAGAAGTGTATCGACGCCGATGATAGGCATTTTGAGCAACTATTGTTAACTGTATCATTTTCTGTTTGTGTGAATTCAGTTTTGTAATGTTAACACAGCTTTTTCTTTGTTTGAAGTGTGTATACATTGTGGCACCCTCTGTGTGTATATATATATATATATATATATATATATATATATATATATATATATATATATAATGTATAATATGCTAGTTTTAGGAGTGTAGAACACATTTTCTTATGAAATGATCGGAAATATATATATATATATATATATATATATATATAAAGCAATATTTTGACGTTTTTCGTCATATCCAAATGGTTTTGTCATGAATTTTTCTAACATTGATAGGAATTCGTTCCTAGTAATAATGCCACACCTCTGTGTAGCTAGACTTTACGAAACTCTAATATATTATAGAACTCTTTTGAAATTTGGCTAGCCATACATTTTTAAGCAGTGTAAAATGAATGCTCATGGTGTTGAACTAATTTTAGTACTAGATTTACTGACAATGACGCCTGCATGACGCCATAGAGTGGTGTGTTAGAAATAATAAAGCGTAGGAGTAAATTCTACTTAAATATCTTAAATATGTTTTTCGTCAAGACTGTATAAAATAGTATATCAATTATACGAACGTATTTCTGCTTTAGTATTTGGAAATTATGGTAGCCAACTGACATTTGACACAAGTATAAGCTACGAATACTGTAAGACTCTGCACAAAATATATTAATATGTGCGAATGTTAAAAACGCTATTTATTTTGCTCATACTTATTCATATAATATAACGATACCCCTTTTAATATGTATAGTGAACTTAATCGATATGAGTTTATTTCTGTGTAATTATTATTGTTAAATTATTTTTCATAATGTATAAGAATTGAAAAAAATCTACTTTTAATATTTGGAGTCTGAAATGCAATATTTTTGCGCTGTAAACCCTTAAAGGTTTTGATTTTGAATGCAACCGCTTTAAACATAAAAGGAAAAACTAATAATAAACTTGATTAAAACTTTGCTATTTTGAAAATTTAATGTGCAATATTATTCTCTAATTCTTGTTTTTAAGTTCGCCTTTAAATAATCAATACGTTAAATTTATCAAGAGGAAAACGTGACCATTAATTTTATAAATACTTGCAGCATATCCTCCGTTCATTTTCTGTGATAGTATAACCTTTAATTACTCCATCTTTATTCATTACTTGCCTTTCTTCCTGACTTAAACATTATTTTAAGCTGACTGCAAATATGAACAGCAAAGAGTAGCAAATTATCCTGCCACCCTCCACCCATACATATTTTGACACAGCATGCTCTCACGAAAACACGCAAGAGGCTTTCGAGTTTTTCGTCGTGGGATTTGCATCGCGTAGTTCTTCACCTTTCACCCGCTCCACCAAGTGCTTCACGTTAATAGAGCATAACGAGGGCGGACTCTGTTAAACTGCGCTGGCATAATTTGCGGTTCAGAAATATTAAAAATAAAAACGCCCTCTTTCCCCTTTCTTATAAGTGCCCTTCTGCTTTAAATCTTCTGTTTATTTCTCTGTATTTTCTCTCTCTGGTAGAATGTGTTACCTCTTGTCTATAAAGTTTTAATGAACGAATCGCAGCACTTCCGTTATGTGCAAGGAAACTGTTCCGTTCATTACAAAATAGCTCATATGGACGAGAAATAATCGGAGAATTTCGTCAAAGCTGCACGGACAGGCTCCCACTAATGAGGGCTTGAGTACTCAGCGGAATGTACACCGTTCACAAAACAACATTAACATTTGAAAATAAGTCTAAATGATCAAAAACATAAGTGTCGTTGTTTAATGCGGGATCCATAAGTTCAGTGATTTTTTTTAATTGGTTGATTTATTTATGGACGCTCTTTAACATCTCAGGTCATCAGCGTCCCATTCTATTTAGGGCGTGAAACGGCCGACAAATTTTGCTCAGAGGCCTCTCTTTCAGGCTTGAGGTTCTTTATCGTGCCGTAAATGTACGACATGGGACCCACGGCTTTACTTCCCTTCCGAAGGAAGCCATACTTAGGATTTTTACGCCCGAAAAAAACCATCGGTCCTGGCCGGGTTCGAATCCGCGATCTTGGGTGTGGGAGGCAAGTATGGTAACCACTACACCACTAGGACCGACATACCAGTGATATATATATATATATATATATATATATATAACAAATTAACACTAATAATAAAAGTTGATAAAGATAAAACACAGAGAAAAAGTTGCAATTTCAAGTGTGACTTTTTCTCTATGTTTTATTTTTATCAACTTTTATTATTAGTGTTAATTTGTTACATTGTTAATAGTGTTTCTTTATTTTTATGTTTCATTAATATATATATATTTTTTTTTCCTTAAGTACATATCATCTAGAATATATTAAATATATTCCAGAAGGCAAGGAACTGCATTAAATGCATATATTTACTTACAATCAAGGTACTTGCTTGTAGACCCAAGATCGCGGGTTCAATTCCTGCAGGAATCTATGCATTTTTTGAACGTACAAGCCCTAAGTAATGGGAGAGAAGTAAAGCCGTGGGTTCTCGTGTCGTGGATTTGTAGTACATAAAATAATGCTAAAGCCTGAAAGAAGAGGCCTCTGAGCATACAACTTGCTCAGTATATCTTCTTCTTCTTCTTCTTCTTCTTCTTCTTCTTCTTCTTATTATTATTATTATTATTATTATTATTATTATTAATTTTTTAACTTTATTAATTTTTTTACAGGACATATTCCAATCTGCTAAGAGTATATCTAGGTTTAAGGGAAATATTGAAAGATATTATCCTTCCATGCTCTTCAGAGGTTTGACGTTTAGCAAAATTCGAGCTAAGCAGCAGCGAAGAATTCCAGTGCGTTACCGATAGATGGCTTATGTTTGAGCGATAACGTTTTCAGCGATTTCCAAGTTGTTCATTGACAAAATTAGGCCAGTCTTGTATAGCCTGTATTTGCCTCCTCATTTCTGTAAATACTGGAACTTTGCTTTCAACATTATTTAAACGTCTCCTATAAAAACTGTGGCTATTATTAAGAATAAAACGATTGATCCAATTATTCAAATGAAATATAGTTTATAATTTTATGTTATTTAAACCATATAAATTATATAATATAAGTATTGTTTGGGTTCAATGTGGTTTATATCTTTAATTTATGTTTATGATTTTCATAACAGGAGCTCTTTATAGGTATAGCTATTTAAAACTCCTCACTTAATAACCCCATAAACCTGCTGTGTTCATGTCATTGGTTTGAGAAATTACAACCCACCAATTTTTTGTTGCTTGACAAAATTTTACTATTTGTAGAATGGGAAAGTTTTTAACTAGAATTTAACGTGATATTACTCTGTAATTAATTATCTAGATTCCATATCTTAGAACAAGAAAGTGCACTAAAGGAAATAAAAATAATAATAGATCACAAGGTACAGATAAGATAAATTCAGAGTTATTTCCTTTTATAAATTAAACATGCATACTTCATTTCATTCCTCCTGCACATAGGCCTCTAACCAACACAATTAAACTTAACCTTAATCTCTTCTTCCACATTTACTAACCTACATAACTATTTGCTTGTTACATTTTAAATTGTATCTTTGTCTCTAATTTATATAATTGTTTAGAATAATTTAACTACAATCCCTCCATTATGAAATTAGTAGCAGTATCCCCTTTTTCCCATGGTTTCATTATTTGTTACCATGTCTTTATACATGTCATTTAGAAAATAAATTTATTCAAAATTCACAGTGACATGGCAGTCATTATATTTCCTGAAAAGAGATTTCTGTATATTTGCAGACTTTAATTAGTTCGGACTCATACCACTTTGCCTTGTTTTCTGCAGAAACAAAGATGATATAAAATCTGCTCTTGCAACAAAAAGTGAGAATATTAATATCATGAAATAAAAATATAAGAAAATATCTGATCATTTTGCAACACAATACGTCACTGTAATGACTGTTATTTCGGTTTTAAACTTTACCAATTATAGCTTTTACTTCTAAGTAATCGATTTTTCAAAGATTATTTTCCTGTATAGGCTTGGATTTCATGTGAAAACAGTACTTTTTCTGTCATTTAGCTAGAGAAAACACGATGTTCTTGCCATTTTGCAAGCGATCTTGTTTAAAAACTTCAGCAGTGCTCCCAAAAAGCCTCAAATATGACATTTGTCAAATTCACAGATTCCATCACTATTCTGTAACTAGAGGTACGGGCATGTACCTAGTTCCCGTCATGCTTACCGGACAGCTGTTGCCAGATTGATGCAGGATGGACATTTGAAGTCCCACAATGTATTGTTGATGTCATTTTTCTTTCCCTTGTAATAAAATCAGCTTCCTTATTTAAATGTCGGATTGTGAGGGTGTACTATACATTATACTACTGAAAATATGTTTTTCATTCCCTCCTTGGTAGTACAAATTCATATTACGACAAATTGAAAAGATTTTGTGAAGTAAAAAATACTCAGAGCATAAAGAGCTAGAGAACATAAGCATTTTATAAATAAAAAACAAAACTGGCTAGTATCAGATAGAGCTAAATAGTTCTTACTTTAACATGAAATGTATTGCCTCATTTTCACGATGGTGCTCATTCACAGCGGACCTATTAGGGTTAAACATTCTTTTTATTTCTGAATGTTGAACACATAGCAGTCTCTGACTCATCGGTACTGGTGGTGTAGTGGTAACCATACTTGCCTTTTAAACCCAAGATCGCGGGTTCAAACCCGGTCATGATCGATGGATTTTTTCGGGCGTAAAAAACCTAAGTATGGCTTCCTTCGGAAGGGAAGTAAAGCCGTGGGTCCCGTGTTGTACATTTACGGCACGATAAAGAACCTCAAGTCTGAAAGAAGAGGCCTCTGAGCAAAATTTGTCGGACGTTTCACGCCCTGAGTCGTATAGGACGCTGACGACCTGAGATGTTAAAGAGCGTCCATAAATAAAAAGAATAAAAAAAATCTCTGACTTATGTTGGTCACGTTGGAAAGGAAATAAACACAATCACACTTTTATTTTATGGTGATTGCGAAAACATTAGGCGTTTACAGAAACTCCACGAAAATTCCATACTGTATCTCACATGGTTTGCACAAAAGGTTTCTAAAAGTATGTCTTTAATATCGAATTTTACGTTTATCCCCACGCATCATAATAGAATGCGGAAAAGACCCTAATCCTGTTAGCTCACAAAATGTTAAGTATTATTATACAAAAAATATATTTATAACATTATGATCCATTGTGCTAAGCTCTTCCAAACTGCACTCGTCGAAGAAGCACTTATTAAATGAAAGCACGAAATAAAAAATACTATCTTCATTTTGGTGTACCTATTGACTTCTAAGCATTTAAATTATAAAACGGTTTGTTGCTAGGGATCCGGGGAGTTGATTAAACAGCGTAGGTTCCAGACCTTATCAGATAAAGCTAGTATGCATTACCTCTGTTAGTCCTGGATGTTAGTAGGTTAAACCAAACGAACCGCGAAAGCAAATCAAGCTCTGAGAGAGAGTGCGCAGTGTGCATAGTCTCCTCGCTGATGACCGCTGCAGTTGTACGGACCAGCCCATCAGCTGTCTTTTGACGCGCCAAACTCTGGAGTTCTCTGTAAATGTTTGTCACCCACATCAGAGTTGATAATGTTGTCATAACTGTTAGAATACAGTGTTGAATGTTGTCGCAGTAGCGAGGACGTGTAGCCGCTCCTGGAAATGTTCTGTAATTACCACTGTCTTGTGTGTAGGGAATAGTTGTATCTCTCGCATTTAACATTCATGCCGGAAGATTATTGCAACAAAATATAACATTGCTTAGATTGACTTTCCTAAGGAATGTACATAGGGTACGGTGAAAAAGCATACTTAAAAACAAGCCCTTTTATTAGTGCTCATTAATTTAAGTTAAATGTTGTCGCGGACTATCATTAAAAACCTCTGTAATTATAAACATAAAATTAGTATAATTGTAAACTTGCAGTGTCAATTTTGTTAATTTTGAGCGTTAAGTAAATTCGTGAAGATCTTCACAAAGTTTCTTTTGTTAATAGTTGTTATATTTAGATCATCTTTACTCAACAACGTTCAGAAATTAGTTTTAATGAGAGAAAATTAAAGTTATTCATAAATATTGACTAAATTACTTGTGCATAATGACACTGTTTTTGCTTTTGGCATTAATTAAAACAAGTTTTCCTTCTTTGAAAATATCTTATAGAATTTATCGTTCAAAATGTCTGGAAATGTCTATTTAACAAAATTGTATGCTTTAAAGCTTCTTGGCGGGAATAATTTTGGTCATGCTAGTATCAAGACCAATGGATAACGTAGTTTAGTTTTTATATATTAAGTCTGAAGTTTGAAAGGCAAATAAGCAAAACTGCTTTTCTCTAACACAGAAAATACAGACAGTTATTTCTTTTCTGTTAATTATGCGTACATTCACCACATGCATTTTTGGACTCGTGCGCTTTTTAAAATGTATTTTTATCTGTCTCGGCAAATAGCAATAACTGCAATATCACCATAATTGGGCCGGTTATTAGGTTCAAATTCTGCAGGAATAGACGCTTCTTTAAGAAATGTATGATTGTATTTAATCAGCATAGCTGATTTGTTTTCTTTGTCTGCTCTTAGGTGTAAAGAATTTACATCTGAGGTCAAAAAGAATATCCATACTTTGAAAGAAATATGTTTTAGTATATGCTGCTAACTTTAGTTTTTAAGTTTCATTCTTTCGTAGCATAAAATTTATTTGTAAAATATTATGAGGTATTAAAGTGATAATTTATAACATTGATAGATAAAATATTACAAAAATTCAAATTTTACTACAGATTTAATAATTTATAGAACTATTTTTGTAGTTTTTTCGTTTAATTTTCGTGTAATTATACGACATTGAAATGTGGAGGAAAATGGTCCACAAAGATAACGTATAACTGCTATATTCTTCCTGTATTTTCAGTCACCTTAAATTAAATATTGTGCCACATCATTTTTTTAAATTGTTGTAATGTGCGCATTTATTTTTGGGGGAAAATGTCCGTTAAGGAGAATGAAGGCGGTTGGTTGTTCGTAATCTCTTAAGAGTAAGTTTTGTGCTTCAATTTGATTTGTGGCTGGGAATTCTCCACCTTGAAACAGGAATTATTGTTTCAAGAATTGCAATAATTAGAACAATAATTGTAAAGCATTTAATTTCAGGAATTATTAACAATGTTAAGAACGATATAATAATTTGATGGTATCAACATTGCAATTATGATCAGTATTTTAATAATATGATTGTTAGTGTTGCATATAGGTGAAGAAATGCAAAAATATTCACAAAAGACAGACTGGACTTATTAATGTTAATATAATAATCTGGCTAGTCTCAAACCATTAGGACAATAGTTGACTACGAAAGAAGGCATTTCTCTGTTATGGTTATGCAACTTTTTTCTTTGTAAAGACTTCAGAAAGAGTTTTGCCGACTCGATACAGAAAATGTTTTGTTTCCTTAACAGAGAAAAGCAATGAATATGTTATCAATAAGTAACTGGACTTGCCATACCCACAAGGATGTCGCTCAGGCGCTCAGAGATCTTAAAAGAAAACATTAAACTTGGGAATTTTAATTTTAGGGAGTAACTGGGGGTGAGTTAGACAGCTAACGGATTTTATTGTCCTTAAAGGGGACAGCGAGTATTATTAAGCAAAAAGGATAACTATGTCCGACAGATTCAAATAGACACGTTTATATATGGCCGGGATGTGCTGTATAGTAAAACCTTAGTATGCGGAGAGGTTAAAAAGGTAACAAAATCGGTCATATACAAAAGACGCCGCGTGTGAATGGCAGAGGTATCCTTTCTAATTCTAACGTGGGAACATTAGTTTTACAAAGTGAATGAACTATTTCAACCAATAAGCATATCTCAAAATCTGACAAATAGGTATAAAAGATATCTGGTGAGAGCCAATAGGAAACCAGAATTGTACCAAGTTCTATAATATTTGAAGAAATAAATGTTCATGGGGGCGAAGCAAAATCATATAATAGACTTCATATAAAGTATAAGAAATAAATTTTTAGAACAATACTATGCAGTACAGAAGGAAGGCAGTAACAACATAGTACACAGTAACAAGACGTCGCTTAATAGTAACAACATAGTAACAGGCAGTACACAAGAGAGTGATGGTGATAGCAGGAAGGCAGTGAACAGTTGACAGATATCACACCGTAACAACTGGTTAATTATTATTGTAAAGTTCTTACATCGAAGTTATTATAAAGTGTCATAGTAAAATTATAGGTGGCAGTCAGATTTATGACCGCATGAGTTAATTACGAAAGAGTTCAGTTAATGTTAAAATTACCTAACAGTGTAATTAGCTCTTTGAGTGAATACAGGGATCTTTAGCCTGAGAGCAAATATGCAAATATGACCTGTCATTGGCCGCTGAGTTCGGATGCGGTACTACGCGAAAGTACCGTAACCACAACTGACATAGTCTCAAAAGTTTATATTTTCTGTTTACCTAGGCCTCCTAATGCAAAAAGAGTAACATTAGCAGACGCAGAAGGTACATTCAACAGTATAACACAAATATTTGAGGAATTAACTGTATAACAATCGAGTAAAACGATAGAAACTTAACACATAGTCTTATGGGAGTTAGAGACAGTTAGGCCCAAAATGGAACTTGTATAATAGAGGGCTTGAACTAAAATGACCAGATATTTACACTGTCCTCGACATTTTTCTAGATAGTTTATAAGCTATTAACACACTTCATTAAGCGAAATTCTTACAACCCATCATGGTACACTTACAGTATTGCTTTGTCTAAATTCAGGTCAATCCTCCTGAGATAGGCCTCCTAAACTGATGTTTGTTGAGCAAAGTAAAATTACTACATAAGCAAAGCAAATCGGTATTGTTATTCTTGAAGTATGAAATCTTTATATGTTATGTCATTTTATTTTCAGATCTGATTGATGTAAAATTTGTTAGCCCTAATTTTGTCAATGAAAAGTTCAACTACTCCTCTCTCTGATTATCGTTTGATACAGTACTTATTTATTTTGATTTTCTGAACCTACTGTAATGAAAATATGCGTTATGGTTTTGGGCGACCGCAAGTTGACGTCTGTAGAACATGTGCGTTTAGGAAATGAACTACTATTGAAATGATATCTTTTTAAAAAGGATGTATTTTATAATGTAGATTATGCTTTACTATATGTCTCTAAATATCACGACATCCTATACCTTTATTTACTTTGTACTGTAATCTGAGATAAATGCATTATTTATCTACCTAGAGAAAAACTCACAGAATTGCTTATACGCATGTGGGTACTAACACAAATGCATATATCTCACACTTGTCGACCGGCAAGCTTATAAAACCGCAATAAGGGAACCAACTGTGCTCAACGCAGCTGTTGCCAGTCTTTCTTGCCTCTGCCTCCTGTTTATTCATTCTGTTCTCGAGGTCCCTTGTTGTCTAATGTTGCAAACATTACGAAAGTCTTCAAATTATGATTACATCTCTGGATTTCGTCCCATTTCATTTTGTATGCATGAGTTGCTCTGTGTTTAATGTGAACTTGTTTTTCGCACGAAATCTTCAATTCCTAACCAAGCGATTTTGCTAATAACAAAGAAGTCGAATTTTTGTGATTCAATTTTTTCCTATTCTTGGGATATAATACGAATAAAATAACTCAATTTTCCAAAGGAGCAACTAGTACTGTGCTCCCCAAACAATTTGAGGAAGAAGCAAAGCAATGGAGCTAAACCTATCAAGATCTTTAGAATTTATAAGAATAAAACAGAATTTAGGTGAGAACAGATTGTTTAATCGCATGTTTAGATTATAGTGAATATATATTAAAACGATAAGCACTAATATATATTATAATGGAATATAAACTAGTACAAAAGAAATTAGTTAATGTGCTGTAATTGAATGGATAGCTGGAGATAGTATATGGTTGGTTTAATTAATTTTACAAAGAAAAGTATTAAAATGTGGTATACATAACATGAAATTAAACGAAATACCGTTTTTAAAAATGCAAGCATGCACCTTGTTTAAATTTATCCAAGTATATGCTAAGTATCTCTAATATCTGAATTAACTTCTTTAAAAAACGCAAAAAAAAAAAATCAAATTTGATTCATGACATTACATGCTACTAGAAGGCCCACGAAACACCGGCCAGGTCATGGCGAACCAGCCTCGTGCGCGCGTACACCCAAGACCACAGAGAAACAGAATCCATCCTGTATTATTAACCCAAACACAGATAATTCTTCAACTCTCTTTATGGTAAAACAATCGTGAACAGTGGGTATATGCGGTCTCAGAAAGCCGGGTAGTTCCCGATATTTCCCATCGATAATTTTTCTATTTTTTTATTATATTTTATTTCTATTGACTTATGAATGAAAATAATAGTTAAGAACAAAAAAATATGCTAACGTGCATAATATTTTTGCCTCAAGTATACGCACGCATGAATGAAATTACGTGCATTTAAAGACCATCAAACAAGCTTAATACAGAATCAGTCTGTAGATAGAGTAGTCAGATTTAGCTCTGTCAACTATTAATGAATAAGAGAATTATGTCATGCAAACTTGTCATCGTATGCTTTTATTATATTTTCAAAATCAGTCGAGGAGCATCGTTTCAAAAGGAAAAAATTCACTTATAATCGTAAATTACTTTGAAGCAATTTGTGCCATAGATTATGCCACATAATGCTACTGATCTTCGTTGTGCTGAATTTTAAACTTAAAATGAAGCATAAACATAAGAAGCTGGTGTAAAATGCCTCGAGTGGACCAAACTGTGAAAAAATTACGACGATGGTAAGAAAGCGTATCGCCTATTCTACAAGCCAGATGGTTAAACCAACTTTTTTACATTGTCGTTCATTATTAGAGCTGGCTTTCATATCTAGATGCCTCGTTCTTGCATTTGCTTTCAATTGTTGTTTCTGTTTATCTGTGATCAAATATTACATCAGGCATTTCACAAGTTACTGCTTTATAAAACATGAAAGCAAATGTAGAAAAGAAGTTATGAAGCATTCATCAGACTCTAGGAAAAGGCAGAAAGGCATAACGATAAGAACAAGGAGAAAAATACTTATATTTCATTGTACATTGTACTTAACAAAAAAAATGTACAAATATGATGTCCAACTTTTTTATTCTAACTTCGTTATTCATATAAAGTTTCATATACCACGATAAAGGTCCTATCATGCGGTAGTTCCAGTCTTTATGTTGCAAAAAGCAGAACCAGTGAACTACTCTATACCAATGAAAACGAATTGCAGCAAAAAAACTTTCTGGCATCAATGATGACTATATACTTTTCTAAAATACGACGTTCCAGAAATTAAATAGCGATAAAATATCACATGAGAATAAAACGTGAAATTTTGCACTTTTTTCTAAATATTTTTGAAAAAAAAATTGGCATTGGTACTACAAGAATTAATTTAATAATAATAATAATAATAATAATAATAATAATAATAATAATAATAATAATAATAATAATAATAATAATAATTACAGCAGCTTCACTAATTGCTGGGAAGCTGACTGCAAAACCAAACCGATTGCTGAAAGAAAGCAATCAATAATAAACTTCATATAGAAATTAAAGGGAAAGTCACAGTTCTACACAAAAGAGCAAGAGACTTGTAGCGGAAATTATAGGGCGCCGACGTAGCGTTGAGTGCCTGATTTGCAACGGAATTTAAATGAGTCGACTTAGACGCTGACGTAACTACCACCACAATATGCTCGGCTAGTTCAGAGTTTTATATTATAGCTGGATTTTTCAGATTGATACTTCTGGGGTGAAATAGTGTAATTTAAATATAACAAAATCACAATGGATAGAAATCTACGGAGTTTATTAATGTTTTGTTATTACCTCACAACAGTACACTTTTCTGAATACGATATACTTTAAGAATAATATTAGATGCAGACTGAATACGAAACGTGATATTATTTATATTTCTCTTCCGAAAACTGTGATTTATGCCCTGTTGTAACTTATATACTATTTTCCTATGTGAATATTAATTCAAACTCTAATATCATTCACCACAAATAATAATTTTGAAATTTTCCTCCACGAAATATTAATCGCCACTTATCTTTTAGTAATGTTGAAATGTATCTTCACTATACGAAGTACGAACCACGAATTTGCTAATGGAATTTAAAATACAACTTCTCTGTACGGAATCAAACGCATAACTAACAAATTTTGATATAAAAGCCGTCACTTATTACAATAGGAATGTAATAATGCTACTAATTACAATGCATTATATTTTCAACATACGTACACCGAGCGAATGAAATTCGTTCGTTTTTATTTAGTTGCAATAAAGCTGCCTGTCTCGTGTATCATTCTTGGTACACATTATTAATGTTGTTATGCTTGCCATTGGTTGATTTACTTGGTATTACAATTTTCTTATCTGTAGTTTAATCTTTTCCTATTCTTGGCTATGTATGTGTTCGTTTGAACCGTTACATTTTTATATTATTAAATATTATCATAAAGGCCAAACAAAGACATACATTGTAATAGCCCTTATCTGATACATGAAATCTACAAATGAGCTTACAAGAATTATACGATTGAAAACGTATTGCAAACGAATATTGTTATTTAGGTTGAAAATTAAGGCCTTACATAACATAAAAACATGTGCATATGAACTTATTAAATGTATATGATTAAAACATATTATCAATGATTGTTTGGAGCTTTAAATCGAACATTGTGGCGTTTATCTTACGTAATAACATACGCCAATGAACTTCTTAAATTATCATAGCTAAATGGCTATTACTATTAAATGTTTGTGGTTTTATATTGAGCATCATATCTTTTATCTAATATAAAGCATATGCAAATAACTTATTATATTAATATAATTAAACATATTATCAATTAATGTTTTGAGTTTCAAATAAAATATTATAGTCTTTACCTTATGTAATAACGTACGTAAATTAACTTCTTAAATTAACTATCTAAATATCTATTACTGTTAAACTTTCATGACTTTATATTGAACATTATAAACTTTACGCAATGCACAAACATGTGCACAATACAGTTAAACAACTGCTATCAATGAGTATTTAGGGTCTTACATCGGATATTTTTTCGTTTCAGACTTTATTATCCCTTAAAGTTAAATAAAAATAAACTGTTGATATGAAGCAACAAAAGTAAATAAGAAGTAACTCCATAACATTTTTTTTTTTTTCCAAATAAGTTTAACCTGGATTTAGTGATTGATGTTTGCAGTTATTGCAGAAGGACAAAGCATGAGCTGCATTTTTCTACAACTAAAGAATGAACATGGATAACATGTTGTCTGTAGTTTATGTAAAAAAAAAAAAAAAAAAAAAAAAAAAAAAAAAAAAAAAAAAATCAATTCCACCTATAGTCTATAAGAAAAATGTATAATTTTGTCACAGTTTTTTCAATTTTTTGATAAGAATTTCCTTTTGTTTAAAAACTTTTACAACACTTTTATGTACATAATAGAATTAAAATTACAGACCTTCTTTGGATAAGTGTTTTTAATATCTCACAAAAAAGTTCATAATGATAGCTTTAAAACTTTCTGAGATAGTGTAAAATGTGTACTGCTGCATTATTTGCTAGATTTATACTTCCTGGTTACCTAGCTGATTCTTGTATTATCATTTCTAAATGGATGTGGCAAAATAAAAAGCATTGCTAATGTCTTTTAATGTAAATAAGGAGTATTATTGAGTTTCCAAACATCGATACTGAATTTCCGCTGATTAATTTGTTTCCACAGATAATCTAAATATGAGCGTTTTTACCATAAGTAAACCATCGAAAAGAAACAAACATTCAAACAAAGTGAATAGAGGCAAATATGAAATGCATTTTTAAAGCATAGGTCATCTCTTGGAAGTTATTCGACAGTATCAAATATATAGAATAAGAATAGCTATAAGACTATAAATTAATGCCTATTGTTAGGTAGTTATTAAAGCCAAATGGATACTTTGAAGAAAATTTAATTTGTCCTTTGCCTACATCATTGAACTTTTGATTTAGTTAATATATTTATGATATGAATTTTCCGTACTTCTCAAACAACGCATTATTTTGAATGAAAATTTAACGTTTGAAAGTTGGCAAAGAAGTAAGTACAAACAATATGGAGGTTATATTTGCATCAGTACTAGTTTGTTATGAAATAATCACGATTATTAATATTTCTGTACATAACTGCTTTTCACGTTGAACCAAAATAACCCACGAGTGCTAAATCCACTGCGTAACGTGCTATTTCCTAAATGGGTCACGAATTCAAGTATTTCTATCCCCTATTTGGTATAATTTACTAACCCGAAAAGCTGTTGCTCAGTCTCTTGAACGATCGAGGTCAGCGCGCAAAAGACTGAGCACAATTTATTACGCCAATAACCCCAGCTATCTTCCATGACGCCAGCGTTGTTTGGTATTAACGTTAAGTGGTTTCCACAGGCGAGCTGTAAGGAAGCCTAGAGCACCTCCTGCGTTCTATTCCTTTTATAAAAGAATTGCTTTCACATAAGTTCATGCTATAGAATTACAACTATATCAAATGTCAGAAATAGGTGATATGGTTTCGCATCCTTTAAGTGTGCGCTTGTTTTTCAAACAGTTAATGGATAAGGCATAAAAACGAAAGTGTCAGGAAGCTGCTTAATTCAGAATAGTTCAAATATTTATATTATGTTAAACTTTTTTTAGTTAAAATGTTGGCAACTTTATGAGCATAATGGTGGCTAGTAAATATTTAAATTATTTTAATGTTTACGTTATTTATATCTGGATTTATAACAATTTCTCTATTATTGTGGAGCGGGCTCATTTAACATTTATTCTGGAGTATGGAGCTCATTTGCAATTATCATAATAGTTATTTACATATAGGGTTCACGCAAAATTATTTCCTGATTTTGGGAGTCGATACATACTCTTTGATGCATGTGGAAAATATGTAACAGCCCTCAGGAAAAAGAAAGGTATGATTCCTGAATTTTTGAAGAGTCTTTAATGCAGGAAAAACAGAACAATTCTATGAAAGGCCGTGCACAAACTTCAGAAAATTGATAAATTATTAAGAAACTACTTGTTAAGAAATAGATGAATAATTATCAAAGTATAATTTAAAATTTACACATTTCCATTAATTACTGAATACTTTTCAGGATTTCGGTGCAATTCAATGCTTTATGAACAATAAATACCCATTAACATTTATGTTTCTCTTACAGAATAGAACACCGCCACAGCTAGCCGAAGTCGTTAAGGCGCGGACTCGTGAACGGGAGGTCTGGGTTCGAATCCAGCCAGGATCGCCCTTCCTGACTGAGTTTTTTTTTTCCATGTTTTCCTCAGTCCTCATAAATGGCAAATGCCGGGAAGGTACCTTAAACTTATGCCTGAAACGTTTCCTTCCTTTAAAAAATCCTTTCCCAATATATAAATTCATTTCATACCAATGTCCACTTCCGGCGATCGGTGCATTTAATCAATCCAGTGGAGTACTGCGGACGATCTAACAAATCTATAAAACTCAGCTAAAAATTCAAGATCAAAGACATCCGGTGGAGGTTGTTGATTTGGTTTATTTACCGACGCTCTTTAACATCTCAGATCATCAGCGTCCCATTCAATTCAGGGCTTGAAACGGCCGACAAATTTTGCTCACAGGCCTCTTTTTTCAGGCATGAGATTCTTTTACATAACGAAAATGTACGACACGGGACCTACGGCTTTATTTCCCTTCCGAAGGAAGCCATACTTAGGATTTTTACGCCCGAATAAATCTATCGATCCTAGCCGGGTTTGAACCCACGATCTTGGGTTTAGAAGGCAATTATGGTTAGCACTACACCACCAGGACCGACATCCGGTGGAGGGTATGGTCACTAGATCTCAAGTTGCTAAAGGTGGAATTGAAACTGAAAACCAAGACCTTTTTAACTAGTAGAATTTGATTAAAATGCAGAACAGGATGGCAGCAATCTACCCTAGCTTAAAGAGAATCATAGGAAAAGAATATTTAGGCATGAAATAGAAGAGTCAAAAAATGAAAGTCAAAGCAATCACAAAAATTTGCTCTTGTATACAAAAAGATCATATTCAATCTTGAGGCGAATAGAAAGCATTCGTTAGAAGATTGGTTAACACAAGAAACGGGAAAAGAGTACACAGAAAACTGAGGAGCGCTTGAAGAAGAAGAAAAAAATAAATAAAGGATAAAAATGAAACTGACGAACATGTGAAGAAAGATAAGAGATAATGGCACCAACCTGGAAAAAGAAACACTCTTGGCTTAGGGGCAGACTACTTTAAAAGGCGAACTAAAATGGAAGAAAAGTACGCATTAAATAAATACAAATGTCGCATGGGCCTAATGGCGCCCTTATAACAATCAAAAGGACCATATACAAACACACGTGCGCGCGCGCGCACACACACATACTCCTTCTCCAACCCCCGTCTTCATTATAGCCATTAACCTTCTTGGTCGGGTCTGCTCTAGAAATATTCCCAAATTGTGTGAGTATCTCGCATGCACCAACACTTTCCGGCAGATGTTCAAATTTCTATTGGAATTCAAAATTTGCGGTGATAAATGCTCATTTCTTAAAATCTCCGTTTACCAGCATTCTACCAAAATATACCTCCAAGTATCGCTTTCTCCGCACATGGGACAAATCTTTCCCCTAGAGCATTAGCTGTTTTGTTTCATTTCCATCTCCTAACTGAACCATGCGAGACCACTTCTTTCTTCCCTGCCACAGATATCTTGATAATCCCCCCTGCCCCACACCGATGTATTTGAGCTTGCAGGTTAAGCGATACTTTTTCTGCGCATTGAGATAAAGTATTTTGCCTATCTATATCTCGCAAATGTCAGTTAATTATTTTCCATCTATTTCGTGTAATGTCCTCTCCCTTTAACCAAATATACCCCAATCCAATTTTGTCTAAGCCTTTCTTTATTTTTAATGCCCACCCCATATCTCACCCTTACCTTATTTGCTCCCTTAGACAGACTGCTCGAAGAAGAACTAAGAAAAGTATTAGAGTGGAGATAGTGACGAAGACGATAAAAAGCATGTAACAATAAAAGTGAATGCGCAAAACTGAACAGGAAGCAGAACAAAATTAAGGACAAAGAAACTATTGAAAATTGATCTGAACTTTTTCCGTGTGCAAAGTCTGTATTACAGACACTTTTCTTGGCGAATATATGGGGAACCAAAATCTAGGCCGAACACACCCAGAGTGTTAAACATTTATGTGAATAAAATCACTTAAAGCAGTAGAAAATTTTTCATAAAAACTCTAGAGTAGGAAATGGTTGTGAAACAAGATATAGGCCAAGTAGTAGCAGAAGGGTAACAAGCAGAAATGTTGATAAAAATATAAGACCAAAGTGATGAAGATAGCTATAAAAATGAAGCCTGTGATCAAAATATAGTAGTAATAATAGACTTGTCTTCTGTGTCCCAAGTTTTAGCATCAAACACCTATTCACTAAAGTTGCAAGTGTAAAATGGAACAATTTATAGATTACTTACATAATGGTGATAGGACACTCTATGTATGCCACAAAGTAAATTTTGGAATGTCAGCAAATGTACTTACAATTTGTATAATGAACTTCAGCAAACATTATATGAACTTAACTCATTTCGGACCTTCACAATGACCAAATCAGAAACAAAATATTAGCAAGTATTGAATGATAATTCCTGGGAAAAGACCACTTGTCTTTCACTTACAGTAATATTACAAGCTGTTCCATTTATGGATTTAAGATATAAATAACTAATTTCAGTAGTTAAGTGTATATAGTTTTCCTATGCATTGTCTTTATTAGAGTGCTAATGACCACTGTACTTGTGCGCCTTTGGTCCTTACCATCGCCACTACTACTAGTATTACAATATTGTAGGCGTTTTCCTTTCTCTAAGAGTAGTGTCCATGGGTGTGGATAGTAAAGCATTCATAAGTATTTACATGTAACAGTCAAAAAAGTTGTTTTATGTAAGCAAATTGCTTCACAGATAAAGAGTATTTAGTTTTTAAGAATATCTATGATTAATTATTCATTCTCAGGGAAAGTACGATTTGGGACAAACCTATGGAAAAGACACCAGAGAGCATGCAATTTAGGCATACATATATTTTTAGTAATAGACAAAGTCCTATGCAAAATACAGGGAAAATTTAGAGACATTCTAAATTTTAAACGAACTATTTGGGGGAGCGTCGAGGTTACATTCTATGGGAGCAAAGTGTTGTAACAATTCTTAAGAACAGCTCTGACATATTCAGTACCACACAAGCATGTAATAATCAAATTTAGTGTAGACATGGTGGTTGACTTTATATTCTGAACAAGGTTCTTGCGGGCTGGGATAATACGTGAACACATTGTTAACCAGTACCTAGGGTTCTATGAATAAAGTGAAAAATGTTTCTCCAACCAGGTAGGGCTGGTAGAGAAACGATGACCACGAAAGGAAACGGGATATATCTTTGAATATGACTGGAAATAAAATTGATGCTAGTTTAATTTGCACATCACATAAAATATATTTGAGAATGATATCCGCATCTATGATAGTACTAGCAGTACGAGAAACAGTAGATGAAAAATTAACGGAACATCTAAAATGAAGTCTAAGATTAAAATAATTTAAAAATAAAAACAATACTATGCCTTCAAAACAGTAATATGAGTAGCAGATGTAAATTTTGCTGAAAAACTGAATTGAGTTATGATTTTTTTTTAAAAAAAAATTGGTACCTAGCATCAAAATTGTTACAATATTATATATTAGTCTTAACGTAGATAGTTTTAATCACTTTAATAATAAGTTAGCAGCTTTTATTATAAACCGTCTTATTTATTAGAGAGATAATAAAAGTTAGATTGCACAACTTTTATTTAACTGGGACACAAGCAAATATGTCTTAAGATGGGACTCAAAATGCAGGTAGTATTTGCCTTCAAAGAAATGTGCATTGCTACTGAGCACTAACTTAGCTAAGTGCAAGATAAAATTGAATGGCCGGGTATTCAAAACTACTTGAGTACCAACGCCCCATCGTGTGGAATATTAGTATATAACAATATAACATTAATAGTTGCAATAAAAATATTATCTTCGCTCGCTTCGGTCGCTCTATTGGGTGATGAAAGAAAGACTGAAGGTTCAAATTGAAAAAAAAAAAAAAATTAATAAACATGCTGTGATAGATATGAATTGTTTCTGGGATTAAATATTTCAATAAAATTGTTGCCAATATTGACGACAGAATTTCACCGAATAATTAATAATTTGGAAAATATAAAATTAAGGAACAGAGGTGAAAAATAATTCTTACTGCAATAGAGAAGTACTTGCATTTGATTGGATAAAGGAAGAAAAATAAATAAACTTCAAATATTTTGTCTTGGGGGTTATGATATGGCTCTATTTGATTAGCTAAACTACTCATGGACAAGACGAATTAAGCAGACTAATATAAATCAGCAATAACTGCTAAGATTGGCATATTATGAGTTACCTGTGATAGGAGTGATATATATATATATATATATATATATATATATATATAGTAGACGGTGCACACAACCTTAGTAATAACGTTTATTGAGTTTGTTTAAACTTTATTGATTAATTGGAAATATAATTGTGTGAAATCAAAGAAATAAGGTTAATGACATAATTTTCAACAAATAAAACTATGCAAACATTGAACCTTTATGTACACATAGATGTATGGGTGATAAAGGGAACTTAATGCATTTCTAAGGGTT
This sequence comes from Metallyticus violacea, assembly GCA_030762175.1. Classification (NCBI taxonomy): domain Eukaryota; kingdom Metazoa; phylum Arthropoda; class Insecta; order Mantodea; family Metallyticidae; genus Metallyticus; species Metallyticus violacea. Next base: position 82,737,234 of record CM060834.1, read on the forward strand.
CAGCACCTATAGGCAAGCATTATATCTTTGCTTCCATCTTTTATTTTGATTCCGTTCTAATGTTCAATTGTTCCTATTGACCCCATTCTCAGTTGCTAGCTGTTTGCTTACAGCACTTGCTGCTTTTCTCTGTTATTAGTGTTGATCATCGGCTGATCTATAAATATTATAGGAGGGGTAGGTCCATAAGTTTCCGACCTAATCGTTTTCTAGGTATGATAAAGACAAAACCATATTTCACTTTTCAATATAGTTCCCGTTATTGCAATAAACTCCATAGCTTTGAATTAACATTTCAACTCCCTCCCTCCCAAAATAGTCAGAGGTTTGTCTACAAAATGGAGATAAATATCATTCATCACATTTGTCTACAAATGGACATAAACAACATTCATCGCTTCTTCGTCACACTTAATTCGCCTTCCTTGAAGGTCGCTCTTGAGTTTTGACCAGAGGAAATAATCTTGGGAGCTAGATCTGGGCTGTAGGGTGGATGGTCGATCTCCTTAAAGGCATATTACAGCTTCCTTTGCAACAAGAGTTGTGTGCACAGGCACGTTGAGTGAAGAAGGCGCGCACCACCACTAAGCTTTCCTCGCCTTTACTCTTTGATGGAAGCACGTAGTCTGTGCAGTAGGCCAGCATAGTATCCCCATTTACTGTGATGTTCCTTGGCCTTTAGAGGCGGTGTTTCGTCAGGTTAATGCCACTCCATTGATTTTGGTAGAGGACCATAGTTTCATCTCCTGTAACAATGATTTGCAGAACTTCTCTCTTTGCCACGGCAGAGCTTTAAAAATGCCTGTCAACAGATGACTCGTTGCTGCTTTTGGACTGAGGAAAGAAGTCTAGGCACTAACCTTATTCATGTTTAAATGTTCATGAATAATTCGAAGTACTGTTAGTTTAGAAAGTTCCAATCTTACTGCTATTTCTGCAACTTTGAGTCGCCGGTCATTTCTCCTTCCACAAGAGCGATGTTTTCAAGAGTGAGTACCTCCAAGGGCCGACCTGCACGCTCTTCGTCTTCAATGCTTTCTCGGTCGATTCGAGAAAGTTTAGGCCATTCTTTTACGGTATAATATGAGAGGGATGCTTTTCCATATACACCGTCCAATCGCTGTTTAATTTCATCTGGAGTAAGTCCTTCTTTTGTGAAGAAGTTAATAACAGCTGGACACTACATTTTGAACATGTCACAATCTTCTACACATAGCCTTCTTTATGCAACGATATCTGAACAACTGAACACATCGGAACGGAAATTACAACTTCAATTATTTACTTAACAGACAAGGGTATGACACCAGATAAGGATTTTGTGAAGGTGATAGTCCTTATCGGCGAGGCCGGAAGCTTATGGAGCTACCCTCGTACTTTGAATTGAAGGGCTGTAGATCCGAAATGTTGAATTTGAGTGATTTGTTTATTATTATTATTATTATTATTATTATTGTTGTTGTTTATATATACATATTTTTTCAATTTTTAAATGTGTGGTGAAAAGTATTAGATATGTGATATACTTACTACAAAAACAGCCACATATAGAAATGAAATTCTGTTGACATAAATATCACGATAATATTATATATATTTCAATGAAAGAAGAAAATACTAAATTTGGCATAAAAATGTTTGAAGCGGTTTATTCCCGTAATATCTTCCTTTATCTCTTCTGTGTTCAATACATGCTTAAATAAAGAAACAAAGGCAAAAGTCTCCAAAGATATCATTGGTGTTTCCTTTTGTTTCCAAAATGGAATATAAACATGGGTAACATTGTTTTTAGTGGTATAAAACGCTGAAGCATCAAGGGCGGTGGGACACTGCTATATATGAGATAAAATGTTGGGAAAGGATATTGTTAAAGAAAGAAACGTCCCAGGCCTAAGGCTACTTCCCCGATTTTGTCATTTATGAGGACTGACAAAAACCTGAAAAAGATCTCAAACAGAAAGGACCGCACTGGCCGAAATAAAATCCCAAACTTCCCGCTCAGAAAAATCAGGAAAGCTGGCTTCAACAGTAATATTTATTTTATTCCGTGTTGAAATTAAAAAATTACTAAAATATATAAATAACATTTAAAACAAACGTTTTAAAATAATATTTCCACTGCAAAGATGCAAAAAATAGTATAACTAACAAAAAAATGGAGGTATCTATATACAATATCTTACTGTAATGTTGTATAAACTTTTCCAGAGAGCCAACTCCATCATCATGAATACACATATTCAGATGCTCAAAATTCTAATATGAAGATCCTGCGGATCGCTTGGACAAAACGTGTTTTCTTCAGTTGAGAAAAGAGCTTCATTAGTTAATTTTCCTTCAGGCCTCATTCTATATTATACATTTTTAAAAATATTCCAAGTAAAAACCAAAATATTAGGAAATTCATAAATTCTGTAATGAATAGAAAGAAGAAGGGAGAACCATTTGGAACGGCTTAGTTCCTACCTACATACCGACATTGTTAATAGATTATTGCAAAAACAAAAGAGTGTATATTCAAGGTGAAACCAGTATATTACAAAGGAAAATACCAAAGGATGTCCGCAAGGATCGATTTGGTCTAATAGGGTATTAAATGGATTAAGTATTAGAGAGATTAACGCAAATGCAACTGATTTACTAATATTAATAGAAGAAATAGTAGCAAGGAAATTGATGCTGAGATCGAATGTAATAACTGATTATGTAAAAAATTGGTGCATAAAAGTAAAATTGGAAATAGCACCTCACAAATCATCATAAATGTTTTTAAAAGGAAACAAACAGAAATCCGATTATTAAAATTACAAATAATAATGTAATAATATTAAGAGACAAGCATTAAATAAATATCTGGGTATCTTTTTGGATGAAAAGTTAAATTTTAAGAGCCATGTAGAAAATTAAAGAACTAGAGCAGAAAAAGTTACGTTTACGTTGGCCAATATTGAACAGATTGTTTCAATATACAAGCTGAAGGAATAAAAATCTATCACAATATCATTTATGTGGCTACATTAAACTATGGAGGGGAAGTCTAGGAGGAAGGCATATGAGATATATTTTATAAGCACTTTAAGCAGCACCCAAAGAAAAAATTCATTGAGATGTACAAGAGCATTTTCCACATCTACAATGGGGCTATTAGTAATATTGGGTATATGGCCTATTGATTATTTTTCAATCCGCTTAAGATTATTGAGTTAAAAACAATGTAATTCGAAAATAATGGACATTATCACCAAAAAGTGTGTAAATAAAAAAGAAATTAGAGATTATTTACTACAAATATAGCAAAAAGAATAGGATGAAATAAAAGAAGGTAGAAGAGTGCATGAAAACTTCCCATCCATAAAGGAAATATCACAATTCAAACATATTCGTCCCAGTAAGGGTTTAGTGCATTATGTAACAGGACACGGTCCATATTGTTCATATTTGCAAAGATTTAAATTAGAAGCAAACAATACATGTATGGTTTGTAATGTGATCAATATACCGGAACATGTCTCATTCGAATGCCCTAAATGGCAGTCAATTGTAGCTGAGGAAAGATGGCTACTTGTATTGATTGATTGATTTATTTAAGGACGCTCTTTAACAGCTCAGGTCATCAGCGTCCCATTCAACTCAAAGCGTGAAACGGCCGACAAATTTTGCTCAGAGGCCTCTCTTTCAGGCTTTAGGTTCTTTTTCGTGCCGCAAATGTACGACAGGGGACCCACGGCTTTACTTCCCTTCCGAAGGAAGCCATACTTACGATTTTTACGCCCGGAACATCATGAAAAATCAAGATGATTTTAGGATATTGAATGAATTAACAAATAAAATATCATGTAAAATGACAGAAGAATATATATAAACAGCAAAAGTCAAATGAGAGAGAAAAATCCAACGGTCAGACCTCATACATTCTCCTTGAAGATCTCGGAGAATCAGAGAAAGGCAAGAAAGACATGTACAAGAAGAGTCAGTCCAAACACAAGAAGATGAAGAAGGTAACACCGAAATTGAAGAAGAAGGGAGCAGTATTGACAGAAGAGGAGAATAATGGTGGTCTTCAGGTGGAAAGGAGGGAGAACAAAAGGAGGAGAGAGGAGAAGGAAACTACACTGTCAACATACCATGGTATGTTGCTATGGTCCAGTATAGCTGCTGCTTGAGACCGGCAGCAACCTTACTGATGTCCAAGTCCTGATGCCTGTGATTCCGGTAGGGAGCAGCCTGGATATCGAGCGTCAGTAGAAATGAAGATGGTAGACATTAAAAGATGTAAAAATTATAAATTAATCAATTTTATAGTAATTATTCATAATGGGACCAGTAGCAATTGTAGGTTTAACTATAAGATATAGATAAAACAGCCTTAGTGCTGGAGTCCAGTACCGGTTTAGTTCTTTGAATTTTTAATTTTGTTAGTTATAGTATTAGTACTGCAGATTTTAAGATCTGTAGAATTAAATTGTATTGATAATTGTAATGATAAATGTAAGAAGAATAAATAAAAATAAATGTGGAATATTGTAACCTGATATAGAATCAATTTATCAATTTATAAGCATTGCAGAATAAATTAAAAAGTTAAATATAGACATTGTCAAAGTCAACGGCGCTGCTTACTGAGTATAGTCAGGTGACATACAAGTAGCGCAGAGAGAGCATACTTCCTACACCTCCGTACAAAAAGAAGCAACTTTATTGTGTTGTGTGCCATTGATTGTTGTCTGAACAGGTGCATTATAGCGCCGAAAGTGAAAATCAACAAAATTAAAGAGTGCTTACATGAATTTTGCAATTAAATACAACCGTTCTTAATCTGTTCTTTAATGCGGCATTCCAACTTTTGTGGAATCAATTTCTAATTCATATCTGATGTAATGTTTGAACTTTAATTGATGTTTTGAAAATCGTTGGGCAATTGGAAACATATTTCCTGCCAAATTAGAAGTAGGGTTGTCATCTTGTTATTTTACCCCTCAGAAGATATCGTATTGCTGAACTTATGATTAGAGTTCCCTCAAACTAATTTTAAATGCCGTCTTTTATCTTCATTTGGTCTTTAATGTTTGAGCTTTCTTAGACTAGAAGGTTTTAATTTTCCATTTCTTTTTAATTATTTGTTCTCTGTTATTGAAATTATATTTTACATTGATTTTCCTTATGTTGGTAAACTGGAAGGAAAGGGGAATTTGAGCTTATCAAATAAATATATAATAATATGTTATTTAAAGTCAGATTGAATTAATGAGCTTATATTAATATACGCTATTTACATTGACAAAACCCAACATTAGACAAAAAAAAACACTCAGCTCAATAATAGAGAACTAAAAATTACTGCTTTATGTCGCTCTTTAGCTTGCGGTGAAAAAAATCCATACATGCACATGTACAACAGGATTAGTATACCGGTTGCTGTATACACTTTAATGACTAATATCCTGCATATTGGTTCAATGCGGTAAACTAAAAATAGAGATTAACTTGTAATTAAAAATACGTTAATAAATTTTCATGCATTTATTTTAATTAATGCTTTGAAACAGGATGAAAATTTCAGTTTATATACAGCAGTCATATTTCAGGATTATATCGAACTGATTTGCTTTTATTACAACACCAGATAGTGTTATTTGGTGTTGCAATATAAATCCATATAATGTCCATATGACATATTTGTATACGCAGATACTTCCCAAATCCTCTTTTCATATCATGAAAATAGGGCGTAGGGTAACTTGCTATTATTATTGCACATTCTTTTGTTTTAATTAACAGTAGTGATTTTACTTCATTAGCTCAGTCTTCTTGTTAACTTGATTATCTGTAAAAATATATAATTATAATTTGTCATCTAGTAGAATTCGTAGGTCCTGATAGTGTAGTGGTAACCATACTTGCCTTCTAAACCCAAGATTGCTGGTTCCAACCCGGTCAGGATCGATGGATTTTTTCGGGCGTAAAAATCGTAAGTATGGCTTCCTTCGGAAGGGAAGTAAAGCCGTGGGTCCCGTGTCGTACATTTACGGCATGAAAAAGAACCTCAAGCCTGAAAAAAAGAGGCCTCTGAGCAAAACCGTTTCACGCTCTGAATTGAATGGGACGTTTATGACCTGAGATGTTAAAGAGCGTCCGTAAACAAATCAAATCAACAACAAATCCTAAACCCAAGATCGCGGGTTCGATCCCGGTCAGAACTAATGGATTTTATCGGGTGTAAAAGTCCTAAGTATGGCTTCCTTCGGAAAGGAAGTAAAGCCATGGATCCCGTGTCGTACATTTACGGCACGAAAAATAACTCAAGCATGAAAAAAGAGGCCCATGAGCAAAATTTGTCGGCCGTTTCACGCCCTCAATTGAACTCGAAACGGGATACTATAATCATTAATTTACTCTTATATTGAAAACTTGCCAAACTCTATATAAATTAAGAACATATAGATAAATGCCGTAAACTAATGCAAGTAATGCAACTTATAAGAATATAAAATATCATTAAATTAAGATATGACAGATAGAACACAAGTTCTATGCTCTGTGACATCCACAAATCATTTGATTCATCGAATTGCAGATTGAAAATACAAGCTTTAAAGTTGCTTAGATTTTTACCTTTTTGGCAATTTATAGTGAGGTTCGCTCTCGCTACATTGGTTTGTCCAGCAAAAGCCGGCAAGCAAGGCCGGACATGGTATTACATCCCAAATTACCGGGTTGTCATATAATAAGTAAGAGATTCCTAGAATACACCATACACAAAGTCGGTCCTGGTGGTGTAGTGGTTACCATACTTGCCTCCTAAACCGAAGATCACGGGTTCGAACCCGGCAAGGACCGATGGATTTTTTCGGGGCGTAAAAATCCTAAGTATGGCTTCCTTTGGAAGGGAAGTAAAGCCGTGGGTCCCGTGTCGTACATTTACGGCACGAAAAAGAACCTCAAGCCTGAAAGAGAGGCCTCTGAGCAAACTTTGTCGGCCGTTTCACGCCCTGAGTTGAATGGGACGCTGATGACCTGAGCTGTTAAAGAGCGTCCATAAATAAATCATTCAAAAAAAAAAAAAAATCACCATACACAAACCTTTGAGACATTTCAATGAATTCCGCCTTGCTCCATAGATACTGTCTCAAGGTTGATCTTGGCGTCTGTTTATGTACCTTAATATTATTTATATAACAAAAATCGGACATTTTTAAAGTAAATTTTAAGATAACATTGTGTGGAGTGAAGAAACGCCATTATACGACAACCATGAAAATGCAATTAACTTTAAAACGACATTCTACTAGGGAAAATTCCTGTAAACTGCTTAGAAAATATCAATTATCGATTCTAAGTAATTACACTGTGAAAAAAAATATCTTACTGAAACAATATGTGGCGATTAAACTCTGACGCGACACATAAGAAACATCCTGATAAAAATTCCAGTGATGTTGTAACGACATTAACGCTACATGTGCTTCTAGCTTCACATTCAAAATTTACATCAAGGTTCTTCGGTTGCAATAATAGTATTTGTATTACAGAAAGTGAAACTTTCATAATAGCCCCCCCCCCCCCCGCACTAGGTTGGGATTCTAGTAAATGGCTAATTCTTGACCACAGTTAATGTGTTGCATCTTTAGAGCATCAAAATATGTTGCTCTTCCATTAACATAAGCAAGACAAGGAGAGTAAAGCAGTTTGCTGAAATGAAATCTTTAAAGTTTGTGGTTAGGTTAGGTTATCATATAAATGCTGTACAAAATAAAAGAATTTCAAATAAATAGAAAAGATATCAGTATAAAGATAATACTTTTATTAACATCTGAAATAATAAAAAGTAACTCAAAATTTAGTAACCTCTAAACGAGAAAGATGTAATTATCGTATTTATTTATTATGTTTCTCAATAACAGAATAACATGCAGTGTTACGATTTTAAATAATTTAAATTAGTTAATATTATATGATATATGATGCAATTGTGCAACGCCTGCAAAATATTTATAGTATATTTATGAATGATTTAAAAAATCTAAATATATTTATATAATTTTCGAAGGGTTAATTGCAGCAATTGTAACTAAAACTCTCAGATGGCGTTTGAGCATTAGCTAGGTAATAGTTACATGTCCAAGCAAGTTGTACTTTATGTACTTTAGGGAATTCCGAAAGAATGTGCTATTGCGGTTGTATCCATGGAATGGTTTTTGAATAATTTGTGCAATAAAACCTAAAATGAAAAAAAAATTATACAAGTTCATGCACGCGTGTCCGTTAACGTTTTAGCCGTCGCAATTTCTGTTTTTTTCTCAACAAGAATTGGCATATAATCATAAATTAACAATTGATTCGTCGAATTTGTTGATCAACAAAATTGAATCATTGGGGGTGGGGTTTTGCCTAAAGCAAAGCATTTTTTTTTAAAAAAAATGTACAAATCTTTCTAATGGCCGCAATTTTTGGTTTTTCTCAACGAAACTCCTTTCCTTTAAGGACATATTCCTTTAAGATAAATTGATAAAAATATTTTACGAAAATCAGGCTAATCTGACAATTAGGAATAGGTGTATACTAGAAAAAAGGAGTAGGAATTAAAATTAAATATAAAAATTGCTCCAGGGGCCGTAATTTTAAATGTTTAATGGAAACTTGACATATACAATTGACATAAAAGAAACAAAATAGTTTCTGGAAATCAGTGAAATCAGAATATTAATTCAGGGGGAGGGGGTTACCTGAAATCCACTAGCGGCATTAATATATGATTTTTCGTAACGAAATTCCGTATATAGCATTTAAATGGACTAATAATGTCAATTTCTGAAAAACAGGGAAATCGGGTTTTTAGGACAGGGGCTATCCTTGAAACCCAAAATTTAAAATTGCTCTTATCAACACCAAAATTTGTTTTTTCATAACAAACTTCGGCATATACCATTTAAATCAAACAAGGAAAATAGTTTCTGAAAATCAGTGAAAGTAGGAGAGGGATTTATCTCAAAACCAAAATTTAAAAATCGCTCTAGCAGCAACAATATGTGTTACTTCCCAACAAAATTCGGCGTATACCATTTAAATAAACTAGGAAAAAATATTCTTAAAAGTTCTTGTGTTTAATTTTCTCTACATGTTTCTAAAATTAAAAAAAAAGAAGAAGAAAATTGAATTCAGCGTATAACCTGTACTTGTAATGTTGCATATATTTTATATTTGACAAAAGCATTTTCGTGAAAGTAGTAAATGTGAAATATTAATTTAATATGTGTTTGAGAATTATATTTGTATGCAACAGCGTTCTGTAATAACATTCAGAAAACGTATTTGTTACATGATTTAATACAATAACAATCATATTAAATTTCAAAGTCAATTAAAATTGATTTAAACTTTCGATTGTTTATTGTTGTATGTGTATATTCGCTTAGTACATTGTAACTGTTTTTAAATAGTAGCATGTTTTTGTTTTATTAAAACATGTGAACATCATTTTAAATACGCAACGTAACTCGAAACTTTCTGTTATTTCTCTGTGTTTTAGTGAGTGTAAAGATGATATCATAAACATGATTACTTTTAAAAATTACAAAAAATGTTTAAAAATAATACATACTCAGTGATCATATATTTCATTGATTAATAGTATAAATTAATTTTTGTATTTTAACAACAACAACAATAATAATAATAATAATAATAATAATAATAATAATAATAATTCTAAAAATCTGGTTTCTCTTTTGTAGCACTTATAGGCTGCAAGAACTGTAATTTTGTTCTCCTAATTCCATACAATAATGCTACTCATGAAACTCATATCGTTTCATTCATTAATAAGGCCATAATTTGGATTTATGTTCTTTTTTTAAAGTTGCTCTACTAGATGAAGAATTCGTTTAGTTTACGCAACTCATGCAGGAACTTAGTGCATGCATAATGTACTAAGCAAATATACACATGTAACAAAAAACGAAAATTTAATCCAATTTCATTGATTTTGAAATTTAATATATTGTTGTAGCAAAAATATATAATGAATACGTTTTCTGAAGGTTATTATAGAGCGCTCTTATATACAAATGTATTCTCAAAAACATATTAAATTAATATTTCACATAAGCTATTTTCACGATGATGCTTTTGTCAAATATAAAACATCTGCATCGTTATAGATACAGTTTATACGCTTAATTGTTTTATTTTATTTTTGTTTTGTTTTATTTCAGAAATATATAGAAAAAAATTAAATGCAAGAGCGCTTTTTAAAGTTTGTTTTTCAAGGATATCCCACTCCTAATGGTTCAATTTCCCTAATATTCAGAATTTTTCTTATTTGTTTACATGGTGTATACCGGATTTTGCTGTGAAGAAATAAATATTGATGCCGCTAGAGCAATTCTTAAATTTTAGGTTTCAGGTAAACCTCGCTCATTATGACTCGATTTCCCTGATTTTCAGAAAGTATTTTTATTTTATTTTATGGGGATGACGTATCATGTGTTGAAACTTTCTTTTCAATGTTCCAGTTATGGGGAGACAATACCTGTTAACAGAGTTAACAGTCTGTGTTCATTCTTTGGTTTTTTATCTATTCTTTTTGTTTTTGTTTTTTTAACTACATATTTTATGTTTTAATCGTGTATGGAATGTCTTGGTCATTTTTACTTTTTTGCTAACACATCACGGTAGTGATCATGAACAAAACAGGGAACTTTAGTTCATTTTAATGTTAAATAGGAAAAAAAAAAAAGATATTCCATGAACGTTATTTCTTACACCTTCTGTAACATTCATTGTAGGATCCTACTCATTATCCTTTGCAACTCAATCACACCATGAAGACCATCTGGATACGTTTGGAGTGAATTCAAAAGAAAATGCTGCAAATGCAAATTGTGGTTCTGGTGACAGCCTGCAGGATACTGACTATCAAACAGAACATTGTTTTATAAGAAAAATTAAAAACACCGGCATGACGAATAATAATGGAAAACATCAGTCTGAAAATTGTGAACCAATTAGATCAGAGCTAAAAAACAAAGAAGTTAACGGTGAACAGAGAAACAAAAGCATATCTTACATATTAGAAAAATGAAAAAAAAAAAAAAAAAAAAACGGAAAGAAAGATAAATTATTCCTTTTAAATCATGGGAATGAAAAGTTCGAACAAAATTAAGGCGAAAGACCGTAAAAAGTAATAAGAAAAAAGTGGGATATTGGTAACCATAATAACAATTAGCGAGAATGCTTAAACAGAACATTTGGTGAATATTCATTGAACATGTAGCGAGCAAGAAGAAAAATTAACTTGCCGAAATAATAATTGCACCTGATTGTGAAAAATTATTTTTTCCTGCAAATAAAACAGCTGAGGAAAAATTACAGATTGTAAAAGCTGACATGCTCTCATTCCAAAGACATTCTTGCCGAAACGGAACGTGTAAGTGATTCCGTCCTCCGATCTTTGTCTATTAAAGATTACGGTTTGTATAAAACATGTACAGAAAACCCCTGTTTCTTTAAACATTTATTCCAGATGCTACCAAGATCTTGACCTGGCGTTCAAGAGGCCAAAGCAAACACCGCAAATGTAGTGTACTGAAAATAGGTATCAATATTTTGGTATGAGAAGCCAAAGATTTCGAATACAGGAACAAGAAGCACATCACAAGGCTGCCGTGGAATCATACGAAGCCGAGAGAAGTGATAATTTAACAGTATTTACCTTGAACTGACAATAGTACCTGCATACAGATTAACTTATATGCTCTGTCTCATTCTACAAAAGGCAGTAGTGGACATCAATCGAACAATCCAAAAGTTAGTCAATAATGAAGCTATAATATCTGGAAGAGGTGCTAATGAAATCATTCTGCATTTGCCATAAAACGTAGAAGAGATGAAATTTTATTCCGGTTGCTTATTGGGGGGAAGGATGTTAGCAGAATCATAAACACGATTGAGGGTTGCTATTTTTATCTTCCTTATTGAGAAGAGGCACAAAATATTTTTGCGTTTATGATGAAAATTTATTTTTGCTTCTTTATTATTATTATTATTATTATTATTATTAAAGATAATTTTACGGTTTTGTGTTGGTTTTAGTTATTTAATCTTTCCTAGCTGTTTCAGTTTTAGTTCATTGTTCTACTTTGGGACTACCGGTGTGTATTTATTGATTCAATACATAATAATATTAACTCAGCCACCAATACTATCCATAAATGTATCGCAAATTTTTGGGTGAGTGAACATGTCCATATGGAATTGAATTCTGGCCATGTTGTTATTAAATGAGAGAAAAAGAGAACCAGGATGAAAATTAACCACTCTAATTCCTGGTACTAGCTAGCGCGGTCATGTAAACCCGAGAATACATTCCAAGCTTCCTTGATGAAAGGGAAACTTTTTGACAAAAAGCAGTCGACCATTCCTGATGAAGAAAACTCACAACGAAGGTACCAAATTCCTTTGGATCAGAATTCACTTTATATACACTCTAGAGCCTAGGAAATTATTCTTCAAGTATTCCATTTCACAGGAGGAGCATTTTCGGATACTTAGCGTCCGAAGGCGTGGAAAAAACTTTTTATTAGTACCAGCGATTCATGATGGCCCTGTTCTTGTATATACTTAAAAGAACAAAGACGTCTAGGACCTGTTACCGCTGATGGACAGAGTTTTCCATGATTAGTATAAAAATTTAAGAGCAGACAATATTCCCATTATTGACCTTGACTTTGGGAAACTGCAACATGTAATGAAATTACTATGGCTGAAATATTTTTTTTTTAAATTTTTCAATAAAAATTCAACACATATGTTTTATGTTTTATGAGGTTAAAAGTAACGAACCTTATGAAACATGTGAAATTAAATATTGGTAATACTATATGATTTTTACTATATGCATTTTTTCTATTACTTTTGAAACGATTTAAAATATGTTCTTATATGTGTTATTCAAAATAGTTGGCAATAACCAAACATGTGCATTTAAATATACTGTAACACTCCCCTGCTTAAAACCTGGATTTCTTTTTGAACAAGAATGAAAAGAAATGGTTAATGTTTGACTCAAAGTGTACTTTTTTAACATGAACATAATTAGGTCAGTCACCAAAATGCTGTACAACAGATTGGAAAAAGCGGGCAAGTAGGTTTAGGTGAAAAACTACAGGACGTAGTGAAATGTTAACATTTCTATTTGAAAGGTCTTTTTAAAATGCTACACTACCCAAAAAACCGTTGTTTTTAATATTAATTTACGATTTTTGTGGCAGTTTTAAATTTTGTTTCCTCTATCCTGTAAATTTGGCTTTTAGGGATTTACTTGGTTTTTCACGCTTTCTGCAGACATAATCATTCATATTTAGTCATCAAAAATAATAAAAGTGAAATTAAAATATTTTTTCAAAAATCCCAAATGACATGTAACACTTTTATCAGAAATCCTATGTTAAAACCTAACTTTAAACCATTTAAATAGGATGCCATCCCAGTAATAACATGCAGAACACGGAAACAGAGGTAGCTTACCCTATTAATGAAACTGTGTAACGGGTTTAAATGATACACTGATCATGGCCTCTGTCCCACCCAAAGGCGCATATAAGTTTTCAGCAGTAATTTTAGGAAACCAAAACACTTTTAAGTTTATATTGTGTTAAAATTCCTTTTAGAATTTTGGCGAAAATAATTAGTCGCCATTTTTTAACTTATCTATCTTAGACGTTTCCAGTATATATGTGTATGTATTTTATATATATATAATACGCTCACTATATTGCGAAATTATTGTCTTTTGCATTTGAAGATTTCAAGAAGTTCGAAATATAACGAGTGATAATCTGTGAATATCTAAATGTTTATCCTTTTCTGTTTCTTTAGATATTGTTATTTTAGTTACATTTTTCAAAGTGTTACTTTATTTTTCATTTATTAAATGTATATATATATGCGAGGTTAGGTCCATGGGTATATAAAACGTGGATATATAGCTAGATAATTGCTTAAGTCAAAAAAGAAACTGAACTTTATATCACTTCTCAATATAAATGGTAATCTTCAAAGAAAGAAGTACATTTTGTTTTATTTTTAACTTAAACACATTCTTATGTATGTGCACAGCATTCATCATTAACTGGAAAAGTAGCCCAAGGAGCAAAAGGAAACATATGCTATTAAACACTCTTCAAATACTTGCTCATATACAAATAAGAGTAATATAAAAGATGAAATGTACAAATTTCTACACATGTACAGATTACACTGCCCAACAGTTACGAACTAGAGACTTGTTAGTGCCTTACGTGGAAGATATTGTACATTAAATCAATAAGAAAAGTTATGCACTGAAATACAAAACAACATATTCTCCTCCTCTATGGTGTGACTGCTCGATACCGGGCCTTGACCAGCAGCAGCAACCGCTGCGTTCTCTAACTTCATCTTGCTACATCATTGATAGAGGGCAAAATTGCAATGACATGTAATCAGCATGGCGGAACCCCGACGGCTGACTATCACGAGACTTTCGTGATCGAAGGAGGCCGTTTCTCTATGAATTAGTTCCTTAAGTTTCTTCAAGAGACTGGGTGAACCTGTTTCACATCTCCCAAACTTAGAAAATTCTTAAATGGATACAGGAGATTGAACAAGGAACCTCCGTCAGCATAGCTAACCACTAGACCAAGGAACGGGTCACAACAGCATAGAGTAAACATGAAATTTACACAAGCTCACATTTCCTCCAAAAGACTGCACAGAAGAAAAATGACATGCAATGCGCTAACCCCCTTCAAAATCCCCCTAGATTTGATAAGGAGACGTTGTGCAGAATTTGGTATAATCGAAATGGCCATTCCAGATATCAAAATGAGTTTATAACGAGATGTGCTAGTTTACTAGTCCTTCAAATGCTTAGGAAGAAAGCAGTATCTATCACATTAGTATGATTAAGAACAGAGGAGAGTATTTGTATCTAGTCAAAAACAAATGATTTCAGCAGCTAAATTTGTAAATTAGCATTGGTTCTCCGATGTATATTTGCTTGAATTTAGTAACAACAACACCAGTACTAAATTTTAGGTTTGTTTTTCATTAGTGTTATTCATTATTACTATGTTGGTGTTTGTAGCTTGAGGCAGTACCAAGGCTGAAATCTAATCTAATATTGTGTGTAACTTTGCTTAGTACTCATAATTAAGTTAATATATAAATATGAATTAAATTTATATCTCTTTTATTCTGGTATAAATAGTTTTCTCAACACGAAATCGTATATTAAACATCTAGCAATATAGTTTAATATTAGAGAAAGCCCATCTTAAAACTTTCTGATATTTTTTTCCATTTTTTACTTATGTGCAGATACTATATAAAGAAGATTTATTAACTCGGTTATAGTACAATATAAAAGAAAAAATATTATTTATAGTGCAATCTGAACTTTTCTACATTTTGGTAGAACTGTATATTGAAAATTACAATCTGTTTATTAAATGTATGGAAAATGGGTTCACACTTCTCTATTATGCAGTTGAAAATTACGAACTTAAATTTCAGTATAAAAATAAACAGTTCTTTACATAATGTCGGATGGAATGTTTTTGAAAAACAAACGTTTCTTTTTTCTAATACTAAAGATTGAATTGTTTTATTTGGTTACGCCATATCTACATTAGAGTATTACAAATACCAAATTTATTTTAACTGTCCACAATAACACTTTGGTTTAGCATAGCAGAATCCCTGAAGTAAGCGATTTCAGATTTGTTTTATTTATAACGTAAACTTTCAAAACTTGCTTCATACTCACTAAAGAAACTTGTTTCTGCTACATCAACTGCTATGCTGGATTTACTAAAAGTTGCTGTAAGATATGCATTTGGTTTGATTTGATTTGATTCCAAGCTGGGCATTCTGAGTATGCGGGAATTTTGCAAGAAAATGTTGATCCAATATGTTCAACGTTTTATTTTATTATATTTTACAAAAATACCAAAAGTTGCTAGAATATTTACAGAATATGTTGCTGAAATTGGGACAAACAAGCAGTGACTGAATTTTTCTGGCAAGTAGGATTTGTTTTTATTTCTTAGTTCCCCGTTAACTTTGGTTCACTATTTTATTGTTACTCATCATGCAGGTGTCTTTCGCAGTTTAATTTCCGTGATTTTCAATGGTTGCAGTGTAGCATTGAGGAATTTACATTTTCTTATAAAATCTGTTGCTGGTTATTAATCAGAATCTTTCTGATCGTCATCGGTACCAAAATGCCTGAGCTCAAACACCATCCCAGAGAAATGGAGAAGGGCAACACTAAGGATACTATATAAAAGGAGAGGTGATAAAGGGGGTTGAACTCATACAGAGGAGTAGCACTTGAAAGCACAACCTAGAAAACTTTCATGAAGGTAATCACAAAGAAAGTGACAGACCTCACGCGACAGTACATTCCCAAAAACATGTTTGGGTTTAGAAAAGGGAAATCAACATTGCAAGCAGCAAAAGTACTACTTCAAGAAATAGAAGAAGCTCTTAGTAAAGCTAAAGGGAAATACTACACGATATTTATAGATTACAAAAAAACTTTAGAATGCATAAACAGAGGAAAGCTGATAGACATGATTAGTGAAGAGCACAACATAATAGGCATAATGCAAGACATCATGAAGTGCAATGCGTTGCAGATAACCGTTGAAGTATTCACAACAGAAGACATAACCCAGACCAATGGAGTTATGCAAGGCGACTCGATAAGCCCATTGCTCTTCAATATAATAACAGTAGATATCGGGGAGAAACAGAAAGGAACCACATTCATAATGTAGGCGGACGGCATTGTTTGTTTTACGGACGCTCTTTAATATCTCCTCGGGTCATCAGCGTCCCATTCAATTCAGGGCGTGAAACGGTTGACAAATTTTGCTCAAAGGCTTCTTCGTTCAGGCTTGAGGTTCTTTCTTGTGCCGTAAATGCACGACATGGGACCCACGGCTTTACTTCCCTTTCGAAGGATTTTACTTAGGATTTTAACGCCCGAAAATGTCCTGGCCGGGATCAAACCCGCGATCTTGGGTTTAGGAGGCAAGTATATCACCACTAGATCACCAGGACCGACATGGATCAACAATAAAAAGGAACTGGGAGGATATAAACATTTTGTAACAATGGGCCACAGAAAACGATTTTATCATAAACAAAGACAAAACAGTGCAAATATAGAAGAGAGGAGGAAAAATATCGAGGACCGACAACTTAAAGATTCCTAGGCATTGCATTACAGACAAGCATCATCATTCAGCACCCACATACAGGAGAGAACTTCAGCAGCTGTATGAGCAATGTGCAACATCAAAAACGTCACATCACTGGAACTAGAAACAGCGATAAGAGTGTTCGAAACGACAATCGCTTACTTATGGAATTGAGGTGATCTGAGGCATATACTAAAAACCAGTGACATGGAAAAAAATGAAAATGTTAAAGCAAGATATACAAAGAGGGCAATAGGGGCAAGCAAGCGTGCACCAAACTAACTGGCGTACGAACTCGCGAGAGAAACGTTCTTCCTGAAAGATATAAGGACCAAAACACTGCTACTAAACACAGAAGAGTACAAAGAAACAGAAAGAGATAGACACCAAAATTTTCGGAAAGGATGCCATGGTAAACAGACAATGAACGAACAGCAATCGAACGCAGAGGCACGATCATTTCAACAAGTGTTAAAAAAGGACATGCTCTTTAAAGGAGCTTATCAAAGCGAACATATTAGATACTGAATGTCATTCGAATATAACTGTGGTTTATCATTATCAAAGCTGAAATATGCAAATGCAGCATTTTCCTTTGAATTCACTCCAAACTTATCCAGATGGTCTTCTTGGTGTGATTCAGTTGCAAAGGAAAATGAGTAGGAATCTAGAAAGAAGGTCACAGGTGTTGTAAGAAATAACCTTCATAGAATACATTTTTTTCCCTATTCAAGAAGAAAAACGAGGAAAATTTTCCTGTTCTTGCTCATTATTATCAGTGTGCAGAGTTGGCAGTAAAGCAAAGTAAATTCGGTGTCCTTTCATTTCCTTTGATCTACTTGGTTCACGATTTTCAGACTTATGTTTTCCCCTATTACTCTCATGCCGGTGTCATGGAGCAGTATTTCCTAGCTCCAGAGATTAGGGAGAATATAAAATTGTATGTTTAATTTGATGAATCCTAAAACATTAATAAGACATTATCAATATAAATTAAAGCAAAAGCCTCTGAGAATATGATACACACATTTTGTGCAGTATTTCTGCAAAATCATACAAGGCAGGACCTCGCAAACTTGCGTCCCCCTCTAAAGTCATAAAATTCCAATCCCTAACATACAGCTAGGCTAGGGGTGATATTGTAGCAGAAGACCTTGAAGAGATGCAACTCAAACAGAGGTTAACGGGACATGTTTCTGACACGAAAACAACCAGAAGGGGAGATCTGAGGGGAGAAATGAGATAAGTCCAGGAGTTCGTTAGTAGGAGGACTCTTAACAGAAATCGGCGCCAAATCGCAGCCTATAGGGAATGAACTGGGAACCACGTGATTCTCATATAGCCAACCTAGGAGTAGAACCTAAACAGACGCTACGAGAATTTGAACTCAAAATTAAAAGGACGCACATGAGATTGACCGACTGTGAAATTAATAAAAGTTAGGGGAAAGCAGAAAAGCCCCGCAGTTTTTGAAGAATCTCGACGCAGTCTCGACGCAGTCCTTCATCAGTTCCGGAGCATTTCCCAAGCAGTTTTGTGAAGAACCTTGGAGTAGTTACGTAACAGTTGTCGACGCAGTCTTTGATCAGTTGTAGTTAAGCAGTCTGATGAGTTTTAGTCAAGCCCCGCAGTTAAGGCAGTAGCAGTGTGATCAAGTTTTTAGTTAGGCAGTTTGATGACGAATTTTAATCAGCTTTGATGAGTTTTGAGGCAGTTCAGACAGTCCGCAGTTAGCTCCCTTATAGACAAATAGTCCGAGATTCTCTCCTGGCTAGAAATTATAACTTATGTAAATAAAAGAGGTTCATCTGTGAATAAACAATTCTCAAAAGGAACTTACAGGTGTCTTGAAGTGAAGGAGAGTGTGTCCCCCGTTCCCATCCTGTCTCCCTGGTAACGTGCATACGTTCCAAAAACTAAAAAACAAATATAAACCCTGAGATTCCAAAAAACTATAAACAAGCAATTCATTCTCAAGCGCCGGAGCATTGGTTCTGACGTGGTGAACGACACTTCATAGCAGCGGAGCGTTCATCCTTTTCTCAACAGCACGCCCGAACGACCAGCCGACGCCACCCCCCTTTTAATACCGCTGCATTCATCTGTAGTTTTATTTTCGTGATTTTCGTCGGTTGCAACGCAGCATTGAGGGAGTTTATTTTTTATAAATTTTTGTTTCTAAAAGGTATTCAGGATCTTTCAGGCTGTCATAAGAACTAAAATCTGAAAATGCAGCATTTTGGTTTGGATTCACTGCAAATTTATCCAGATGGTGTGATTGAGTTGCAAAGGAAAATGAAGGTTATAGAAGATGTAAGAAATAACCTCCAAGATTTTTTTTTTTTTTTTTTTTTTTTTTTTGCTGTTTAAGAGGAAAAATGAGCTAAACCCCCCATTTTTACTCCTGAATACCTATGCCATGTTAGCAATAAAGTAAAAAAGTAAATTACATACGTGATTTAAACACGAAATATTTAGTTAAATAAAACTAAAAGTAAAGAATGGAATCGAAAAGAAATAAAGTAACAAACACAAAATTTTAGCTCTTGAGGCATTGTTTCCCCATAAATGGAACAATGAAAAGAAATTTTCAAAACACGCTAGCTCATCCCTATGACTAGCCATCACTTAATGTCCGCACTTATAAGTTATTTTACTATAATTTGTTTTCCTTATCCCCTGTTTCTGTGTTTATACTCAGTGATTCTTCAAATTCTAATAGTTCATTTGAAACGGACTTGTTATTTTCATTCTGAAGCTCCAATTCTTTATCTTATTACCAGCGAACAATACAATTATTGTATAACAGGTCATGCAACAACATTTTTAAAGCGCTTACCACGCCTTAGCAATCGACATTTTCTTTAATAAATGCAGTCTTCTTTTAGTAGCACATTTCTCAGAACTGCTTTGACTTTGTTGAAGAGCGCACTCAACTAAAGATGTCCACGACCTGACATTTTGTCACACTCGACCTGAACACCTTCGCTTGTGCTTTATGCGCGGCACCAACAAAGCTGAGTGTAAAAAGAGATGGTGGTCAGATGACGGGCTCTATGCATTGTCAACTGTATGATGCAGCAGGTTCCTTTATTGTAGAAAAGCCGAACTGCTCGTCTCCGTGCCGAAACAGAGAGTGTGACAAAAGCTTTTTTTTTTTTATAAAATTGTAGTATAGATTATTGTCTCTTATTTGTTTATGGGCATTGCTTTTAATATTAATAAAACCAGACTGGTTTTCGTCGTAAAATAATTATCATAAAGCCTGGTAGCTTGCTGGCATAATAAAGTAGGCGTGAAATAGAGAACTAAACCTCTCAACTGTTTCCTACATTTCCTTAGGCGAAGGAAAGGTGGATTAGATTTAATTAAGGACGTTCTTTAACAGCGCAGGTCATCAACGTCCCATTCAATACAGGGCGTAAAATGGCCGATAATTTTGCTCACATGCCTCTTCTTTCAAACCAGAGGTTCTTTTACATGCCGTAAATCTACGCGAAACCCATTGCTTTACTTCCCTTCAGAAGGAAGCCATACTTAGGATTTTTACGCCGGGATTAAACCCGATCTTGGGTCTAGGAAGCAGTAGCCGGGTAAATCTACTTCTTCAGGATTTTAAGCAACTTAAATAAAGAAAAATCAAACAGTGTTCAAGTAACTTGACTTGCACTTTTTTGTTTTTCGTCTTCATTCTGTTGGTAAAATATAAACATAGTTAATTTCGTCCACAAGTTATCGAAATCTGCGTTCCACACTTTTGTACCAGTTCTAATTGAAATTATATTTATCCAATTTCACGATGTGAAACACCTCACAGAGAAATGCTGGGTGCCAATGGTATATTTTCGATCTAAATTGGACTTAGTCTATTTTTCGCTCTCTTTACAAAGTATATACTTATTTATGAAATTCAAAAGAGCCGCGTTTATTGGAAAGGACTAAACTGAAAGGGATTAATGAGGGTAGAACTTATTTGCCTGGAGGACAAAATAGCTGTAATGAAAAGCAAAAGTAAAGTGAGAGGTGAAGACTGCTACATCGATAACGGCCCAACAAGACAGGAAGCGAAAATACAAAGTACATTATGATGACGAGTAAGAGCAGAAAGAGAGAAAGAAAAGAATGCAAATGTGGGCTACAAGAAGATAAAAGTAGACAATCAATAAGTAAACAGGGATGCTCTGCCTACGCAGCAAAATACATACACACACAACAGATCAGAATATACGAATATCTCAAAAGGAATTCTCAAATTCTGTGAGAAAGCAAGAAATCAAATGTAAATGTAAATGTAAATGTAAACAAATGTAATCAAATCAAATGTAAACAAACTTAGAACGAAAGAAGAACTACAATATGCCATGAAAGAAATTAAATATGACATATTAGGAATGAGCGAGATAAGAAAACAGGGACAGCCATAATAGAAAGTGAAACGGAGCCCGGTGTTGCTACATTGCGAAAACCAAAGGACAGAAAGAGGTAGAATTTCTAATAAAAGTAGACATCAAATACATGAAATAGCTGGAATATCAGAAAGAATAATGGTTCTAATGAATATTTTACAAATAATAAATATCGGTGTCAATGCACTTCTGAGTACGATGAGCAACGTTTGCGAAGGTGTCCTCAGCGATTGCAGCACATGCCGTTTCAATTTCTTCCCGAAGTGCTGCCAGTGTAGCTGGTTTTCTACGGTATAGAACATCCTTAAGAGTTCCCCATAGATAGAAGTCCAACGGAGCTATACCCGGAGAACTCGATGGACCCTCTATCGGACCTCTTCTTCCTATCCAGTGTCTTGGTAGATTGTCATCAAGTTACGCACGTACATCTCGGTGGTAATGTGATGGTGCACCACCCTGTTGGAAGTAAAATTCCTAATTTCCATAGAGTGTATGAGTGGCGGGTAAGAAGGAATTGTTACTGGCGTTGGCGGTTCTGTTCTGTAAACAAGTCACTATTGCCTTTGAACTTCAACAACATTCTCGGTTTCCCAATATCACTTCAAAATTGCTTTCCGCTGTTCAAACGATAATGTTGGCTACATTTTGTTGTAGCACCGCTAGTATAACTTATGCGAATCACATCTGTTTACAGAACACCATACGATAATCTTGGCTTCATTTGTTATTCTTGATTTACCTGTCACGTAGCAACGCTATCATAACGTATGTGAGTCACATCTATTTACAGAACATCATACGGTCTTAGCTTCATTTGTTCATTGTTGATTTACCTGCCACGTAGTAACGCTATCATAACGTATGTGAGTCACATCTATTTACAGAACATCATAGGGTATTAGCTTCATTTGTTCATTGTTGACTTATCTGTCACGTAACAACGCTATCATAATGTATAAGAGTCACGTCTGTTTACAGAACATCATACTACACACTACTGTTTTTTTCAGTCCAATTTTGAAATATATTAAATAAATATTTGCTGTAAAAGTGTGTATATATTTTTGGGACCCTAGGGATTATATCCATTGTAAGTATGTAAATAACAAAATGAAATAGATACTAATAAAAATAAATATTTTTACCTTAGATAAATGAACCTGTGCACTATAATGCACTATAACTTTCGAGAGACGAATCGGCGTATTAAGCAATACCGAAACAAGCACTTGTAACCGCAACTTCAAGTAACGGAAGACATCATCACACCGCAGGCAAAGTCTAAAATGAGACTCTCTGAGGAGATGCGTGGGCAGTCTGCGATCTAGTATCACAAAATCACTACCGATATTCCGCTCTAGGTTTAAGCCACACGTAATCACTGGAGAAGTGCAATAACCTTAGACTTAGTATAACGAAAGCACTTTAATTTCTTTACAATATTCTGATGAGAGGTACTTTTTGGTAAACCACAATATGTATTGCAAATAGCCGGAAGAGCAAGCAAATAGCAATTGTTTCTTGGTGTTGACACTTAGAAATAATTGGTTCTACACCAAGGCTGTGGCATAAAAATACTAATAATAGACAAAGTTTCATTCTTTAGCTTCTAGGCGTACAATTTTTACACACAGTGCACTATTATATGCAAATATAATGTGAATGTAAAGTATTTCAGGCCACTTTCTAAACAAACAGCCGAACTAACTACATTGTAAATTAATTAGAACATTCGATGAGTTGAGAATAGAATGACAAACTGAATCTGTCAGGGAGAGTGATGTTGCAAGCATAATTACCCACTTAGGCTGTATAGAATGATGCATGCAGAATGTTTGTGATGTTATGGTTAATAGATGGTAGGGAGGTAGCACCATTTTCGGGGCTCCAATGGATTGGTAAGGAGCCATTCAGTTGGGAACCACATGATATGAAATTAACAGTCTTCACCAGATTATGTATCAAGTATAAATAACAGAATGATTATCAGCGAAACCTTATTTTATTTGCAAATTGATATAAACTCATAGTAAATGCTCGCATTGTTAAGATAAGATATGCATTCATCAGGAAAAACAAACAAGTGCAAAGCTATTCAACGGATAAGCAATAAATATTATCTCCAATCAAGTGCAATATTGATCTTAGAGTTCGAATATTAAATAATATTGAGAAGAACAAAAGCTCAGGATTTATCACCTTGATGAGGTCGGACAGGTTCATTGACGAATTATAATAAAAGTAAAATGAACAAGCAAGAAAGAAATTAACCTAATGTCACTCGAGCTTTAAATATAATAACAATAATTTTATAAACAGTGAAGAATATCTCTTGGCAAAAATAACTAGATACAATATACACTCATAAATACTTATGATCTGTGATAAGAGTCCAAAGATATTTCATTTGCTCAAGTTTACAACAAATAATATCAGCATATATTTTCAAAAAGCGTGTGAAAGAGAGTTAATGTGTAGTAACATGTAAATCTATTAAAGCTAAATATTCGGATTCATGAACTGCTTTAAATAAAGCAATGGACAATTTAAATAAAGCACTAGACACAATTAAGTGCTCAGCAGCAAGGTATTTTTTTTAAAGAAAACAAACTCTATTTTAAAGGAACCTAGCTTGCAGTACTTTGAGAATTTAAATTCATAAGCATCACAGCAAGTTAATAGTTAGAGATTAGAACAAACTAGATTTTGTAGTAATAAAGATTTGAAAATAATTCTTGCACATGTACATTGGTTAGATAATAACTTTAGAATTGGACATGTTATTACAGCAACATAACCTTGATGTGCTATGTAATGAGCACTGGGTTAAAGTTTATGAACTGTAATATTGTACTCCCTCTGAAAAAATTTATGAAATATGTTTTGTAGCAAAGAGATTAAAATAGCAGATGTATTTTTATTAAGAATGCTGTTAGATTTCATTAGTTTATGAAATTAATTATTACACTGAAAACTCCAGTGGGGTATGTTCAATTAACTTAAATAACTTAAATGAAATAACATTAATACTATAATAATAACCTTATGGAGATCACTTATTGATAATATTGAAAGTTCTACATAATACAGATTAATTATTGAACTATTTGATAAACTAGAAAGCAAATATAAAAATTGTTGTTGATCTAACTTTAGATTTCAATAAATGCTCAAACAACAAAGTTAGATTTTCCGCAAGTTCAGATAATATTTTTATTGGTTTTTACAGATTTTGTGTATCAGATGACTTTTCTTAATTCTTATATAGCTCTATTATGTTGCTTAAGACTGTCAAGCTTCTTTTAAAGACAAACAAAGTAAAAATTTTACTGGACTGAACAGTGAGTATAATTATCAAACTTTTCTGAAATGGTTTCAGGAATCAACTGGCATTTTGTATGTGAATATACTAAAGATTTTGAAGTGGTTTGTATACCATTTGTGAATAGATTAACTGAATTTTAATATATGAAATGATAAATATAAATATAAAGTGAAAACAAAATGGTACACTACAGAACTTAAGGGTTAAAAAGCAGGCTATGTCTATGTTTATATAAATATTCTATTCATGAAGATAATAAACATCAATATGTACAATTAGAAAAAGTATATAAAAAAAACTGAGGCTTGCATAGATAATGCATATAGTATTTATATTTAGCAATCTGATAAAAAAATGCAAAGCAAGGCTCCTGTAAACAGAAAATGTCATGCTAAAGATATACAGTCTGCTCAAATAATTCCAGATGAATTTAATACTAATGCCTTCCATTATGGTATCTATTACATTTTCAATTCAGTATATTTTAAATGAAACAATGCTATACTGAAATAATGTAATGTGAAAAATAATTCAGCGATTAAGTGGAATAGCTTTTAAGTTAAGATGGGATGGAGGTTGCTAAAAATGGATCACGGTCTAAATTGTGAAGTTTATTGCTTGTCAAATAATTTCATTGGACAGATAATTCAGTTGGCTGTTTTGTCATTAATTATCATATTCAACAGAATTCTCAGTAGGATTATATCCATATATTTTGAATGTTTAACAGTGATTCCTTTATATAAGAACAAATCTAAAAACTTTTGCCCTGTGTCTTTAGTATTTTCAAAGTTTGTATATATTATACAAGCATATTTTTAGCAGAATAGTACATTTTCACTAGCACAAAATGGTTTTAGATATAAATAACCTACTGTTTTAGCCTTAGAAGATGCTGTGAATATTATTGCTAAGTTCTCTGGAAGAAAGTCTTAATTTATTACCCATTCTCTGATGACCTCTGACTGGGTTAATCATTAAACATTTTAGTTATAGGTGGATATAGCTTAAAGCTAATACACTCATATATTTTATCAGGAAGATAATAGAATATGTCCCTCACCAACAATGATTCAAGTCTTGTTGAAATAACCAATTGAATATCACATGGCTTAATATTTGGTTCATTATTATTTATTCTGACAATTAATGATTCACACAAGGCATCAGTTTTATATGCTGATGACACAATCTTGAGAGTTAAGAGTGTTACTTTTGGTCGCTTGAATATTTTAATCTTTGACAACTTAAACTTGCCAAAAAAAAACAAAAACAAAAAAAACTATTTCTTTTACAAATAGATTATTATTGAATAAAGACAAAATCATTATTATGCATTTTGGATCAAAAGACATAATAAATGAAATGCAAACTGTAAACTTTGAACTGGATTCAAAACTCTGCTAGAAGCATCTTATTCATAAAAATTTGCAATAAATTGTCTAAAGTGACTTTTATTGTTATAAATCCTAAAACAATATGTTACTCAAAGGGTTAAGAAATATTTATTTTAGTTATTTGAAAATCATTTTGTATATCAATTCCATTTATGATACATTAAACATTTATGTATCATACTTTTGAGAGAAGAGAATACTTGTAGTTTGGTAGTTTGTAGGTTAATTATTCCTGCATATATTTTATTTATTTCTTTATCTACTTCTTTCACTTCTTGTAAATTTTTCTTTATCTTTATCTTTGCTGCTTTTCAATGGATACAGCTTTTTATTTTTTATTTTGTTAGAAATCATTTCCTACAATGTTCATTGCTACAGTTTCATTATATTAAATGTGTACCTTCTATTAATTCAAGCACAGTAAAAAGAAGTCGCGCCATTTATATAAACAATAATAACAAACTGCTATATTTGAAGTTGTTTCTAAAAGTGATCCATTGGGGTATAGTGCTGCTGTTAAATGAGTTATTAAAATAATCATAAGAGGTTTTTGGGGGGAGGGTATGTAAGAGATCGGAACTTCTCAGAAACTGATGTATTTAAAATAATTTCCTTAAAGAATTCTGCCTATTTTTATATTGTAATTTAGAAATAACATAAACTTTTTCACATAAACCCTTCCTTACTGACATGAAATATTTTGGATAAGCTCGAAATAAATGTCAAAAAAGTTCAGAGCAAAATGTTCATATTTATGCTGTCTTATGGGTATTTATAGGTCCAATTAAAAAAAATAAGAGCCGTGCTCGTGGATGCAAATTGAATACCATACATAGCAGACAGCATATAGGTTGATTGCAGCCTCTCTGGAATCCCATTAATTCTGGAATGCCATATTGTTAATTCAATGCCATATATCAAACTCTGGAATGCAAAATAAACCGATTGACCATTCTCGTGATAACCTGCTAAACCTGATAGCTTCATAGCTTGCGAGTATAATAGCATGCCTTTATAATGGTCGACATAAAGGGCAATAAATACTCTTTGCTAAAATGTTTAAATGAATGTTCACATTACTCTTTATAGTTTAAAGCTATTTTACTAATTTAATTTTTCATGATCATGATTTAAACATAGCTTTTTATTTTGCGGAAAGGAACCCATTTCCTACGGGGATAAACTATTGACTATGTAGTTTGTTTTTCTGCACTTCGTACTGAAAATGAAAGCTTAACTTAGGCACCGATGAGATTCTGAATCTATTTCTGTTTTGTAAGCTTCCAGCTTCGAAAAATAATGGCTTGGAATATTCCCAGTGTTATTTATCTACATGCACGGAATTTATAGTAACAAAATGTGTTTTTCTGCATCCATTCTCAGATCAGTTAGTGGAAAGCTTGGAAGAGTATTCAGCCTGGGGCATTATCAGCGTGGAAGATAGCCACGGTTAGTTAAGTTCCGTTCAGTGGAAGAATTTTTTTTTGAATTATTTATTTATGGACGCTCTTTAACAGCTCAGGTCATTAGCGTCCCATTCAACTCAGGTCGTGAAACGGCCGAAAAATTTTGCTCAGAGGCCTCTCTTTCAGGCTTGAGGTTGTTTTTCGTGCCGTAAATGTACGACACGGGACCCACGGCTTTACTTCGCCGAAGGAAGCCATACTTAGAATTTTTACGCCCCGAAAAAATCCATCGGTGTTGGCCGGGTTCGAACCCGCGAACCACTACACCACAGGACCGACTTCAGTGGAAGAGATTTATTAGTTGAGTTCAGTTGCGTCGCAATCTTTATCAAATTAAGAAACGTCAGAGTGATCGTCAGTTGGCTAAAAAATTTAATTATCAATAATAAAAATGAATTTAAAGCCAAAATAATCAGGTTATATTTCATAAAACTATGAACGAAACGGTGAATGTATTGCAGAAACAAACAAACAGGTCTTCGAGATAAATATCTATATGAACTAACAGATTAACTATAAGCGCAGTATGTAATGTCTGTTTAAAAAAGAAAATCTGCGATTAAAAGTCTATAGCAAATCTTTATTTTGAAAGATTCAAAAGCAAATGCACAATAACATCAATTGCGCTATTTACGGAGTAAACTATTTTTAATTACTTTTATCCACACTATCTAAAACAATCATCGTACCTCAACTTTTTTTTCATCTAACAAAGGAAAAAAGATTGGCCGACACCAGGATGAATCGCGACCAAGATAATGAGGCCGCTCAAATATATTCCTTATAGATGACATATGGAAGTGCCTTTTACGTTCTTTATTAAAGTTATTCTATTAGAATTTAATGTACAGATGGTACCAAAAAATGTATGCACACTTTCACAGGAGATATCTATTTAATTTATTTCAAAGTTGGACAAAAAAACAACAGTAATGTGTAGCATGATGTTCTGTAAACAGATGTGACTAACATTACGTTATGCTAGCGTTGCTACGTGACAGGTAAATCAACAATGAACAAATGAAGCCAAGATTATCGCATGATATTCTGTAAACAGATGCGACTCACATTACGCTTTGCGAGCGTTGCTACAACAAAATGGAGCCAAGATTATCGTTTGAACAGCGGAAAGCAATTTTGAAGTGGTATTGGAAAACCGAGAATGTTGTTGAAGTTCAAAGGCGATGGAGATGTGTACAGAACAGAACCGCCGTTGGACATCTACCTATGGGAAACTCTTAAGGAAGTTGTATACCGTAGAAAACCAGTTACACTGGCAGCACTTCGGGAAGAAATTGAAACGGCATGTGCTGCAATCGCTGAGGACACTTTGGCAAACGTTGCTCAATCAGTAGTTCAATGTACTCAGAAGTGTATCAACTGTAAAAGTATAAGATATGATTAGCGTTCATCATGTTCTGTTTATGTGAATTCAATTTTGTAATGTTAACACAGTTTTTTCTTTGCTTGAAGTATGTATATACATTTTGGCACCTTAAATTTAATGTAAATCTTAGCGTATATTTTTCTATTTAAAATGCAAACGAAATTAATATAATTAATATGAATTTCTAGGTTTTACAGATAATGGTCTTCCGGTATCATATTTATATAAAATTCCATGCTAAATCACAAACTTTTAGAAAAAGGATATCCATCCTCCTCGATAAGTTCTTCACACCTCAGCAAAGTTATTTGGGTGCTTTGTTCATAATTGTTTTCGGTTGCAAATCCGTTTTATGTATAGAAACACAAGTTAATAATTCAGTATAAGGAATAAATTAGCAGTAAATATTTTAAACACATGTTTCGCTTTTTGAAAGGGTCAGTCAGACATACATTTTTTAAATAAAGATACCTGATAAGAAAATATTCAATTTCATATATAACACTAAAATGACTTACTCTGAGATATTTGAGCAGTACTTCTGAAAGGGCTTTACGTGGAATTTACCATTTATAAATTTATATTCCAAAATCTAACATATATGTTTCTTGTGGTATCAGTCGTAAAATTTATTCCTTAAACGTCTTCGAGATATCGATTATCTAATGACAAAGCGGGATGCATTAACATAAGTTAAGGTGACACATTTTTTTTTTTTAAACGTTTCAGAATCCTTTATTGCTATTTTAGCCTCCAGATGCTTTGAAATTGTGCCTTAGACCAGTTAGAAAAATAGAGTGATCGGGTATGCACTGGTTTATAGCCCCAAGGACTTGGGAGAGAATGTACCTACACAAAATGGAACAGCGAGAGAGATAGAATCGTAAAACAGGGACTCCTAGAAGATAAATGGTAAATAGTCGGTCCATGGGTTCTCTAAGGAAAGGTTTAGTGGCAGCAATTTCGATGCTGGAGGATGGGAACGCATGGGAATTGTACAAGGTTTTGAGAAAGAAAGGGATAAAAAACGGAAAGTTTGGCGATGTCACTGCTGGCCTGCTACTACAATATCGCCGAGATAAGACCTGGAGGAAGAAAAGAAATCTCACGTGGAGGGAACAGCATCAAGGCAAAATCAAAGTGCATATGAAAGGATATTCTGTGCGATTGAGTCAGAAGAAGGCATTGGAAGAAACAACTCTCCTTCTATTCTATTTTCTTTTTGCAAATAGGAAAGAGACAGATAGAAATGGATTCCATGATTAGCTTTGCGAACGAATATGTTGTAAGAGCAATATTGACAAATAAATGCTTAAACATTAGTGTGTGACATAGATTTTACTATTAGCCTTAAAACGTAGTTACGTTTCATAATATTGTCGAAACTCGAAATTCTAATAAAAAGAATAATATACTATAAAATGAAATACGGCTTATAAATTTAAGGCAATATTGAAGTTAGAGTTACCTAAGTTTTAGGAAATAGTGGGGAGAAAGTACTTGTGTCACATACCATTCCTCCCCTTCCCTGATTCACTTTTTACCTTCCTTAAACACTTTTCTGCCACAGTGTAAAAATAATTTTATGGGAAACTTTTGTCACAGTTCTGCGCTATATTCCAATAATGCATTGGGGCAGTAATCAAGCCATGGATTTGGAAGCTACAAAAAATAATAAAAATATATAAATAGAAAAGGTAAATATAAATAAATTGGAAAACTATATTAAATAAATTAAAAATAACAAAACTCTTCTTCATATATCCAGCTGTGTACTGGCACTTCAAATCAAATGAACCGGTCGAGGGATCTGTTTACAACAAAAGAATGACAATAATTTCAAGATAAACTCGAATGAAAAAGACTGACGATGAAAATGTATGTGCCGCTGATTCGAATCGCTATAGTATGTTCGTTAAAGAAACGAACGTTATAGAATGTTGTGCTTTTTCGCTTCCGTTTGTTGACTAACTAAACTTTCCGCATACCAAGCGAAGTACAAGTGACCCCAAACTCTGTAATTCTTGATCTGTAATTGTTAGTTCAAATATGGCATTGTCAGTTCTTTACATTGTTAATTTATTCCTTACAAACTATATGATAGATAATTAAAGTAATTATTATGTTCATTTATTCATATCACTTAAAATATTCACTGGGGCACAACTGTGCCCCGCTTTATAGTCCGTGTTGCACGAATTATGGCATTGATAAACTAAAAATTGCACATTTATTTTAGAAGTCTCAATGTTGGAGGAAGTTTTAAATTAAATATAAGGCATTGTTGCACTACAGACTACCATTTGTTCCTTATTCGATTTACATTCACAAGCAGTCAGTCTAATCGGAAATATATCCAAGGGAAAGAAGGTGGAAAAACTTCTATCAATTTCACCTAAGTGAGGTAATGAAAATATTGGAAGAAGAAGTGAAAAGTGTCAAGAATTTATGTGCCATAGATGTTCAGACACTAAAAAAGTAAAAGTGTGTAATAACTATAGTGAGTAAATGGGCTAGAGACCATTGTTTTCCATTGTTAATTAATTTTACAAAAATAAGTACTTTATTATGTATAACAAAATTGTGTTTAGTATGTGTTTGTAGTTTCAAACTGATGTAAATAGCAAGATTACAGTAACATTGTTTTCCATTATTGAGTAATGTTAATAATCTTGTAAATGCTGTATTATAATATTAAAACATGTGTATTGAATTATATCGACAATATACTCGTAATTTCAAATCATGAAAATAAGTTTAACACATATTTTACATTTGCACCCCGCGTAGTATTTATTCCATGTGTACTGACAGACTTGGTATGCAGAAAGTTAGAATAACTACCTAGGGTAAAAACATGAGGATTTCAGAATCACGTTCAAAGGAAATGTTTATCTTTATATTTTATACCAGGTAAAGTGTTAGCTCTTAAAATAAAATGCCTTCCTAGATATCCCAATGAATGACTGTGCAAAAACCTTTTAGAAAAAAACTATTCGTCTATAAATTCCTTGCATTTCGAAATAATTTACTTAACTTGGTAGCTGTAGGAAAGATATTACAAACACATAGTTTTGATGTTAATTGCAATTTACAGCTTAAATATAAATGGATATTTCTGTATGATTTATAATTTTCTTCAATGGTGAATGTTATTCATTAACTGTGCCAATGATAATATAGGGCATGCTGGGGCAGAAAAGGATGTCGGAGGTAGAACTAATTTGGGGGAGGGTCTTATTTTTCGCCAGAATTGCTATCCTCGATTTCCGTCAGTCGCTTTTATAGTTTCATATTGTGTAAATTTATTTGTTTGTAGGTTGCACGACTTTATAAAATAAATATGGAAAGATAGCAATGGTTCACACAGAACCTTAAACCTTTGAGTGTGTATTTAGTGCAGTGAGAAGTTACAAAATATCAGTAAAACAGTTTCAAGTTTTTTTCAATATTTTGAAAAATATGTTAAAAAAAGATGACGATATTAATACTACTACTAATAATTCGGTTTTGAAAGAATTGATGTGCTTTTCTTTTGTTCTATGTTCCATGCTATAAATTTCATCATATACGACAAGAGCGTATTAGAATAAACTCTCATTATACATTTTCTAGAATTTGAATTTAATTTAATGGAATCTTGAACTGGCGTTTGTTCTTTGCCCCCCCCAAAAAAACGCTTAAATAGATTTTATTTTACTTTCGTTCTTTTTGTATTTACATTTTTAATTTCAAAATTTGCTTCTAACATTAGGTGCCAGATTTTTCGACAAAAAAAGTAATGTACATAATTACCATCAAATAATAATATAAAGAAGAAAAATGCATTTAAATGTGGTAGATATAGTTTGTTTAAATTTTTCCAAAAAATGCAAATAATGGATTTTTGATAAACAATGGAGCTAAGTGTACTAGTATTATTTGACTTGAGTCTACCACTTAACACCGTGCCAAGATCACTACTACGTGCAGAAGAGATATTATATTACCGTACATTGTTGTGAAAACAGCGCCAATACCGCAGCTGTTCATTATTAAAAAATGTATTGTAGTGAGGAATGAATAACATGAATACATACTATGACTTAGGTACAGTCTATTTTTCATATGAATCTAAACATAATAAATGAAGTTAACTTAGGTGCTTTTTTCTTCTCAGTGATATTTCTAAAATTTTTAGGATTGATTTTTTTTCCATTGCGATATAATTGAAACAAGAATGAATTTAATAATTAGTGTTATACTATTATTTGGTCTCAATTAATGCCTCAATGTAGTATAAAAAACCAAAAAAATATTTTGTTTGACTTATGTGGCTTTTCCTGCCGTCTACCATCAGGCGATACGGAGGTTAGACATCGAATTCTGTAGCAGAAGGCAATATAGACAGATCTATATAGAATAAAAAGAAAATATATTCTAATACCCTTAGTCTGGAGAGAATATAGGTGTTAATAAATAATAATTTAATTTTTGATGGGAATTCTCCAGAAGAATTTGGGTTTGATATTTAGTTATATATTACACAGAATGTTTTGTACATATATAATAAATAATAAACATAACGTTCGGGTACATTTCTTTTTAATAGACTTTTTTGCAGAAGTCGTTTTAGCTATTTTAGTTCATTATCGCATTCAATGCGACAATAAGAATGCCCATTGCACTCATTGGAATAATTACTGCCATTAATATGGTGACATGACGCTAGATAAGTAGTTATTATTAAATAAACGCGGATAAAATTTACTGCTGTAAATATATATATATACACATATACATTCCTTAGTAATTTCCCTGATCATACCATAATCCGCGTAAGATAGTTATCAGTGATAAATGGTTCATGATTTGAAACACGGGGAATATCAATATATTGCACATTTTTATTCATTATTTTCCTAATATGCATATCTGTACTAAAGTAATAACATCCCGCAATAAGAAGTATTTACTGTTTAATTTTACTCTGCTGATTACGGTTTCAAATAAGACATAACAAAATATATAATAACATTTAAATATTAGTGAAACGAACCAGCTAGCACCAAGAAATTGTGACCACAACAGATTAATAAATAATAAATTAAGAAATAATTTGAAACAATATGGCGCACAGTAATATACAGCAAGTAGATTTATAAGAATATACTCAAAGAACTGGGCTACTATTTGACAAATGTATAACATAAGAGAAAATGTAATAATTATTCATACTCTTATACTTTCTTTAGGTTAGGGGCATGTTTTTCTACTCATGCATATTGAAACTTGGCATCATCGTTATTGTTTTGTTAAATATTTGACCTTCAATACTTAGCTATTCTTTTGTCATTCGATAAACATGGCCTTGCAACTTTCCATTTGCACCAATAATAACAGAGAATAATGATCCATTTTTATAATTGAAATCCATCAAAAGCTTTCTACACATCATGAACAGAGTTGTGTACAAATAGATTTAGCCGTTAAAAATGAACAATAAAGCAAGGTTACACATGAAGGAGCAGGTTATCCATTCAAATCCAGAGTAGAGGTAATATTGATGACGTTTATGATTCGTAGGGGTCAACGCTGGAATATGACTGAGTAAGCGGTCATCTTTGCGCATAGAGGTGGTCTGCTGCTACAGCGAGGTCTGTAATTTGTAATTTAATTTTGTTGCTGATTGACAATGCTCACTTACAGAGTCTGCACTATGCAAACGCTTCATAAAATTAATTTTGAGATATTAGAGCATTCTGCATCGACAAAAATACTCTGACAAAATTATATTTCATTATATTTTGTTGTTATATTTCGTTCTTAATTATTTTAAAATGAAAGAATATCCATTTAAACAAAATGGATATTCTTAGATTACAACAATAGAAACTAATACTAAGCTGTGGTGAGAAAAGTTACAAAGGACGTAAAACAACGACAAATTTTGTTCCGTGAATACATTTATTGGTGCTTGAAACATTAAAAACACTTTTTAATAACGAGCGTAGGCCCCTCTGGCTTAAAAAACTGTATGCTTTCGATCTGGTTAATAATGGCTTCTTGAGGAATATTCTTCAAGAGTGGTCGCCTCAACTCCTGTAAAGTTTCTGGCAGCGGCAGTCTTGACAAGCGTGTCCCAAGAGTGTTCAAGAAGATTCATGTAGTGACTCCTTGCTGGCCATCAATTCTTGCAGATAATCGCTGATCACATGCGCAACATGCGGATGTGCATTGTCATGTATTAAAAAGAAAATTATCGCACGTAAATGGGTCAAACGATACAATGTGATTAGCGGAACATTAATTTATGTACCTATCAGCTGTTAGACTTCCATTTTCTATTAAAATTAACTCAGTATGAGCATCCATAGGCATTCCTCACTCCACCACTTCTAAGTGGTAACTGAAGTGCAGCATTGTGCAAATTGTTCTCCATCTTTCTCCAATCTGTTTCACGTCCATCAGCTAAGTGTACTAGTTCTCCAACCACTATTATCTTTGCACAACGCAATTGTTAGACTCGGTGCACTCTGAGCAAACGGAGACCAGTTGCAGGTATACCTGTAATAATTCACTTGTTCTCCACCTTTTTTAATTTTTTTTTGGGGGGGGGGAATCGGGCGTTCATTCATGTTAACAAATTGCTGGGCTGGTAGAGCGCGCTCCCTAAGAACTGTCAACACCATATATCTGTCTTCATTTTGATTTGTTGCTCTTGGACGACCCAAATCTGGTCTCTGGTGTAATGCAGAGTCTCTCTAAACCGTTTTATGGCATCATGCGCGGTATTTCTAGCCATATTCATTATATTTGCAGTGTAACGCACATTGCGTCCATCATCGTTTAGGGTCACAGCTCAAGCCAAATTTTCAGGTCATATTTTTTTTAAGCTGAAATGTTACAACCCTACTTATATTTACAGCATGTAAAAATAAATAAATAATGACAATGAAGCACTAAATGGCTAAGACAATTTTTCTCGTCTGAAATTTTGTACACATAATTGGAATATTTCGTTAAAATGGCTTGTTTATAAAGAAAGTTGACAAATGTCTACCATAACATGTTATAATAGGCAAACATATTGCAAAATACTAGCAAATATAAAAGTGTTCGTTGATTTATTTATTTTTATTTTGTCCCTGCGTGTATTTTTTTAAAATCTCGCTATCACAATTGCTACCTGCTTTGTCAACATAAATATGACCTAAGTGGTGGTCGTTTTCCCACAGATCAGGTGCGTTGCGTAAATGCTTACGTTTAAAATTGATGAAATTGTACATTTGAAATAAATAGGAAAACAGAGTGCGATTCACTTTAAAGAAATAATAAATAGTAGAATATGAGAAGAAAACCTGGGTGTAGAAATGTACACTGTATGCTTATTGAAAATTATTGATTGTGTGATACCCTAATACGTAGTTATCCAGGAAATGCCAGCAATGATTTTGTATAAAATTGTTGTAAAGTGGGTACAACACGAGAAGTAACTTTAAGCTCTCTTAATTCAAAAGTTCATTTACGTATGTTATTATGTAAGATGTTTATGTAATATACACGCCATAATATTCATTTAGATAATTGATTGATAATATGCTTTTAATCATATACATTTAATAAGTTCATTGACACACGTTTTTATGTTAGTTAAGGACTTTAATTTTCAACTCAAATAACATATATTCGTTGGTAATAGTTTTAAATCGTTAAAATTTAGTAAGCTCATTTGTATAGATTTTATGTATCAGATAAGGACTATTACAATGTATGTCTTAATGTTTGTTTGTAGGCCTTTATGTCAATATTTATAATATAAAAATGCAACGGTTCAAAGGAACACATACATAGCCAAGAACATGAAAAGATTAAAACTACAGATAAGAAAAGTGTAATACTAAGTGAATCAACCAATGGAAAGAGTAACAACATTAATAATGTGTACCAAGAATGAAACATGAAACAAACAGCTTTATTGTGAGTAAATAGAAATTAACGAATTTCATTCGCTGTAATACGTATATTAAAAATATAACGAATTGTAAGGTAGTATTATTACAATCTTATTGTAGTAAGTGACTTTATATCTCAAAATGTTTAGTTATGCGGTGGATTCCGTAGAGAGAAGCTGTGTTTTAAATCCCATTAAAAGAAATCGCGATTCTTCCTCCGTATAGTGAAACAGTATTTTAACATCATGTAAATATAAGTGGGATTAACATTTCGTGGAAGAATTTACAACCTTATTAATTGCAGTGAATGATAGAAGTTACAAATTTGAATTAATATTCATATAGAAAAATAGTATACGAGTTACAACAGGACAAAAAAGCACAGTTTTCGGGAGAGAATCATTAATTATAACACGTCTGGCGTTTGTTTATTTCATATAGTAACAGTGATTGTCTCCAAATTTCTTTTGGATAAAATTCATTACCAAAATGTTAAAAAATGCGGGGGATTATATTTACTAAAACCAGTGTAAATCTCACAATTTTACAGAGGTGTGTAAACATCATGGAAATTAACATTTCTCTTTAAATCTAAATCGGAAATTCCTATCACAAATGTAAATAACGAAAAACACGTTTTCGAAAAAAAAAAAAAAAATCAACGATACAGGTGATGACGACAAGGGCTTCAATATTGAAGACCACAGCAATAAATATAAAAATGCTGACAATAAAGGATGAAAAAGCAAGATAAGAAGAACTTGGAGTTGTATAAACTGAATTCAAAAACTGCTTACTTCCATATAGGTTCCATCTACATGTGGCCAAATGTATTGAGCTAACGATGAAGGCCATCATTAAAAGTCGGTATTTCGGTATTAAGGCGGCAAACACTGATATTAAGTATTTCTTTTCCTTTGTTTCCCAATGTGATTTCATAAAATTCTGGCTAAAATTACTTGTATGTGTGTGTTACTTTATTATTAAATAAATATTCCATTTATATACATCCATTTTCTGTTTGATATTTTATCTCCTGAATATGAACAATGGTTATATTGCACTTTAAATTATATGCCTATATAACTGTAATAAACACCGGTTCTTGACTATATTTTGTACTGCAGCCATGCTTATTATATGAAATAATTTTCGAAGATACCCTAATTCGGTCCATTCATTCGCATTATGTAATTAGAATCTGGTACAATAATTCATAATTGTCTGGGTTCCATTAATAGTTATAACTTATAAAAATAGAAATAAACGTTTCTACAATCTATAATTTTACGATTATTTAATTCTCGTATTAGAATATACTCGTATGTAACAAATTATCACTTTTAAATGTAGCATTTTTAAAATACGCCAATATAATTGTTTAATAATCAGGTTAGTATACCACACTCGTCACATTTGAACGCCTTTTTCAACGAAGTGTGGCAAAAATGTTTATACATTTGGTTGCTAAAAGTGAAAAATATGTCATGCATGGGCTGATGTATAAAGTTAACCAAACCGTATATTAACAGAATTATTCGCTTTTATTAACCGCATTAATGCACTTCATTAACTACGTGGTAAAGAGCAAATAATATTACACTCATCACTCTATGTAATTAGCATACTTTTGAGTATTATCCGAAATCTGTTATAAAATTACCCAATAATTGGTACTTAGTGAAGAATATATTTATTAGTTTTCTCGAATTCCATAAAATGGTTGGATGTAATACAAATATTGTTATTGGGCATCAGTATTCAGTTTAATTGCTAACTAGGTGTAGTTAAAATGCAGTAGAAAGAAAAAAAAAGGAGTAGAAAATATATGAATAACATTTTCATGAATATATGTGAATCTATGGCCATAAGAAGATTTCTTATTGAGGCAAATTGGCTTAAATTTTCATGAAATCAACGTCATAGAATTATTTCATTATGATAAATTCATGTTTGCATTATTCGGGTAATAACTTTGGGATGTATATAAGCATTAGGCATTTGTAATACTACAAGGTGTAATGAGTGTTGATGGCAAATTAGAATCGTAATGGTTTCCTGCAAATTTAGATGTTGGATGTGGCAGAAATATAGACGACGACGTAGACGTTTGTCGACGTTCCTAACTGCCAATACACAATACCGCAACGGGTAGCCGAGGTCGTTAAGGCGCGGACTCGTGAGCGGGTTTGGGGTTCGAATCCCACCAGGACCGTCCTCCCTGACTGGGGTTTTATCCGTTTTCTTCAGTCCTCATTACTGGCAAATACAGGGGAGGTACCTAAACTTAGGCCTGGAACGTTTCCTTCCTTAAAAAAAAAATCTTTCCCAGTTTATCATTTCATCTCATGTATCATCAGTGTCCACCGCCTATGGTGCCTCAGTAGTAAAAACGGGCGTTAAACACTGTTAAAAAAACCACCACAATATGCTCGACTAGTTCAGGTTTGATAATATAACTGGATTTTTCAGATCGATACTTCTGGGGTGAAAGTAGTGTGATTTTAAGTATGACAAAATCACCACGGATAGAAATATACGGAGTTTATTAATGTTTTGTTATTACCACACAAGAGTGCGCTTTTCTGATTACGATATACTCTGAGAATATAAGCAGACTGAATACGAGACAGACGTGTTATAATCTATGGTTAGGAAAGTGAAAAAATATCTCGATATTTAAAGTTGCAGAGGTAGTGAAAATGAATCTGAACACAAGTACCTAGAGTAAACTGTGCAATAGCAGTGCCATTTTAAGTAGTGAATCAAATGTGGAACTAGATATGGATCTAACAGCAATAGATGTTGCTAAGTTTAAGGTATTCCAATTACTTTTTGTGACGAGCGCAATTTTAGTGAGTACAAGGTATTTTTCAGAGACAAACCGTTTTGTGTTTGAAAATTTGAAACAATGTTTAACTCATCGATTTATAAGCAGGAAATTTGCATAAAAATAAATTAATAAACTTTATATAATACAAAAATATCCTAATTAATTGGATAAGAATATCAAGGGCGTTACCTCCTCATTCTGTTGTTAGTAATATTTATAAATGTACTCCGCAATGATAGAACACTTTTTAAAACTTTAAACCATATTTTGCACCAAGTGTTAATACCATTCTGTCCACGTGATAGGTGCATGTTTAATATTTTATTTACATATAAAT
This sequence comes from Metallyticus violacea, assembly GCA_030762175.1. Taxonomy (NCBI): domain Eukaryota; kingdom Metazoa; phylum Arthropoda; class Insecta; order Mantodea; family Metallyticidae; genus Metallyticus; species Metallyticus violacea. The sequence goes on from CM060834.1 coordinate 82,777,565, forward strand.
CCTAGCACTGAATATAAACATTTAGGCACATCCTGAACTAAATGTACTAATTAGGATCATTATAATCATGGTTCCAATTTGCTTAAAGCAACAACGTTTTGTTGTCCGAAAAGCAATTTTTAAATTGCAGATTCGTCTTCAAACACAGACAGTGTACTTATGGTACGCAAGTTTAACTTAACTAATAAACATTTTTATCGGTATGGGTGCTTTCGTGACATTCAGAAAATTATTAGATCCTCAGGAAAGTATTACTTGTTTCTTTCGCATTACACAATACGATTGATGAAGAGTGGGTGATTTTCTCATGTCCAGAGTATCCGTCAGTCTAGTGTGGTCTTTGTTTCCAGCATCTAGTAGAACGTATTAAAGCCGATACGAATCAAAATGGACTACGCGTCGCAAGCAGTGCTTTTGTAATTGTTCACAGAGATGAATGTGTCTTAATAAATCTGAGATGATTTTCACAGGACTGATTTTGAACGGTTATTTCGTGTCTAATGAATCCACCTTGGGTCTAGAACGTGGAGTCGTTTGCTGCGAAACAAGTTACGTGTCAGGAGACTGAATCTTGAATATCAGATCAACAAGTCATGAATACTCGCTCAGTGTTCCACAAGTCAATATTTTGAGTTCCGAATTTGCCTCAAAAACAGTTGAGCATCGACTTCCCCCTCAAGTGTTATTGGATCATGTTATATGGGGTTAGGTTAGGATCTAGTTTGTTCTCTCTTGATTCGAAACTTCTGACGAATTCTTCCTCATCTGTTTCACTGATGCAAGACAAAAATATGCTAATTTGAGTTATAACTAATAGGAATTGATTTACCTAGTCCTCGAAGAGTGCGTTATCTGCAATATCGGGACTCTAAATTGCCATTTTCTGTATGATCTTCTTTAATCCAAGCAGCATCGAGGTAAGGTTTTTCATTATCTTAACGAATCCAAGCACTTTGTTAACATAGCAATCGCACGCATGACCGACTCATATTGGGGAAAGGCTATCTTTTGTTTGCACATACATAGCACGGGTAGGTCACAACGATGATAATTAACAAACGTTTACTTCTAACAATTAACGCAAACAAAATGTAGAATTTAAGTACTATTGACAGTGCACGCTTCAGTTTAGCTAGTGTACAGATGAAGACTGTTAATTTTACAATAAAAAATATCCTAGTTCTAGAGCTATCTTTCTCTCTGGTTTCGTAAATAAAGTTTATGCATTTTGCGCAACCGCTGGAAGGTACAAATTTAATTTGGGAGAATGCGGAACAGGAAATTAATCCACAAATCATTCAAGTTCCCATTTAGTTGAACGCATGGTATTAATCGTGCGCTCCCATGTCGATCAGCTGTTAACCTCTGTCTCTTGTGATTTTTCACTCTCGCCTAGAGTCCATTTTATGTATAGTTTCCTGTGCCTTGGAAAATCGAAGTCTTATTAATAAAATATTGCTCACGGCGCGATAACACCATCCATGAAAAAGTAAATTCAAATGCTTCGTCTTTCCTCTCCGTAGCCGCCAGTTTGAAGTTTAAATTTTTACCTGAGCATATGCCAATATCTATGCCATACATGCCTACTTATCTGCTTAAAATATAAATATATATATTTGCAAAGATGTATTTTCGAAACTGTCTCTCTTGGATTTCTATAAAAAAAAGTGTTTATTGTGACATTATGAACTTGTTTTCCTCCACAAATTATTTTCCAAAGAAATAAATTGTCGAAACATAACAGCTGAAGGATATACATTTGCCACTTTTCTACTCCGATCTTCCTTTTACAGAAACTTTGTCGAAACCAATAGTTTTTCGCAAATTTTAAAAACGTTTTTCTCACTGAAATAAATTCGGAATATACCTTTGACTATTTATCTGAAAGTTTTAAAAGCACTTGAAAGCAAAAACAGAATAGCATTTAATATATATATATATATATATATATAAATGTCAAAAGTAAAAATGTATATATATATACATATATATGTTTATAAATTGTGTGCTTCGGCATTGTCTCTCCAGCTAGGAGTGATCAGCAATATACTCCCTTATATCTTACATAATAATATTTTGATACAGTCAATCACGATCATGCTTTATAACCCTATTACATGATAATCTGCGAAGAACAAACACAGCTAATTCGCAAAGCACCTCTTGCACGTTGTTTTATTTTCGCCAACGTGAATGCAAAGCTGTAAGTTTGGTAAAGCACACTTGAATGATTTTCTTGTTCAAAACGTCACTTCCAAATCCGCGAGGTTTTCTTTGTATAGGTAGGTATAGTAAAAATAAGTTTCTAAATTCATTTACAATTTACTGAACTGCTTTATATCTATAAAATCTAAAGCATAACATGGGTTAAGACAAATTTCTAATCTTTTGTAAATATTATATTTATTTTCAAATGCGATGCACTTTACTAAATCTAGATAATATAAATGTGCAATGTTATTTTCGACTCTAAGGTATTTATTTATTTTTTCGTCACATCGTCCATGAGATTTAATAGTACAGTCTTTTCCGATTTTATTATATCCTCCTCGTGTAAGAATGACTATGTATTTAATCTATGTACTTGCCTTGATATTTGTATGTACCTAACTGTCTTAGGTTTTTTTACTTTTGACCATTTTGTATATAATCGTATTTTACTAAAACGTGTCCAAAATCCATTGTACTATACGTACTAAATCGATTGACTGTATCTTTAATTTCCGATAGCAAAGAATTTGAAATGGTGTGTATGTTGCTTGAAATTTTATTTAACAATCTGGCGACACTAAAACCTTTCGTCTGTATCGTGCAAACTAGCGACGAAGCATGATTAAATATTAGGGCTCTGATTTTAATAGGCGTACATTATAAAATATGCATCTATCCCATAGCATATCCACCTTTATCATAGTCGTCGTATTTATTGAGTTACAAAATCTACCAGGGTGGCCGAGGTCCTTAAGGCACATTATTATAAATCATTACACTGTTTAAAATCTGACTGCTTTGACTTCTGCCACAGCTATATAGTATTACGCCACTTCATCAGGTTATCTAAAACAAATCTAATTAATAACCATTGATTATAAAATCTGCTCTAAGCCACTCTTATTATGACACTAAATCAGCATGCGGCTAAATACGTTTTCTTATCTTTGTCATATTGGTAGGAAGACACAGTAAAAGTACCCTTCATTTGTCGACCGTTTTTTAAAGTGCTTTAGTAATAATTTGTAACACATTTTCTATTGAGCAGCAATACATTTTAAACAACACTACTACTTCTTTAATTGTTTACTCTCTTCCGGTATTAGAACAAACACACCCTGGCACTTACAAGCCAATGCCCGGGTCAGTAGCCCTGGGGGAGCTAATTATCTCTGGACACGCATGGAGTACACTAAGTTGGTTTACACTAAGGGACTCCCTAAATGAATGATCAGTTCAATACCTTGTAGGCATCGTACATACATGCGCGCGCAAAAAAAATGCAAACACAGGAAGAGAAATGCTAACCTGGCACGCGCGCGCAAAAAATATGCAAACGCAGGAAGAGAAACACTAACCTGGCACGCGCGCGCAAAAAATATGCAAACACAGGAAGAGAAATTCTAACCTTGCACGCGCGCGCAAAAAATATGCAAACACAGGAAGAGAAATTCTAACCTTGCACGCGCGCGCAAAAAATATACAAACACAGGAAGAGAAACACTAGCCTGGCACGCGCGCGCAAAAAATATGTAAACACAGGAAGAAAAATACTAACTTGGCAGGCGCGCGCAAAAAAAAAAAAAAAAAAAAAAAAAATGCAAACACAGGAAGAGAAAACTAACCTGGCATTTGCTCCTATTTAAAAATGAACTTAGGAAAACTACGAAAAATCCCAATAAGATTAGTGGTGCGCTGAATTTGCACCTGGAACCTCCCCAACAGGATCCCAAGCGTTACCGCCTGAGCCAACTCACTCTGTTAAACAATACTATAATCCCAATAATAATTTAGTACGTTCTTCCTTATTGAAACTTATGAGTTTATTACAATGTATCATTTATCACTTCAGAAGTATAGGCAATTAACTTAACTCACTCATAATATAGAATTGCACATTATTTCTATTTCTGCTATAGTAGATATTATATCAACTTTAGCTGCGGAAATGATCAGTAAAATTTAAAGCGATAACTTATACATGCACAAAAGCTGTGTCCCTGGACGTGAGAATAGATAATTTGGGGTATTCCTAGTTGCACTTATCTCTGCCTCTGCTCATGCAGATGGTAGGTAATTCTGTCAGTAAGATATGTTACATTGTTAACTTCAACAACAATAATTCCAACAATGTTTCCAGAACAGCAGTGTCATCAACTCAAAAACTAACAAACACAAAATCAGTAGCGTCACCATAGCCCACAAGAGCAACAGGAACAACAGCAATAGTAGTGCCACCAGCAACTTTCAAACAACAGTAAGAGCAGCGCTAACAGCAGCTGCACCTCTGAGAATAGAACTTCACACTCCCACGAATGCAGGAGCCGATATATAAACATTAACAAAATTACACTAAAATCATATTAAAATAGATTCAAAATTAAAGTTACTTCCCGCAAGTATATTTGTGGAAATGCAAAAATGAGATTACGGAGTAGTCAGTGGGTCATATAATTACGTGGACGACAATTATTGGTTATGTGGAGACACAACATTCCAGAAACAAGTGTCCCTCGAGTGTGTGGCACACGCGACAATATAAATTAGGGTTATTCGCGAAAAAGTTGCTCTCTTAGCTGTTGGTCTCGCTTAGCTAATCTTTGTCTTCTTCTGCGCTTCGCTCCTGCGCCAGAAAGTAACCGGTACTTGGCGTTACAAGCTGAATCGAATCGAGCTGCTGAAAAGAATCTCTTGCTGCTGGAGGAATCTGTTGCGATGCTGGAGAAAGGAATCTCTTGCTGCTCTCCATTATTAGGTGGGTGAAATATTGTAACGGTGGGAAATGTGCTCTTATTCCAATTCGCTACTAATTTACAGACACAGACACACACACACACTAACCTAATCTGTCGGCTAACCTTAGGCAAATCCTTGAAACCGGTGGACCCAGTGGTTTAGTGAGTAAATTATTGTATTGTGGCAAATCTCCTTTAACTCCAGCAGAAAAAAAAACACGAGGTGGTAGTATTTCAACCCTCTATTCCATCATCACAGGTGTAGCCGCCTACATTCTGAAGCGTTAATACCTGGCTTTGAGAACCTTCGGCTCTCTCCGCCGGCTCTGGGGCACGGAGAATAGCAGCAAGAGACTCCTCCAGCAGCTCGCCAGATTGCAGCACTAGCCCTCGATCCAGCTTGTAACGTATAGTGTAGCCGATCTTCGGCAGGTACTTGTCTGTCGGGCACTATCTTTCAGCTTCTGTACTATTGTTAGACTAATTATCTTAGTTCTATTCGACATTCTTGAACATAAGTGCTTTACATTTTGTATCTAAGGGTTGCTAGAGTTCTCTCCTAAATTATTTTAACATGATCTACGTTTCTAAACCATGTCCGATTCCTGATTAGAAAAGGATCGTGACAGCACCAAAACCGAAATTCCAGTACCAGAAATACCGTCACCGTCTGCAATAGGTGGCACTAAGATAGCAAAACGAATAACAGCAGTAATTTGCTTAAAAAGTATAAGTATTATAAATAGATTGTTAATAAAAATATAAAATGTAAAAACAATAATGGTAGCCGCAACTGTAATGATGTACTTCATAAGGTTGAAAACAACATTGATGATAACATAAAAACGAGGAACGAAAATTAAGTCAATGAGATAATATATTTATCGATGAGCTTAATATAGACAGTGATGAAATGTTGACGTGCTGGTTCATTTTATTCCAAGGGCGTTCTGGAATTCACGTAAACAACTAGAAAGGAAAAAAAGTTAATAGCCGATGCACACTACTTTCCAAATTGTTACTCTGATAACGTCACAGGCAGACACGGGAGAAACCGGCACCCCAAGGAATGTCCATAAAAATGCCTACCTCAGAAGTAGCAGCTCGTAAGAGGGGGCAGCCAGAAATCAGCTGCTAGTACCGAGGAGCTCTGAACTACAAAGACTATAACCATTAACGAAATATCAAAACAGGCGCCAGTCTGTCAAAGAGATGATAAATCTTGCGTCACATGCACTCAGGTGTAATGGCCGTACAAACGTGGCAGAAGACGTCTAATGTAAATAAACAAGAGAGTTTGCAGAAAAATATAGGAAACAATGAGATTTACCCACCCAAAGGTGAAGTTATAACTTAAGGGGAAAGTTTAGTATTGCTATATACAACCTTAAATTTTATTTTTATATCTCCTGCATAAATTACTATGAGCATGCTTCCAATTCTTAAAGGATCCAGAAATATCGTGCGGTGTACGATGATCGGATCGTAATTGACTTAAATTCCAAAAGTTTGATGGCGGTAAATTCGGTACAAAGGAAAACGTTAGTTAAAAGCGGCGTAGCATGTTCAGTTTCATGACTACTCTGATGAGCACGAATTGCAATTAAGGAGGGTTTCAATTCCCAGCGGCTGTGATAAGGGTGGAGAGAGGCAATTAATGAAACCTTTTGATTATGGTTGACACCTTCAGTATTTCATGGAATAAGGTAGTAAGGATTTGCAGTTATACGCTTACCTCTAAAGTCAAAAGCAAATTCCTGAAGAGTTGTAAGATAAAAGGTACGCAATTATTTTAGAACCAGGTGGATGAAATTTGAAACTAAAATAAAAAAAGAAAAATTAAATATTGAGATTAAATTTCTAAAGGATAATCAGAGAGCTCGCGAAGTAAACAGTGGCCCGCCCACTTTCTCGGATTAACTTTGACTCGAACTATTTCTATTAACAAAATATTTATATTAGTAAATATTAAATCATTATATAGTGAATATACCTGAAACTGATGCCAATGAAAAATGATTCAATTTAAAACAGAGGGAAAAAAAAAACACGAGGTGGTAGTATTTCAACCCTCTATTTCGAAAAGAAATACAGAATTCAACCAAGGCAGTTAAAAGCAAAAGCAGTTGTACAAACATACTTAAAACAAACTTTGCAATGTCCATGGTAAGAAATGAACATAACATAGAAAAGATAACACCAAAATTGAAGTGTTAACACATGATGATTGGATTAAATACTACAAAGATTTATGATATAACTAAAAATGCAGAAGTGTTTTATGCAGTAGAAGAAATAAACAATAACAATTAACGTAATAAATTAGAACAATTAAAATATGTATTAAAGAAGCATAAAAATAAGAAGTCATTAAGATAGAATAAATAAATTAGGAAGAACGTTTACTTAAATGTTGTCTTATAAATTTGATAAATGAATGCTAAAACTGAGTTCATAGATAAGCAATTAAAACTTAGTTATTTAAAAAGGAGGAACAGACTAAACTTTCAATATATAGAGGAATTGGTTATCTTATAAAATTTATTCAGGTATCTTAATTATAAATGAAAATAAATGACAGAAACATTAATAACTTAAAACTGTTTCCAAAATGGTCGGTGGGACAAGGGCAGATATTATTTTTATAATTAGTAAATAATTGAGAAAAGAAAGCCACCTATATGGTATTCAAGACAAAGCCTTTGATAACATATACACAATATGTATATCATACTAATTGTGTGGCAACTGGTATTGCCCTAAGTAGTTTAACTATAAAGTTTCCTTTATCGGGTTTACGTTACAAGCTGGATCGAGGGCTAGTGCTGCAATCTGGCGAGCTGCTGGAGGAGTCTCTTGCTATTTTCCGTGCCCGAGAGCCGGCGGAGAGAGCCGAAGGTTCTCAAAGCTAGGTAATAACGCTTCAGAATCAACAGCGCAATAATGTAGGCGGTTAGAGCATTATGCTACACCTGTGATGATGGAATAGAGGGTTGAAATACTACCACCTCGTGCTTATTTTTTCTGCCGGAGTTAAAGGAGAATTGCCACAATACAACAATTTACTCACTAAACCACTGGGTCTACCGGTTTCTAGGAAGTTTTGTTGTTGTTGTTGTTGTTTTAATACATGTATCAGTAATATTTTTACGGTTATTGCACAGCAAGGTAGTTGGGCTGCCACCATTTCATTTATCATAACTTTTAGCCTGTTCTCTTAACTTGGCTTAATTACACTTCAGACATACATAATATCCTCTATTTATCAAATTTTCTATTAAATGAATTCAATGAGCATCATTTACGAACGCTTTCTAATCTCTACACCAATCATTGTAAAGTTGATCTTGGAGTTAGAATTGTATCTCAATTTGATTAGAAGATACCTATATAAAACTTCGGATTTGTCGACAGTTTTTAATCGGCAACATCAGGCGAAATTAATCACTAATACTCTCAAGAAGCATACGTCTACACAAATTCGTGATACAACAACAACAAACATCTTGTGAATCAAATCTCCACGTTGTTAACTAATCTACTTACGATTTATTTAACCTTGAAAGTTTTCTTTTGCAAAAATGTACCCATCTTCTGATTTGACAACTTCCGATTGATTACAGATGCTGTAAAATTCTGCCGCCAGCTCAGATGGAAACACTTTTGCCATAATCATCCAATGACACCAACTTCTCCGATTACACCTTGCTTACTTCAATTTCTTCCTCTCTCAAAAATGAATCACAAATCCAGTTTATCCCTCTCATAGAACGTTTCAGATATGTTACCCTAAAATTATGGAACTGTATAATTTTGAGGATAATCTTACACCTAGTTAAAGTATTTTGCTGTCATCATTTTGCCAGCAGACAAAGGTTCTTCAATAGTAGTACTTGATCGGGCTGTCTTCCTTCTAGAAACTCAAAGGCAATTGCATAACTGCGAACATGATTCATTTTTACCTCAAAAAACCTACAAATGTTTCTACATAAATTTCGAAAAAGAATTTAGCTACACACGTGCCTATTGAAGGATTCAAAAATACAGAAATTTCTCTCTCTCCACAAACTTCTTCCATTTGCTTTCTCCCAAAAAATGCACAAAGAGAGTGACCCTATAGTTGATTTTCGATTTGGTTTTTTACGGACGCTCTTTAACATCTCAGGTCATGAGGCATCCCATTCAATCTTGCTAGTATGGTTAGCACTACGCCACCAGGACCGAACCCCTTATAGTTGTAAGTTAAGGTTCATCTACAGAAAGAACTACTTTGGTCCACTTCTTTATAAAATCCTTCATACATTAGAAATTATTTCCAATGTCTAGATATCCTGAAGAAGAGAGATATTTGTAATTCCAATATTATATTGCTAATGTAAATGTTAACATCTTCATATATCAATATACTACATGCTAAACACATAGCGGCTCTTAAAAACATTTTTTTTTTATTTACTTCTCCACATGTTCCATCTACGGATTTTATTTGTCGTCTTTCCAAGTTGGTTCTCACAACAATGATTTCTTGTTTGAAGGTAAAAGTTTTCTACCGGTAAAAAAACGCGGCTATGCGAACAAGAATGGCTCCCTCGTATGCCAACTTATTGATTGCAAAAACTGGACGAAGACTTTCTCCAATGAGAAGCTCAAGCTGCGGTGGACATTTATTGATCATATTTTTATAATTTTGATTCAGATTTAATTTCATTTAATGCATTTTTTCCAGATTTAATGCAAATTATTCCTTCAAATTTACTTCAACTGTTTCCTCTACAATCTATACAATATCTATGTCCCGTTTTTGGATATGGTTATTAATTTGGTCAACAAACAGTTTTTAACATCAGCGCATATTAAATCATGACTAGTTTTATTTATCAGACCCTAAAGTTGCTATCGAAAGTGGATAAATTGGCGAGCTAGAGTATTAATTTCTCACGTTGTTAATTTACAGTTTTCTGGTTTATTACAGTGGTTTATAGGTGGAAGCCAATTAACAGTAGCGTGTTACTTCTTTTGTTTTTTAATAAGTTGATAATGATTTAGAGAAATTACATCAGGGACTTGTTTAATAGTAAGTATTAGAATCGCATGGATTCTACTTGATGTATTTATTTTAACAGTGCGCGTCATAATAACATATTTACATTTCCTAAATGAGTGAATAAACAATATACATAATGCAAGTTCTGAGCTTAAGGATGAAAATGTAATGCGCATTAAAAGCTTAATACTAAAATTTGTGGTTAGAAATGACATTTACTTTGTGTAATTTTCCTTAACCAACTATCCTATGTGACATTGAGGGTTAATAAAAGGAAATATCCGGAAGAATGTATGAACCAGGTTATGTGGCGAGATTTCCTTTCCTTTTTTTATTTATTTATTTATTTATTTACGGACGCTCTTTAACTCGGGTCATTAGCATCCCATTCTCTTTAGGGCGTGAAACAATCGACAAATTTTGCTCAGAGGCCTCTTCTTTAAGGTTTGAGGTTCTTTTTCGTGCCGTAAATGTACGACACGGGTCCCACGGCTTTACTTCCCTTCCGAAGGAAGTCATACTTAGGATTTTTACGTCCGATCCTGGCCGGTTTCGAACCCGCGATCTTGGGTTTAGGAGACAAGTATGGTTACCACTATACCACCAGGACCGACATGGGGCGAGATGAAACATATAGTTGGAAAAATGCTTCATTAAGTTATTTTTATTTATACATATTGTTGGTGTTATAATTATTATTTCATTACTTATTTCACTGCAGTAAATGGATCGACATTGTATTTAACCATTGTTGTACATTAATGATTTTATGCAATCCAAATTCATATTATTTGGTATTTTGTTTACATATGGGGAATTTTATATTAAAATAATCAAAATATTCTCTAATGAAAAATCATGTCATTCTTGTAAATATTAAACTGCATAAAAATTAAAAGAGAGAAAATATTCCCTAATCTACCTTTATATGTAAAAGTGTAGGTCAGCAATAAAAGGGAAGATTTGAAAGAGCATATGAAGCGGGGTTTGGAGCTAGATGATGAGAGATTTTACGATTAGGTGAGACTAAGTTATGCAAGTGAGACAGACACACCCATAGTGGAGTCGGTCATTTTAGGTTTTTTTTTGTGTTAGCGGTTGCCTGGTTTATTACAATAATTTATAGTTGAATATAATCAACCGTAGCATGTTATTTCCATTTTTTTATTAAGTTAATATTAATTTAGTGAAATTCCACTAGGAACTTGTGTAATAGAAAGTGTTCAATAAAAAATGGGTTGCTATTGCATATCTTAATTATGACAGTGCACCGCATAATGCCATATTTACATTTCCTAAATAGCAATAATTAAAGGAGGAATAGATAAAGAGTATACACCGTGCAGGTTATTAAGTTATTGGTGAAACTGTAGTTTATATTAAATCTTTCTTAATAAAATGTGTGATTAGGAATAACATTTTCTTTGTGTAATTTTCCTTAATCTTATGTGACAGTGAGAATTAATGGAAAGGAAAGAGCCGGAAGAACATATGAAGCAGGTTTTGGGATGAAATGAAGAGAGGTTTCATGAATGGTGTGAGCAAGGTATTATGTTTAGTTTAGTTCCTGGAATATTGAGTTCGCAAAGTAGTCACAGAGACAAAGAATTTGACGTTTACAGTTACAAAAATATAAAGTACATCCGCATAAATAGTTACAATAAAAATGAAAAAGTAACAAATAGAACAACTCGACCAAATCAACAAAAACCAGAGAATCAGAAACAATAACACAATTTTACTATATGTATGGATATAAAATTATTGCAGTGTTTTAACTCAGTATAATACATATTACTTCACAGAGTAATAGAGTAATAGAGTAATAATATATATTATAAGGGCAGATTTAAAGAATTTACTGTTGTTCATTAAGGCTTTTAGGCTAGAGGAAAGAGCATTTTGTACAAAACATGTTTCGACTCCTTCACAAGCGAGGTAAAGGTAAGACAGGTACTCCCGTTTATTGTCAAGGAACACTTTTTAGTTTTCCTTAAATAGACTGATATATATATATATATATATATATATATATATATATATATATATCAGTTATTATTTATAAAACGTAACTTGTTCAATTATTTGGAAAATACGTTTTATAAATAATTCTGCCTGTGGAGAAGTTTATAATTCATATTATTTTATATTTCGTTTACATATGATAAATATTTTTGTAAACAGTTTCATATTCTAAAAAACCATCGAAACATAACTAAAAGGTACCTCCGGGCTTAGAAGCCGTGGTTCTTTGGAGCTTTGATATCCAAATGTTTCGTCCCCGCATACGAAGAACATCAGCGACGAGGTTTGGGTCTTCTTGGTAAAGGTTCAAGCGCGACTGAATCGCTTTTTTTTTTTAAATTTTTTTTAACATACTAAGCTATTCTAAGGTGACTCTGTTTATTTACTAAATAGGGATAATGGGAAGATTAGGCCTGGTACCACCGTAGCACCCAGGAATCATGTGGGTAGTGCTTAAAACACCTAAACAGGCTCAAAAGTGCCTGTAAAGGTTAGGGTGGTGCAGGATTAATACCATGACTATGAGCCCTGACGTCAATCTGCTTATATATGGGTAACTTTATTTTATTTTATTTTTACAACGGGAGACGCCAGGCCCCATGTGCCCGTATCCGCCAGTGAGGGTTACTCCGGGTTTCAAATCTGTATATTCGGCGTTGAGGTGGTGTCGAGTAATTTGTAGCCAGTTCCTCGTCATGAGGAGGACTATGCTGGTTGTCTGTGGTTAAGTTGGCATTAATTGTCATGTCAGCTCGTATGGAGTTCAAAAGTGAAGCGAAGTAGTCGTTCAGGGTGTCCTGTAGACTTTTGGCTGCACTTTCGGAAGTTACTTGGATGTTTTGAATGCGTCTCTTAATGCGTCCGATGTCTGTGTATTCGTAGCCTGGAGAGTGGTGAAGGCCTCTTCCAGCTGGCTCGGCCTAGCAGTGGTGGCGTCCTGTGCTGCGAGTTGTTGATTGAGTAAGCCGGTGTGTTGTAAGATGGTGTTCTGTGGGTCGATGATGAGGCCAGTTAGCGCTGTTACTGCTTCTATGATTGTGGTTAGTGTGGTGAGTGCTGCTTCTCTGCTCTTGTCGAAGATGGGTGTGGATGGTGCATACTGCGCTGTGGTTGGCAGTGACTGGGTGGTAGATGGTTTGCTGTGATTAAAGTTGGAGGTGCGCTGGAGAGGGCAGGCGGCCTGACCGGTATAATGGCTTGTACCTCCGCAGAAGGCACAAAACCTGCGCCGGCGTGCCAGGTCCTGCATGGTACGACTTGCTGTTAGGGAAGCCGCCCCGCAGTAGTGGCAGCGCGGTGGCGCCGTGCAAGCTTGGTCAGTGTGCCCGTACAAGCAGCAACGCCTGCATGGGGCGTTACGTCGGCGGTGGCTGGGCTCGAATGTGGTCCAATCGTGGTTCCAGCTGCGATGGCCGCCTCACACTCTTGTGGCTCCAGGAAATTTACACGAACCAGGGATGTCGCGCCTCTGTGTGAATATATTCGTATCGCACAGTGTGCGGATGGCCACTGTCGCTGGACGGTTTGGAGAATGTAGGATGAAGCTACGCTCCGGGGCACTCCTCGGAGCACAGCACTAAGCTGTGGTGTCTGTTCCTGTACTTGTTCCGGTTCTGTATCTGGATGTGAATGTGATGGCTGTGGAGGCGGAGTGCAGGGTCTGGTAGTGGGATCATCCGTGTTTCTGTCCGTGAGCTCTTCTGATGCATCTTGCGGCACGTGTTTACACTTAAGTGATACGCTGAATGCAAGACCCCGGGTTGCCGGTGTGCTGGCTGGGTATCGGCGGACGCAGGTGACGAATCAGGCGTGAATGGCGCGGCGCTAGCGATGGCTTCGTGGCGGCGGTTCGTGTGCTGCGTTGACTTGTTGAGTTCTTGTTTCTACGGCGTCCCATGTTCCTATCGAATCGCTGGCTGGAGAGGTCGTATTTATACACGAGTTGCTCCTAGGGGATTGGCTCGGCTGGAGCAGGAAATGTGTGCTCGGTGGGCAGGGCATCTCCTCTTGGATATGCTCAAGTATCGACTGACCACCGAGGTTAAGTAGCATCGGACGTGGCCACTACTTGGATGAGTGACCACCAAAATGCCTCGTAAAACTTGCGAACCCCGAAACACAAGCCCTCTCCCTGGTTCCATTACAAATTTTCCTATGTCCATCGAGCAGGTAAAGCCGAGAGCGGCTAGGTATTGCTGACAAATGACCCCATCTTGGAAGAAGTCCCAGGTGACTGTACTGACCTCTGCCTTCTGGCCAGGTTTTAACCGCCTAACCCCAGTACCTTCACAAAATACACCATGGCCCAAACAAAACTAGCTTCCAAACATAAACTTGATCAAGAACCCTCTGGATGGCTTCCATGCTGAAAACCACGGTTGACCACTGAGGTTAAGCAGCATCGGGCGTGGCCACTACTTAGACGGGTAACCGCCAGGAAAAGCCATGTGCTGTTTGCAAACCTCCCTCCCCCATCTTAACAACTCCACAATCTTTTTCCTGGCTTGATTACTTAATTTACCTATGTTCATCGAGCAGGTAAAGCCGCGAGAGGCCAGGTACTGCGGACAAATTACACTCAGCTGAAATAAGTCCCAGGTGACCTGTACTGGCTTCTGGCTTCTGGCCAGGTTTTATTCTCTCTTTTTTTCCCTTCTTTTTTGGTTGATTTATTTAAGGGCGCTCTTTAACATTTCAGGTCATCAGCTTCCCATTCAACTCAGGGCGTGAAACGGCCGACAAATTTTGCCCAGAGGCCTCTCTTTCAGACTTGAGGTTCTTTTTCGTGCCGTAAATGTACGACACGGGACCTACGGCTTTACTTACCTTCCGAAGGAAGCCATACTTAGGATTTTACGCCCCAAAAAATCCATCTGTCCTGGCCGGGTTCGAAACCGCGATCTTGGGTATAGGAGGCAAGTATGGTAACCACTACACCACCAGGACCGACCAGATTCTGAAAACAGGAAGTACCCTGACTACAAACCAGCTGCAACTCCTGGGACATCCACACGCACACAGGAATCAACACACCGAACGAGCACCAGAACAGACCCAAGCGCCGAAATCAGGACCCAGTTTCTTCGGAAACGAGAACCCTGGCAGTGTCACTAACCGCCTCCATTGAGGCGTTGAAAGCTGCTGTGAAGAACCTCGCCACCTTGTTGGGTAACTGGCAGAGGCAGCAGAGCCACAGCTCACTGGAAGAAAATATCGTGGAATACGAGACGGAAATTCCCTCTAGCTTCACCAACATCCGCTTCCGGCAGGACGAATTCCAACTTTCAATTTCGAAGTACGGGAAATCCTAAGCTACAACTCAGAACATCCACTTCGCAGCATAAATCAACTGCAAGCTCTCATTTCTTCTACACTCCACAATCCCAGCCAGAAAACCAAGAAATCCAGAGCTTAACGGTCATTTTCTTCTATCTGGAGCCGCCAGCAGAAGAGCAGACGATCATCGGAGCGCGATCTGTGGCCCAGGCTCAGGTTAAGTAACCTTGAGTATGGGCGGTTGCTGGATGGGTGGCAAATCTACTACGACAGGTGAAGCCGAAGATACGGCTAGGTACTATCGTCAAACACCCGGCTATTGCTTGTCTCGTACCTCATTTTGTGTCTATTGTAAAACAAATAACTGAGTATCCAATCCTTCTAGTGTTCGATGCCCATAATTCCTGTACAAGAAATTAGATTTCGTGGAAAAGAATCTCCCAATAGCTTACTATCAAGTGTATTGATTAAGCTGCTAAAACTTGAAATTGTTTTCTAAACTTATTATTTATAGAAATTATAATGTGACTAACAATAAATATCTCACACATTCAAATTGCTGCGTTGATGGGAAGAACTTTCGTCAAAGTGAATATTAATACGTTTAAAATTGAAATTTCCCCATAGAGTCAGATACTTGCCTCGAACATAAAATATTATTATCAGGCACGCAGCGTTCCCATCGTCAAGCACTTTAAAGCTAATGCCAAGATGTGACAATGCAATAAAAAGAGATGGCACCTTTGCAGAAACAAAATTTCAAGTAGAGAAGAAGCATCTACAACTGATAAGGAAACCGATACTGGAGATAAGTTCATTATACCTGACCTATTGTCAAAGATAGTGATGCTGATGACAGAGGTTGTCTCCCCTGCAATACTTAAACCCTTTCGAAGGACAAATAAGGGGAGGAAAGGGCTCGATGAACAAAGAGTTTCTATTCGTATCACGAAAGCTGTACTAATGTCAATAGATCCGAATTAAAATATATCCCAACCAGTAAAAAAGCTTGGTAATCTGTGCTTGCCCTTTATTTTGTTTAATCTTCCAAAATAGCTTAACTTACATATCAATACGTTACAAGTATATGTCGTGACTTATGAAGTTATAGGTGCACGAAGTTTGGAATCATTTTCTCAAAAGTGAAAAAAATGACATTTTATAAAGACAAAATGCAAATAAATGTATGAATGCAGAAAACTAAAATTTTCACTATATATTTAATTACAAAATTATCTTGTCCGCTCTATGATTCAACAGTTAAAAAAGGTCATAAAGAATCGGTTTCTGATAGAATACAGGATTCGCAAACTAAGGGTTAATGTTTTATATAGCTTTCTAAAACAGTCAGAACTAAATGAATTTACTCGATACCCTTTCAGATACCCAATTAAGCAGTATATAAACAAGTTAAGGAAATATAACGCGTATATATTCGTGTGGCAAGTGGCACAAAACTCAAGAAGGACTTTTGAGAAAGGAAATGTAAGTGTGACGAAGAAGTGATGAATGCTGTTTAAGCCCATTTTGCTGACAAGACTTCTGACTATTTGGGGGGGGGGGTTGAACTGTTAATTCAAAGATGTGAGAAGTGTATTGCAATAAATGGTAACTATATTGAAAAGTGAAATATAATTTTTGTGTTTATCATAGCTAGAAAATGGTTAGGCCGAAAGCTAATGGACCGTTTTATAAATGTTAACTAAACGTTTTTTTGTATTGAATGCTGCATTATTAAGTTTATTTTTAAGAGGGCCTCTAAGGTCGTAATCCTTACAATATTACATAGACAAATTTTAATTTTCTGAGAGAAAATAAAATATCTGAATAAGCATGTGGTGTTTTATTTCATGTCTTATAAGTGCGTAACCAAATAGTTAAAAAAATCTGTTTTAAAGACTAAACTTATCTAATTTTCTAACATTCCCATAACATAGTCAATTGAAACAAATAAGCAATATGCTTTCTAACTCTACTAGTTGTGTATATTACTACGGTTAACTCGTAGGCCTTATTATGGCCAGGATGCATATAATATTATCTGTGAACATGTGCTGAAAGGCTTATTTTATAATGCATTTATGTTATGCGATATAAAACATCATTTGTCCATTAATAGAAGAACAGTGAGATCCATAGGACCGGAACTGGCCTTTATGAAAATCTTTAATGGAGTAATGTATATGCAACCATCAATTCAGAGACCAATTTGCAATCAATATAAACATGATAACAAAACTATAATTTTTGTTGACTGTGCAAAAAAGGTTTCTCCCAGTAGTTGTGCTTGACTGTCAGTATCATGAATTCTACATGGTTTACCGATAGCCATATACGTATTAAATCCACCTTTTAATTGGAGGAACATAAAACAGCTCTTATATCAAACATTTGCCGCATTAGATATTAAGTTAGTAACACGGTGCTATTGGTATACGCCTGCATCAATCTCAGGCAGATTTCCTTGCTGCCTGGTATAAAAGAGATTCCCTGAGAGTAATGGCTTTTCTTATTGTTACTGATTTGCTTTATTTTCGAAAGCTCTTTAACATCTCAGGTCATCAGCGTCTCATTCAATCCAGGGTGTGAAACGACCGGTAAAATTTGCTCAGGGGTCTCTTCTGTCAGGCTTGAGGTTCTTTATCGTACCGTAAATCTACGACACGGGACCCACGGCTTTACTTCCAATACTTAGAACCTTTAACGCCCAAAATATCCAACAATCCTGGCCGGGATTGAACCTGCAATCTTGGGTTTACGAAGCCAGGTATGGTTACCATTAGACTACAAGTCGGTCCTGGTGGTGTACTAGTAACCATACTTGCCTCCTATACCCAAGATCGCGGGTTCATATACGGTCAGGATCGATGGATTTTTTTCTGGCATAAAAATCCTAAGTATGGTTTCCTCCGGAAGGAAGGTAAAGCCTTGGGACCCGTGTCGTACATTTACAGCACGAAAAAGAACCTCAAGCCTGAAATAAGAGGCCTCTGAGCAAAATTTGTCGGCCGTTTCACGCCCTGAATTGAATGGGACGCTAATGACGTGCGATGTTAAAGAGCGTCCGTAAAAAATCAAATCAACAACAACACTAGACCATAAGGACCGATGCAGTTCTGTGGGGGACTTAAAATGCTTTGTCAGTTCAGTAGCAACTGTACCAATACCAGTAAGTTACGAAAAATACGAGTAAATTACGGAAGGAATAAATAAATAATACCAACATAATCAGTAAATTCCATAAATGCGAACTCCATATTTGGCAAAAATAATTACATACTGGGACGTACCATTATCAAGTTGTTTAAAAAATGTATGCATTAAAAAAATCTTAAATCGAAAAAAATGCACGTTGTTAGCATTATTTGAGAGTAATATAAACAGCTACTTTTAAAATAAGTACATACGCATTTTTGGAGGTTCCGTTGGTATTTTAAAGGATATAACTCAATTGCTCAATAATGCCAACAGCATTAGTTTTAAGGCAAACTTTTTCGCTTTTAATAGAATAAAAGAAATTTGATCTTAAGAATGTTACATATATTTGGAATGCATTAATATGTTTGAGAGAGAGAGAGAAGAAAATATTTGGGAAAATGCCATTAGCTACATCCATTCAAGCAGACTCATATGCTATTAGAGCAAAGGCCTTATTTTTAGAAGGGATATAATTATATTACATCAAAATATTTATAGGAGATTAATCCCACACCGTTTGCATAAGACTAGTGACTCTTAGTCTTAGATAGTCTTGCTTCAGCGAGTTGAGACCCTACCCAGGCGATGCACCAGATTCCCCTGCCCAGAAGGGTTAGTACCTGGAAAAGAGCTTTGCTCAGGGTCACGGATGAAGACCCCAACGATCTCTGAAGCACCAATTAAAAGCCAGTGAGATTGGTGAGGAAAGCGGAGGGAGCAACCCTTTCTTATGGGGTTAATATTGATATAATGATTACAAGAATATAATATATTGCCTAGAAATAACCACCACGAGCGATTTACAATTTGACCACGAACGAGTAATTGGCGAGCTGCTGACAATGCTATATATCTCCGCAAAGAATTATGAACTGGATTGGGAAACTGCAATAGCAGTTCTGGACGCTACCTCCCAACCCAATCGACCATAGCAACTGCGGCTGAACTAAATAATCAGCTGTTAAATTTTCCGGAACTGTACAAGAAGGTCAAGCAGCACACATATGTCTCCTGACTTGCACAGATTATACCGTGATTTCCAGTCCAGGATATAAGGAGATTATAACAAGCATGGCTAAGAAAGTATATACTTTAAAGAATAATAAGTAAAGACATGAATGAAAAATAAAATGACCTCAAAAATATAATATTAAAAGCAGCAGAAGAAGCAATAGGGAAAAATAGTAGACAAAGTATAGAATAAAATTGAGAATGTGCAATGAAGATTTTTTTTTATCCGGTTTATTTATGGACGTTCTTTAACATCTCAGGTCATCAACGTCCCATTTAATTCAGGGCGTGAAACAGCCGACAAATTTTGCTCAGAGGCCTCTCTTTCAGGCTTGAGGTTCTTTTTCGTGCCGTAAATGTACGACACGGGACCCACGGCTTTACTTCCCTTCCGAAGGAAGCCATACTTAGGATTTTTACGCCCGAAAAAATCCATCGATCCTGGGCGGGTTTGCACCCGCGATCTTGGGTTTAGGAGTCAAGTATGGCTACCACTACATCACCAGGACCGACGTGCAATGAAGAGATACAAGAATTGGTTATAGAGAAGAAGAAAACATACTTACATTATTTTAAAATTCAGAAGAAAGTAAGATATAATATTAACATCAATGTACCAAAGTGAAAATTAAAAAAAAAAAAAAAAGTTGGGATAAATACGTGAATGCATTAGAACAAGACATTCATTATGCACAAAGTAAAGAGTATAAAACGATAAAACATTTGAATAAAGAAGAAAGGGATATAATAAAACTAAGTAATGTAAAAGAAGAATGGCTGCAACTCTTTTGGAACTTACGAAGAATGATGAATTTGGTTGCCCAGCTCCTTATTCTGGCACACTCGAAATGGCGTATGAAACAGAGCAAGAAGAATTCGAAAATATCCTAACAGCCTTGAAAGTAAAAAATACCGGCGAAAGAAAATAAATATATAGGTGTTTTAAAATATGTATCAAAGGAAGTAACAAATAGACTTTTAAAAATATTTAATGTGTGTTGGAAGTTACACCGAGTATCAGAAGATTGGCTATAGGAATAATCTGTCAATTTTTTTTAAAAAAAAGACAGAAATAATTTAAATAATTATATAGGAATAAGCCTTCTTCAAACCGTATATAAAACATATGCAAAAATAAATGTTAGTTAGTGATGTATTTGCTACATGAAGAAACAATGTGATTTTAGAAAAGGGCGATCTTGTGCCAATTGTGTGTGTGTGTATATATATATAGGGTGGAAAAATTAACATAGAAAATAAAGGCATTTAACACGCAAACTTTCGTATTTAGAAGAAGCTTTTGATGGGGTTCTCCGAAATAATCCTTGCACTGAAATGCAAGAGAAAAGATAACCCGATCATCTGATCAAGGTAATTCATAATCTAATAAAAGTACAAGATTTAAGATTGATAATGGGGTTAGAGCTGGAAACAAAACAGAAGAATTTAATGAAGGCGTCTAACTGGGATACCCTTTATCTCCAGCATTAAGGAGTAAAAAAGATTATATTGAGAGTATTCAAATTAATAGATGCTATTTGAAAACAGCTTTTATTATGACATCATATACCTATTCAAGCTGTGAGCAAATTGAACAGTTCAAGGGATTTCTTATATTTTTGTATTCTATTAACATAGAATGTAACCATTTGCAGAAATTAGGTAGTGTTAAAAAACATGTTAACACAAATATTTTATACTGATATATCTGAAAATAATATACTGTATACTTAAAAGTATACAAAATAAATGCACCTTACAGTTTGCTACAACAACCGCAGTATCTCCTAAAAATGGATTTCATTTGCCAAGAAATATTCAATATATTGAAAATTTAAATATAGGGACTTAACATTTTATAAAGCCAATACTATTCTTTAGATTCGGACATTCGGCTAGGCAATACTGAGAAGTACATACTGCATAAAAGTCGATGTAGGCAAGAGCAGGAAAGAATTTATCATTCTATTGCAGAACTCGCAACGACGACGCCTTTGAATTAAATTAATTTAAATAGCATTAAATACTTAATTAGGAATATCTTCTGCCTCCGCTTAGATAAGCGAAAAATATCCTGCGCTCAAAACTTTCTCTGTTCTGCAAATTATTTATCTCATCTTAGCATACCCAACTGGACTCTGAAATCGAAATATTAGTTAGCTGTAATATGATTAGTAATAGCGCAAATACATGAAGTACATAGGTTGAATATTTTAATTAGAAGTTCATTTCAACACATATTATATTTTATATCGTAATAGTTCTTTAAACTTGCACTTTTATCTTTTACATTGAAGCTTATATTGGTTTAGTTTTAAATGTATTAAATCACACTTGGATCTTTTCCTATACGTAATTTACATAAAGTATCTCTCAGCCTCAATTAAAAATTCAGCGAATGTTAGTTTGCTGATAATATCATTATATTTAGCTGGCCAGGCGTGTTCGTGATGAACAACACGGAGCTCTCGGCGCAAGCGCAGGAGCTCTTCCTATAGTTTACGTCAGAAAATTTTTATTAGAATCCATTGCTCACTTCCAAATACAAAAACAAGAAGTGCAGTTATTTCCTAACATTTTTTTCTTGTGTCTATAGTTTTCGTTTATATATTTATTCTTTTTTTTTTTATTCTTTAATGACTAAATAGTACTGCATGCACATTTTTCAAAAAGTTTAAATAGGTATGCTTGTGCATTCTAAATATGTTACTGCATAAATTCCACATGTGCTAAGTTCTTGTTCCTAAATTCAATGCTATTTGGCAGTTTTCCAAAGAAGGCCATTACGTAATTTTATGCGTAGAAAACTGAGAAAGAACACTTTTTAAAATGTAGGTAAACAACTGGGTAAGTCACTTACTATATTTTAATAATAACTATATTATCTGTATTCAATAAATATTTAAGAATTATTATATTTTTCAAATATCGGATTATCTTGATGTAAATATATGAAGTGTACTTTTATCCTGAGCATTCATTAAGTGAAATATTTTGTTATAAATTTGTATTTCATATTATTTGTTATTATGAAGCTGAGATAAATTGGTGTGATTAAAATATTAAGAATATTTTAGGTTAATAATGGACATTGATTATCTACTTTGTCTTTCACTTTCCAAATATTCATTAAATATGGTTTAGAAATATCCCTTACTGTTCTTGAGCGCGCGCGCTTGCACGCGCACACACACACACATATTAAATTATTGAGCAGCCAGAAAAATTAGTTTCGATCGTTTAATAACGGCTTAAAATTATAGTTTATCATCATTTTATGAATGTGTATATCGTTTGTACAGGGCTAGTGCCTCTGTAAATGTTTCAGGCCTTCTTTCTTAATCAAGAATAACACTTTCAGCTATTTTCCACGTTTTTTGAGCTTTGATGCTCTACCAGCTATTATTTATGAATTAGATACACTACTCTCAAGTGTAAAGCAGCGCTTCCATATTATCAGTTCTGTTGGTTTAGCGTTAACCATACTTGCCTCGTGGACAGAAGATCGCTGGTTCAAACCCGTCCATGGGGATAGATGTTTAGGTTGTAAAACTCCTAAGTATGGCTTCCTTTGGAACAGAAGTAGAGCCTTTGGTCTCTGTCGTAGATTTACAGCACGTAAGAGAACCTCAAGTCTCAAAGAACAGGCCTTTGTGCTACGGTGATAGCCGATTTATTCCCTCTTATCGACCTATTTGTTCCTTGAATTGAATCCAACCCTAATGGCCAGATATGTTAAACAGCATCCTTAAATATAATAAATATAATAATAATAATAATAATAATAATAATAATAATAATAATAATAATAATAATAATAATAATAATAAACACATATGATTCAAAGGTTTTTCTAAGACATTTGGGAATGTAAAAAAATCTGTTTTATTTTTCTCTATCAAATAGTTAGTAGAATTCTTAAAAAAATTGATCTGGGCCTACAACATCAATTCTTGTGTTGGTTCTACTTCTATCTGTAATTTCTCTTCGATACCAAAATTACATACTATACATTAAACAAATCCTATAATTATTTCATAAACACTCCTAAGTGTTTGCTTATCATTTGAATTTTTATCAACATTTCTTCACCCAAAGCTATTAGGGAAATTAAAGTAATTTGCTTTTATTATCACAACTTTTGACATATTTGGGCTATTTATGTCATTGAGTACTTCATATAAAATTTATTAATTATTATCTTTAACGCAACTCCCTAATTTTTCTGATGTGTGAAGAATTATTCTGAAAAATATATTAAATTACAGATACAATTACTTTTATTTTGCGTATTTGGTTCGTATTTTGTTAAATAAAACTTATGATGGCTTATAATGTGTAGGCATAAGTTTCCTGGTTGCTACAGTGCGATCAGCAATACTCTCGTTTGCCCCCCCCCTCAGGGGCCCAATTTATTGGGTACGGGGCGTAGCGACCCCGAGGCACCCGAGCTGCTCCCTCAGGTCCGCGCTTAGCGCGTTTGACTCCTTTTTAGTTTGTCTCCATTTTACTTTTTACTTTTTAACCTCCCTGCTTTTAGTCTGATGGATGCCCCCGTGTTTGACACGGTTAAAATGTGACTGGGTAATAGCGTGACCCCCAGCACTGGGCCATCATGTAGGGCAAGAGCGTATCCCCTGGTAAAGGCCAGGCCCGGGGAGGGGCCATTACATGCGCTGTAAACTTTCTGCAGGCGATTGGGTCCCTTTGTCTCTACTCAGGAAGGTGTGACCCTGAGGTTACTTGTTCCAGGCCAGGGCAACTAACCTAAGCCGGGGTGGCGCCCAGAAAGCAGCCTGCCATCGGAGACAGCTGTAATGGTGGAGGATTAAATCGCTATGGTTATTGAAAACAATTTTACCCAGGTGAAACGAAAGAGAGTTGAAGTAAAAGAAGTAACTGAGAAGCCTTTTCCTCGTTACTTAGTGATCAGTCGTACGGAGGACGGTCAGTCTTTTCAAAGGGTAAACCCATTTATTATTCAGAAGGGCATAGACGCCATAGCTGGACCCGTGAGATCCTGCACACGACTTCGCAATGGATCTCTTTTAGTGGAGACATTTGGAATGTCGCAGAGTAACTCATTGCTCAAGGCGGCGATCCTCCACGGTTATCCGATCCGTGTCGAGCCACATAAATCGCTAAATTCGTCGCGAGGAGTTATATCCACTAATGTTCTTGACGGTATGTCTGACCCGGATATCCAAAACTGTCTGGAAGACCAGGGGGTCATATCCGTGTATCGAGTGCAGGCGAGGAGAGACGGAGAACTACAGCCTACCCGTACTCTCTTCCTCACATTTAATAGGGTTGACCTACCGCAGAAGATTAAAGCGGGCTATGAGGTGATCGAGGTGCGTCCGTATATTCCAAGCCCGTTGCGATGTTATCAGTGCCAGCGTTTTGGCCATACACGCATATCTTGTAAGAGCGCCACTTCCATCTGTGGAACCTGCGGTATGGAAAGTCATGAGGGAGCATGTTCATCGGCTCCAGTCTGCGTGAATTGTCGAGGGAATCATCCAGCCTCATCCCGTGACTGCCCTCGGTATCGCGAAGAACGCTGCATCCAGGAAATCCGGGTTAAGGAGAAACTTTCCTTTGTGGACGCCCGGAAGCGCTTTCAATCACGCCAGCCCACAGTACCTCAGACCGGTACGTACAGCGCAGTAGCTTCTTCAGCGACCAAGAAACGCGACAGTAGTACGCAGACGTGTGACCTTATATTTACACGGGTCCCTAATGTACCCAGTTCTCCGAAACGAACCGCCGTGAAACCTAAGCCGGTTGTGTTTAATGCCCCGGAAATTAAGTTCAGGACCGCTTATACCAGGACTGATTTTATGAAGACGCCCACCCCTGTAGATAAGCGGAATAGCCCTTCTCCTCCTCGGAGGTCCCGCTCCCATGACGGGAGCAAACCCGCTAGGCGGTCGCCGTCACCGCCTATATCAATATCCAACCGATTCCAGGTGTTGGAATCGGTGGATGCTTCTCAGCGGGAGAGCCCTCCCTCTGAGGAGGCTATGGAGCAGAGTGCCCCTGCTCCTGTGAAACCACCTAGTCCCACGCGTCTGAAGAAAGGACGTTTGATTCGCCCTGGACCGTCCAAAAAGTAAGGTGGTAAATTTTAAGCTTATTTTTAATTAATTTTAACAATGACTATCCTTACGTGGAATGTGCGTGGACTCCGCAGTCGAAGACCTGACTTGGAGCTCCTTTTGCGATCGACTGACCCTCCGCTTGTGTGTCTCCAAGAGACAAAACTTCGGCCACAAGATTCTTTTATTATGCGCGGTTACTCTTCGGTGAGGTTTGAACTCCCTCCCGTAGAGGGCACTCCCGCTCATGGCGGAGTTCTAATTTTAATTAGAGATGACGTGTACAGTGCCCCACTGCAGCCCCAGACTCCTTTGCAAGCTGCTGCAGCTAAAGTTCATTTTTCTGGCCTTAGTTTTTCTATCTGCAGTGTTTATTTGCCTCCTTCCGGCACTATCGCCATAGTTGATCTGGACATTCTTCTGTCTCAGCTACCACCCCCTGTCCTACTTTTGGGCGATTTCAATGCACACCACCCCCTATGGGGTTCTAACACGGAGTGTGCCAGGGGTAGCATGTTGGCAGAATTCCTCGATCGTCACCATCTCATTCTGCTCAACACTGGTCAACCAACTTTTCTCTCTGACAGCACTCATAGCTTTTCGCACTTGGACTTATCCATTTGTTCTGCTTCACTTGCTGTACATTTCACCTGGAACGTCATCTCTGATTTATATTCCAGTGACCACTTTCCGTGTCAGATCCATGTACTCTCTCCGAACGCACATTCACAGCGCACGTCAAAATGGCTCATTGATAAGGCGAATTGGCCTCTCTATCGATCTTTGGCCGAATTTTCAGGGTGTGAATTTCCATCTATCGACACCGCGATCGAGCACCTCCGTACGGTCATCATTACCGCCGCAGATAAGGCTATCCCCCGGTCGTCTTGTCACCCCAGACGCATTCCGGTTCCCTGGTGGACTGATGAATGCCGGGACGCATTGCGTGCACGCCGAGGTGCTCTCCGAGCCTTTCGTCGCCACCCTACTTTAGCAAATATGATTTGCTACAAACAACTTCGTGCCAAATGCCGCCGAGTCATTAAGGATAGCAAAAAGGCCTCTTGGATTTCTTTTACCTCTTCTTTTAACCGCACAACGCCTTCATCCGTAGTTTGGGAACGGCTACGCCGCGTTGCTGGCAAACCAAGGTTTACACCTATACCCGGTCTTAGGATTTTAAATCGAGTGCTCACTACTCCGACTATCGTCGCCAATGTATTAGGGCGAACCTTCGCTGATGTTTCGAGCTCCGAAAATTACCCGGCTTCATTTCGCGCAGTAAGGGAGCAGGTTGAGAGGAAAGGCTTCTCATTTGCCTCCGACCATCAGGAGAGCTACAACGTTCCTTTTACCGCTAGGGAACTGGAACATGCCCTTTCTACCTCTCGACATTGCGCACCGGGGCCGGATGACATTCATGTTGCCATGTTGCAGCATTTATCAGCAGAAGGCAAAGCTTTTTTATTACGAACTTTTAATTTTATTTGGTGTCACGGCACATTTCCCAGCGCTTGGCGGTTGGCCACCGTCATTCCTATACCAAAGCCTGGAAAGGACCCTCATCTTCCTTCCAGTTACCGTCCGATTTCCCTCACCAGCTGCGTTTGCAAGGTGATGGAACGCATGATTAACGGACGGCTCATGTGGTGGTTAGAGTCGAGGCAATTATTAACGAACGCCCAGTGTGGTTTCCGGCGTCATCGAACCTCAGTCGACCATCTTGTGTCTTTAACTACGCATGTAATGGACGGTTTTGTGCGTAAGTGCCAAACAGTTGCTGTATTTTTTGATCTGGAGAAAGCGTACGATACTTGCTGGAGAGGCGGTATCCTCCGAACGCTTCACGATTGGAACATACGAGGGCGTATGTCTGTTTTTATTCAGGAATTTATGAAGGACCGGGTTTTTAATGTTCGCGTGGGATCAGTTTTATCATCTAATTTTATTCAAGAGAACGGCGTACCTCAGGGCTCGGTACTTAGTTGCGCACTATTTGCCATTGCGATTAACTCTATCACCGAGTGTTTACCGCCAGGAATACAATCGTCGTTATTTGTGGACGATTTTGCCATCTATCTTTCCTCTCGGAGAACCTGTCTCTTGGAACGCCGCCTCCAATGCTGTCTCGACCGCCTTCACGCTTGGAGTGTTTCTCACGGGTTCCGTTTCTCCGCAGAGAAGACCGTCTGCATGAACTTCTGGCGCCACAAGGAGTATTCTCCACCTTCGCTCCATCTTGGCCCAGACGCACTTTCTTTCGCAGACGAAGTTCGGTTCCTTGGCTTGGTGTTTGATAGGAAATTATGCTGGTCATCGCATATAGCGCAACTCAGAGGCAAGTGTGAACGTTCTCTTTGTATTTTACGTGTTTTAAGTGGCACATCTTGGGGAGCTGACCGGACTGTTCTTTTACGTTTTTATCGCTCACTTATCCGATCGAAACTGGATTATGGCTGTGTGGTTTACGGCTCAGCGCGCCCTTCTGTGCTTCGTCGCCTAAACCCGATACACCACCGGGGCATCCGTGTTGGCATTGGAGCATTCCCCACAAGTCCTGTGTTGAGTTTATGTGCGGAGTCTGGAGAACCTCCGTTGTTTTATCGTAGGGATGTTTTACTAGCTGCGCATGGTTGTCGCTTAGCTGCGCCACCTCGTCATCCCACGAATGGGCCGTTTTTTAATGTGTCTTTTGATCGTTTTTATGCTGCTCGGTTTTTTACTCCTAAGCCCGCTGGCTTTCGTTTTCGGGAGATTTTACGGACGTTGGGCGTCGAGTTACCTGCTTTTTTCTTAGCCGGGGAAACTTCTTCTCCCCCCTGGATTTTAGCAGAGGCCCCCGTTCATCTCGGGCTTACGTCATGTCCGAAATCTTCGACCGCAGCACATATTATTCGTTGTTCTTTTAGCGAGATCAAATCCTCTTTTAATGGCTGGAATTTTATATATACCGACGGCTCAAAATCTGACACAGGTGTAGGATGTGCTTTTGTTTTTCATGGGGCGAGTTTTACGTATGGTCTTAATGTTGCAACATCTATTTTTATGGCAGAGCTTTATGCTATTTATCAGGCGATTTTATTTATTTTCGATCATGGGCTGGGAAACAGTGTCATATGTTCCGACTCTTTGAGTGCTATTTTAAGTTTTAAACATCTGTACAATCACCACCCTCTTGTACAGATGGTCCAGAACGTGGTTTTAACCCTTTTCGACGCTGGCGTCAGGGTAAAACTACTGTGGGTGCCTGGACACGTCGGACTCCCAGGTAATGAGGCCGCAGATGTTGCAGCAAAATCCGCTCTTTTAGACCCTGCTGAGTTCGAGCAGCGTTTTTATTTCGGGGATTTTATACATTCATTACGTAGAGCCATTTTTTCGCGCTGGCGCGAGGAGTGGGAATTACTCCCAAATAATAAGCTCCGTGAATGTAAACCGGCCCCTTTTAACTGGTCGACTTCTTCTCGCGCTGTTCGTCGCGAAGAAGTAATTTTAGCTCGTCTTAGAATTGGGCATTGCCGTTTTAGCCACTCTCACCTTTTTAATGATCAACCCGCTCCAGTTTGCCCTCACTGTGACCACCCCTTTACAGTGCGTCACGTTTTAATTGATTGTCCTCATCTGACAGCTTTTAGAAATAGCTTAGGTTTGCCGTCCTCTATTGAGGACTTACTCGCAGATCATGCGGTTGCTGTTGAGCGCGTGCTCCGTTTTATCCGTGTTTGCGGTTTTTGGAGCAAGGTGTGAGGTGTTCTCTTTTTATCCATGACGGCATTGTTAGACGCTTTTAAGACTGTTGTTGTTTCAGCATTTGATGCATTGTTTTTAGTACCAGTCTTTTATTGCGTTGTTTTATATAACCCTTGTTACTGTTTTGGGGTTTTATTGTTGCCAGTTTAGACTTTTACAATACTGGTTTATTTTCAGCTTTTGCTGATGTTTTTTACTACCATATTTTATATGTTCTAGTGTTGGTGGTTACAGGGTTTTATTGACCCTTTTTAGACCATTATAGGACTGTTGCTTTTCGCTATTGCGGCTTTATTTTAATACCAGTCCTTTGTTGACCATTACACCCATTTGTTATTTGTTATGGGTTTTTCTTTTGTTGCACTAAGTGCTATTGTTATTCACCCTAAGACACTATTTGTGTCAACTATTTATTTTTAGATCTGGCGCAGTTTTTAGTGTGTTTGGGCGCTAATGACCTTTGATGTTGTGCGCCCCTTAAACAATAATCATCATCATCATCGTTTGCCCCGTCTTGGAGGGCCTGCTTGCTTTGACTTTGTTGACTTTCCCAGTCGTAGTGCAGTTGTTCTATTTTGTGCTGTTCGTTTCACAGTATATATTAAAGTGTATTATAACTTGTATGTTAAAAAGGCACATCGTGTTTTTATGTACGATTCAATTGTGCTAACTTAATGATAAAAGAATATTAAAACCATTTTTTTTTGCGCATACAGTTGATTCTGTTATTTATGTGAATTCAATACTAACCCTTTTTCAACAGGACTCTGTCACTGCTCATAGTGCAAATAATTCTATGAAAGCAATTCACAACGTGTTTCCACAAGAGAGAGCTATTAGTATGGATTTGTGGCTCTCTTTGACTCCCATTTAACCTGTGATTATTAATCTGTAGAAATTAAAAAATGCTATGTACAAGATGATCCGCACATTATACAAGAACTCAAAGATAATATTCGTTTGGAAATTGCCTGGATTTATCCAAATGAACTACAGCGAGTGAAGAATAATTATCTAAAGAGATGCCAAGAAGTGCGGAGAATGAAGGCAGGCAGTTTGAACACTTCATTTGATATTTTGGTAAGTAATGAGCTTCTCAAATTGGTTTATGTATTTTGTGTTGTTGAATTGTTTTATTGTTTTACCCCCCCCCCCGAGACCCGGTTGGCCGGTAACCGACTAATCAGCGGCGCACTCCCCCATTGGCTGAACACTCCTGGGGGAAAACAAAACTGATATGGTATTACACTACCTTCATCTATCTTATTTGCTTAAACATGCATATACATCATTATTTAATATATTCTAAAGTATTTTTCTTGAAAATGAAAACCAAAAAACACAATTCGATGCAAAGAATTTCTTGTAACCGAATAACTAATTATTTATTTACGGACGATCTTTAACATCACAGGTCATCAGCGTCCCATTCAACTCAGGGCGTGAAACGGCCGACAAATTTTGCTCAGAGTCCTCTTCTTTCAGGCTTGAGGTTCTTTTTCGTGCCGTAAATGTACGACACGGGACCCACGGCTTTACTTCCCTTCCGAAGGAAGCCATACTTACGATTTTTACGCCCGAAAAAATCCATCGATCCTGGCCGGGTTCTTGGGTATAGATGGCAAATTTGGTTAACACTACACCATCAAGGACCGACGAGTAAGGAGCTGTCGAGATATATTTACATAATAGTTAAAATCGTTCAGTAACAAGTAGGCATTTGGCATTCTTAAGCACTTAACATAAAGCTAGGTACAATAAAACACGGGTTCATAAGATCTTATGAGTGACAGACATATGGGAAGATGGTAGTATATAGCTCAAGACCAGTTGTTATCTACAGTGTACCTCCCAATATCAAAATAATTTAATTTCTTTTCATTCTGGTTTTAGTGGCCATAAATTTCGATGCCTAGTAATGAGGTAGAAGGCACAGAAATATGAGTATTATTTTTTACAATTCTTTTAAGCGAACGATATTATCATTCACTGCTGCTTTTGTGGATTTTGTACTACATTTTTTGGTATTTATTTGCAAGTAAAACAATGATACAAAAGAAATACAATCAGAAAACTAATATAACAGACAAGGAAATATAACATTAGAAAAGTGGCATTTATTGACCAACGGGCATTCGTCCTTTGAAGAAGCAAATAATCTCACAAATCTCTTGCTGTGAACCAAACGCGCGTTGAGAACTTAGTTGCTGGCACCCACTGACGCGTAGGGATAAACGCTTTTTAGCTGTTTGTTCCTCTGGACGGCTTCTGCCTTTCTATCTGCTCTGAGTTCTCTCGGAATAAGTTTGCCAGAAAATCTGCTTTCACGTTCTCGCTATACATGAACATGGAATTGCTGTTAAGTAAACATATTCTATTTTACAACAGGTTAAAGGAGTTTAAAAAAAATTATTTTCCCTACTGGAAACTGTCTTAAAGCAGCACTGTAAATCAGGAAGATCTTATGCAAGTTTTACTTTATTAATGTACAAGAAATAAACCTATGGGAAGTGATTTGGCCACAGCGCATATGGTGCGTTCGTTTGTGAGTGCTTGCTGCGAACAGAAAACCTTCCATTCCATTGTTAGTAGTGAGGTGCTGAGATTTTTTTATTATTATTTAACAACGTAATACCTACCACAGACGAAAGCCGTTTATAATCACTGGTATATAGAAAAATATTTCTTATTTATTTATTTTATTTTTCCTCCTGTACGTATTTAATATAAATGTCCTGAATTCAAATGCTTTCTGGTTTACTCTATCGGGCTAGGATTTCTTTAAACAAAATCACATAAAATGTAATAATGCAATTATATTTTTATGAATTTTATATTAAGATTTAAGACACATAGCTAAGACGAAATTATTTTCTTAGGTTCATTTTAACTTAAATATTAATGAATATTAATTGAAAAAGGAGAACTATATGCCAATAATTATGAATTTCCAAACTTTTAAGGAGAAAAAAACTTTTTTTTGAAGCTTTGTTATGTCCTTCAATAGTGTCACTTTTCAAACACCAGCAGTAATTGATCTATTCCAATTTTTATAACGCCCGTTTTACTACTGAGGCACCACAGACAGGTGGTCACTGATGATAACATGAAATGAAATGGTAAATTGGGAATTTTTTTTTTCCTCTCCCCAGGAAGGAAGAATTCAAGGCCTAAGTTTAGAGTACCTCCCGACATTTGCCATTTACGAGGACTGAGAAAAAACTCCAGTCAGGGAGAACGGCCCTGGTGGGATTCAAACCCCAGATCTCTCGCTCACGAGTCCGAGCCTTAACGACCTCTGCCACTCGTGTCGGTCCAATTACCTTGATAGCGGATTTTCATTATTTTAATGCATTTATGAAATCACTCACTTTGTCCTTCATTCATTATTCCAAGATTCTTAGGGAAGTATTCAATATGGCTGTTTGAGAAAATACGCTTAAATCTCATTCTACACCCCAGAGTTCTAAAATGTTGTAACATTTCCTCCACAATTTCTTTATAGTTCCCAGATTTCTTGTTGCCAAGAAAGTTTTCTGTATGCCAATCCTGCTGACTTCTCTAACTCGGATGTCGATTGAGGAAAGGTCTCATCCTGCATAAGCTCTCGGGTCTGAGATCCATCGAAAATATTTTAAGATTTATTTTTGTAGGAACTTTGTAACAAGAAAGTTAAAAGGACCACTATTCTTATTCAGAGCAGTAACAAATTGCTTCATCAGGCCTGACTTAACATGAAGCGGTGGAAGAAGAACATTAGAAAGAGAAACCAATGGTTCATACTTACATTCTTTCTCCAATTGGTCACTGGTGGCCATTTTCTCTGGTCCAATGCTCTGGTTTAGCCCTACTGTCCCATTTATAAAGAGAATCATTTATTATTTTGTTTAAATCTCCCCGAATATTTATTTTATGTATCTGATCAATGAACAAATAATAAATCAGAAAATACGAACAGTTTTCATTCAGGAAAAATTGTGTGGACCAATGATACACGTGGAAAAACCATAAATTGGGAAAAAATTGGTGTTATGATGGTGAAAAAGTTTGGTCCAGCAAATTCGAGCTCTGCTGTAATGTGGGAAAGGTATTATGAATGAATTCTACTGTATAATCAATGTCATGCTAAGCAGACTGAGATCTCCATTCCGCTACTGCAAACTGGTCCATATTGTCCAGTATCCAAAAAGCATTGTTGATACGCTTCTTGCTGCCTAATGAGTCTATCTCTAGATACGAGGATCCAGATGGGAGGGATTTTCATTAATGGATCAAGGCCAAGTGAGAAAGTTGGGCGAGATAACCACATGGAGCCCTGCTAATAATTTCACGCCCGAAAAAATCTATCGATCCTGACCGAGTTTGAACCCGCGATCTTGAGTTTAGAAGGCAAGTATGGTTACCACTACACCATCAGGACCGACACAATTATTTGAACTTACCTACATGTTCACTATACGATCATAGATAAACTGTTTTGTAGTTTCATGATTATGATGCTGTTTTGAAATGCTGTTACTTTAACTGTTGCAGTTAATTACAGTGTACAATTGAGATGAATACAATTGTAGTAAGTGCATAAGACAATCACTTCAATTTGATGTTGTCAACGTGCTGATTGTTTGAATTTTATTTGGTATTTCTTTCAAATTATAATTTTATTATAATGTAAGAAAGTTAGTTGTTTAAAACTTACCTTATATAGCTATTCTCATTTGTATTTGCTGTTTGTTATCTGCTTATATAAGTAAAATATAGATGTCACCTCTTTGCATAATTTCCGGAGAAATGTTAGCACTAAATTTCCGTTGTACCGACAATTTTCCTGC
Source organism: Metallyticus violacea (assembly GCA_030762175.1). Lineage (NCBI taxonomy): Eukaryota > Metazoa > Arthropoda > Insecta > Mantodea > Metallyticidae > Metallyticus > Metallyticus violacea. Next base: position 82,811,745 of record CM060834.1, read on the forward strand.
CTCATTCGAGATAGGTATCAGCATTAGCAATTCAGTAAACACGGCAGGCTTTCCCTTCACGAAACCCACGTTGGCTCGCAAGATATTCTGGCCAAAAACAGAAGCCCGAGTTAGTTTAACTATTCGACCTGAAGAAGAGAGATTAGAAATTCGATTTGAAGAAGGAAACATTGATACGTCCGGCACCCAATCTCTCCGTTCACGTTGAAGTTCGGAGTTTCTCCCTTCCAGGCTACTACAGTGTAAAAGGAATATTGCGTTCGACCCCACAACTTCTCCTATCTTTGAACTACCAGACTCTGTTATTCTAGGAAGTTATTCTCCCTTTCACAAGACATTGTAGCATTTAAATGATTGTAATACTTTTACTGCGTGATAGGTCATTTTTAATGGTGGTTAACGCCCGTTTTTTCTACTAAGCCACCACGGGCGGTGGACACTGATGATACAGGAAATGAAATGATAAATTGGGAAAGGATGTTTTCTTTTTAAAGAAAGGAAACGTTTCAGGCCTAAGTTTAGGGTACCTCTCCGACATTTGCCAGTTATGAAAACAAAGAAAAACCTGGAAATAACCTCAGCCAGGGAGGAAGGTCCTGGTGGGTTTCAAACCCCAGATCTTCCGCTCACGAGTCCGCGCCTTAACGACCTCGGCCACCCGTGGCGGTATGTCATATTGAATTGTATTTTGTATACGTTTTTATTTTTTTATATGCACACATTAGCAAATATTTTTGTTTTTTAAGCTTTTCAGAAAATATTAAAATACTACAGAAAGTTTTAAAGAGCTGCTAAAATAACAAAATTAATTTAAGTAAAATATAAATAACTGCATTTCCTAAGGTTTTACTAGCGGGCATCTGAAATAGGTATACTGGAACAAAATACGGAGGTACAATGTCATCCAAAATTAAATTTCCTAAATATGCGCGACATCCTTAATATTTGGATATATCTCTGGCGTTATGGCAATAAGTTAAAAAAAGTGCATGTAAAAATTCAGAAAACATTGGCACGAAGAATATTAGTGCAAGTTTGTAACTTTTTTTTTTTTTTGATAGTGTTTAACGTCCGCTTTTACTACTGAGGCACCACAGGCGGTGGACACTGATGATACATGAGATGAAATGATATTGGGAAAGGATTTTTTTTAAGGAAGGAAACGTTCCAGGCCTAAGTTTGGGGTATCTTTCCGGCATTTGCCATTTTATGAGGACTGAGGAAAACCTGGAAAAAAACCCAGTCAGGGAGGACGGTCCTGGTGGGATTCGAACCCCAGGCCTCCCGCTCACGAGTCCGCGCCCTAACGACCTCGGCCACCCGTGGCGGTAACTTTCCTAGTGAGAACAATTAATCATTGTAGTTTTATAGGGCGATCAGCCAGGTGAAGGGACAATCAGTTTTTTAAATAAAAAACAACAAAACATAAATACATAACACAAATAAAGTTAAGTTAAATAACTAACATAAATAAATGTGGAAATGTAACTATTTCCATCTCTTCCAGAGCTATCAAGGGCCTATTTGCCCTCACTAATAGGGCGATGTACTTAATCAGTTCATATCAGACAGAATGGGACGCTGGGTTAGTGACCAGTCTGTGTGTGATTGCTGCTTTCCTACTCGCGCTTTGGGCTTTGCCGCAATGTTTACAGAATGTTATTGAATGTACACGGAGCAAGGTAGTGCTAGGACTCCTTTTAACTGTAATGAGTGATTCCGATATTTCGGACATTGCTAGGTAAACACATGAGTTGCTAACTGATTAAAGTAACCAATATCTGAACACCTGACTTTTTTCAAAGTAATTTTGTCCTTGAGTGCCTCCTAAATTGAGATCAGATTTCAATGGTTGAATGCCTCAATACTGCTGTTGTTCGAAGTGCCCGCAGGCCAGACATGATACCTAAAATCTCAGTTTATGTCTGCTGCGGCAATTGTAACTGCCGAGAGAGATTATGACCCTGATGCAAAACAACAATCCTCCCAGTGGAAGAGCCCGAACTCACCAAGATCAAAAAAAGTGAGACAAGTTAAGAGCAAACTCAAGAGCATACTCCTCGTGTTCTTTGATACCAAAGGGATTGTACACAAAGAATTCGTCCCACCAAATCAATTCCATGTACTACTGTGACGTTTTGCGACGGCTCCGTGAAAACGTGCGGAGACGACGGCCCGAACGTTGGGGACAAGGGAACTAGCTGTTGCATCACGATAATGCGCCCTATCACAATTCCTTGTTCACCAGGAACTTTTTGACGAAAAACAACATAACGGTTGTCCCGCACCCCCGTACTCGCCTGATTTGGCACCCTGTGACTTCGCTCTATTCCCCAAACTGAAAATCAAGTTGAGTGTTCGTCGGTTCGACACAATTGAGAGGATTCCACAAGAAACGCTTTCTGTGCTAAACGCCCTCAAAGAACACGACTCTCAAGATGCATTAGTCTCAAAGTAAACTTTTGACCACCTCGTATTTATGGAAGAAGCCTCAGGAGTTCATAAGAACATTGCCAGAAGTTATGGTGCGGATGTCATTGCTACAAACTGCAGTCATAACAGTTTAAAAAGTTCGGTTTGCATTTTTCATTTCCATTAATGTCCTATCATGTGATTAATCGGTATTACATATCAAAATGTTTCCTAGCCTTCAAAGATTATCAGCCTTTGGAAGACAGTAAACTGTCTAGGAGCTATATAGTCATACATTAGAAAATGTCTTGTCCAAGATAACATAAATGAAGTTGAATGTAACTAATACTCAATAAAGTTCCAATAATGTTTAAAAATAAATAAATAAAAAAAACCACTTCTACAATTACAAATAATCCAATGAAATGTTTTTTATTCAAACAAATTCCCTTATTTTATCTTTTCTTTTTTATTTAATATTCAAATATACTATTTAATGTAAAAGTATTTTCAAGCCTAATTAAAAAAATAAATATCAATTACACTTGAACTGTTTGTGAGACATTGTGAAACTTGGCAAGACATGAATTTTTCTTCAGTATTTAAATCTTGGTTGATAATATAATTAACGTTTTTTAAGAATATTAATTGATCTTGGTGAGTTCGGGCTCTTTCACTGGGAGGATTGTTGTTTTGCATCAGGGTCATAATCTCTCTCGGCAGTTACAATTGCCGCAGCAGACATAAACTGAGATTTTAGGTATCATGTCTGGCCTGCGGGCACTTCGAACAACAGCAGTATTGAGGCATTCAACCATTGAAATCTGATCTCAATTTAGGAGGCACTCAAGGACAAAATAACTTGAAAAAAGTCAGGTGTTCAGATATTGGTTACTTTAATCAGTTAGCAACTCATGTGTTTACCTAGCAATGTCCGAAATATCGGAATCACACATTACAGTTAAAAGGAGTCCTAGCACTAACTTGCTCCGTGTACATTCAATAACATTCTGTAAACGTTCACTTGTTCACTTGTGTATGCCTGACTAATCCCAACTGGTCTGTCTATTAATGAGAATTGCTATTGCCTAATTATGCTCCATTGACTTACAATAGAGAGTACTGTTGCATGGAACAAGTCTTTGCACGAGTTAACAGCATTTTTCCAACTGATGGGAAATGAAATGTTAGGCTGCATTTTTTAACCTCATTTGAGATAGTTGAAAAAAACTATACTTCTAAAAACTAGGACAGATATATATATATATATATATATATATATATATATATATATAATTTATTTTAGCGAGTTCTAAAGGACCTAGCAGATCAAAGCATAAGAGTAAAAAGCTTCATAGAATATTATATTTCATTATTTACCAAAATGTAATTTATTTACACAAGATTTAGAAACATGACTGGAAACAGGAACATTCTTTCCTTATTAGACACGTAAAATATGCTATAGAAAAAGTTAATTAAAATACAATGGTAAATTGTTTACTGCAACTGTATTTTATAGTATGCAGTAAGCAGATTGAGGGTTGCATGTGTAAAGATAGCTTTCAAGTAATGAATATACTAAATACACACCACCCGATAATTTAATAGCACTAGATGCGGATCTACTAATTTAACTGAAAGTTTATATACATTTTAAAGCTAACCATCAATGTTTCACAAATTTTAAACATAAAACCTAACAAATAAATGCAAACTTTTTCAATATTTGTTTTTCCTTGTAATGTATTATTACACAATAGTAATAATGATAACAATTATTATGTGATAAGTAAATAAGTTTAAAATATATAACACTAATATTAATAATAATTAACAACTTATCATATCGCAACGTTATTTGTTAAGTTTAATTCCTGAATGAAATTCTACTGCATTCACACTTAAATCTGTAATATATTAAGCTTAATGGTATATTTAATTATGATTTTACGTTTTATATTTGATTATCCGGTAAATAAGTGCAGGGAATGATTTTAAAAAAAATATTAAGTTGTTACGAAAGGCATCAATACTTTCATGGACTTCTTTGCTAGTTAGGGAAAATCTTGGGCTCGCCTGTCTCATAGCAAGCCACTGCCAGTTTGCAGCTGTTGTCAGGGGAACTAAGACAGATAATGTGAATGTGAAAACTTACAACTCATGTATTTGAAAACTCCCTGCCGAAAAAATAATTGCCTTAAATCTTATTGTAATTTACTTTACTTCTGTAAATACATGTACCAAATTTGAAGTGTCTTTCATTTTCTTCTAATTCATAGTATACACACATTCAAGAATAAATCTGTTAACCGTATTGTTTTTGAGGCCTGATTCTCTGGTCGATAAACCATATTTTGAATTGGCGCACAATATTGGATATCGCAAGCGATAATAACTTCTGACGTGGTATGATCGATTCTTGTGCATTCCCAATAACCAATACTTATGGTCTTGAAGTGGAAATATTTCCAGGCAGAGTTCTATTTAATTAATTTTGAGATTATAAAGGTTCTCTTCCTATGTTATTTGTCTTGACGAGTTGTATCAAAAAATACTACAATAACAGATTGGGTGAAAATATAATATAGGGAATATATTTGCATATATATTTGCATTAAAGTTCTTGAACCATTAAAGTAATTTTTATATCTTTTATATTAAAGTATTTCTCGCAGTCATTAATAAACTTAAAATAAATGCATAGTAAATATACTAGAAATGTTTCACAAAATTTTAAACGGTATGACTAGAATGCATAGAGAGAGCGAATGAATTTTCATCAGAATGTTAGTTGTTTTCAACAGTTCTCGTTATAAATTTGTTTTTTACGGTATAACCTTCATTAATAGTGTTCAGAAAAAAGTATACTATCGCACACGTCATTTCAGAAAGATCAGATCATTTATGCATATGATATTTACTCAACCATTATAACAAAAGCTTGAAGCGTTTCATTATTTTTAAAGCTTTTTGTAATACGCTGTTAGCTGCTTGGCAACTGATAGGCAGAAGTTTAATTCCGATATAAGCTGTCTGTATGAAAAGTTTATCTTATTCTAAAGCGAATACTTCCACCTGCCGTTAGGCATCAGTGACCTCTGGACAAATATGTGGAATTCTTCATAAATTTCACTGTCCACCATTGTCTATATGCGGTTTGATATCTACAAACACGTTACCACTTAGAACAATGCTTCATAATTTACAGATGTTTATGATTGTTTCGCATAAACTGCTTAGTATATAAAAATAATTAAAACATATTACTATATAGTGAGTTATTACTTCTATAAATAAAAAGTGACACCAAGGACATAGGCAAAATAATTTTTCAGTCGTATGTAATAGTTGAAAATTGGTAACGGAATGTTCATGAAGGTCATACTTTTTTCACATAATCTGTTAATTTTTTTCTGAACGCGCACACCATAAATATAATCCACCACACCATTTCCATAGAATTAAAGAAAAAATACGGTAAATTATTTGTCAATAACCACCAATAAAAACCAGTTTGTGCTTAATCAGAATGATGCACCAGCCTACAAATCGGTAGTAAGAATAGAAACGATTCATTATTGAGGCTTCAGGTCGGCTTAGCATGCATTATTTACGAGTATATATGCCTTGTCTCAATCTATTGAAGCAAATTAAATCAGTTTATTTCCACTCACCTTATTTCTGATGCTGACGTAAGAAAAATAGTAAGCGTATTATAGTACAAAAATAAAAATTAAGTTTGCTATTATAAAATTAAAGTTGTTCAACGCTGAACAACTGCAGACGCAACCATTTTAACAAAATTAATTGAAAATGCCCTGTATTTGGCCTAATATAATGCTTTTCTTACTTGGAATATTTTATTTTTTAATCTCCCAACACCAACCACGATGGACGAGTTACTTAGCAATGGCCCGTGATTGGAGGTCACCTAGTAGCACAATATTATTCGGCCACCAGTGGCTGTTTTGAAGAATGTGGCAAATCTAAGCAATATATTCTCAATCATGAGAAACACCTAAGACAGACTGTGGCAGCATTTCGACTGCTGAGTAGAGTGATTATAACGGGCAGGCGGTGACAGCTCATTATTAGTCATTGCAAAGTGGTGGACTGCCGCTAGAAATACATCGGTGAACGAGCATCTGATAGACCAAACAAGTTATTGAGAGAAGTGTCAGCCCTGTTCATCCCAAGGACAAGATTTCCTTACAATTGGAAATTGTTAATGGATTGTTCATTGTACTGCAGTTCTAGTTATGCGGCTCATCAAGAAGGTGAATGACAATGTTACAGATCAAATTATGGATATCGAAAGAAATTTTATTGCTTACTATATGGAAATCGATAAAAGTACAAATGTTATGGACATAGCTTAATTGCTTAATTTTTTTAGAGATGTGAATAAGGACCTTAAGATTACAGATGAATTACTAGATAAGATTGCAATGAAAATCACGTCGACAGATCTAGATCTCCTTAGACGCGTTAAATTAGGTTCACTATGGGAGTAACCGGTTACTGTATAAAAAAATGAAATATATTTTGCATGAAGTTGTACCTAAACCTTGTATCAAACCCTTCAAAATGTAGAGAAAGTAATTATTCACAATACAAAAACGATAAAATCTAAAGAACTACTACATCATCAGTTAAAATACTTTCTGGAAGAACTAGACGGCAAACAGAGTGACATTCCGTATCAATGTGCAGTAATAGTAATGGGCGTTATATTGTACCATTTTCAGAATATATTCAAGTAAATACAGCTGTCGCATGGGCCTTACCACAGTACATGCCAATATCGTCCTTATAACAATAAAAATGGCCATACACATACATACAAATATACAAATACTTCGATATACTTGCGTTTTCTGTTAATAACTTTATATATAAATAAATAAACATAAATAGAACCCTTACTCTTGAGCCCCCTTCCATTTACTCACACCCCCTCTCCAGCTCTCCCCCTCTTCACTATAGTCATTAACCTTCTTTGGCGAGTCTTCTCTAGAAAATTCTCAAATTGTTTATCTCGTATGCACCAACACTTCCCGGCAAATGTCCAAACTTCTGTTGGAACTCAAAAATTGCGGTGATAAATGCACATTTCTTAAAGTCTGGGTTTCTGGCATGTGGAAATTCAGGGCAACGAGGCCATAGATGTCGCATGGAAATCAGCTCTTTTAGACCCTTTTTTTTTTCATTTATTTATGGACGCTCTTTAATATCTCAGGTCATCAGCGTCCCATTCAACTCAGGGCGTGAAACGCCGACAAATTTTGCTCAGAGGCCTCTTCTTTTAGACCTTGCCACAATACAGCAATACATTTAATATGGAGATTTTAGTGAGTTTTTATATAAAACTGTTTTCTCGGACTGGCATGAAGAATGATATTTGCTCTAAAATAATAAATTTCTGGAAAGCAAATCTGCCCCTTTTAATTGTTTAAATGTTTTTCGCGAAGAACTAGTTATAGCACGGTTGAGGCCTGGGTATTTTCGTTTTAGTCACCGTCACATTTTTAAGTATAAATCGCTTCAGCTCGTCCCAATTCAAATCAACCCTATACAGTGCGTCATATTTTATTGAATGTCATCATCCAGCGAACTTTTTAATTTTCCACTTTTTGTCTTCCTCTCTTGAGGAAGTTTTTGCGGACGAAGTGGTCGCTGTCGAGTTAGTGTTTCCTTTTGCGTATATTTGATTTCTGGAGCAAGATATGGTTTTGCATTTTATATGTGACCGCTTCCTTTTTAGGGCATTTTAAGCCTATTTTCCGGCTATTTATGGTGTATTTTACAGTCTGCACATTGTACATTGATTTTTTTTTTCATCTTGTTATTGTTAAATTTGTTTTGTTTGTTTGTTTGTTTATTTTTATTGCCCAACTAGTTTGCACCTTTTGATTTCTGCGCATAAACGCAGTGTAAACATTTAATTTGGTTATTTTTTGTTTTAATAATTATTCAATTTATTATTATTATTTTAATAACGTCCAAAATTTTGCTTTACTTTCTTACTAATATTCTTTCATTGGCACTCTCCCGCTAAAGCCACAGCAATGTAAATTTGCTAAATGTGCCAGAGAAATACACAAGATTATTGCCGGCACTGCAAATATTGATTATCTCAATCTGACGGGCGATGGAGGAGTTTTACCAAACTATGCATAAATTAGTTTTAACAATACATCCACTCTATTAAAATATATAAAAACGATATCCGTTAGACTTCAAGAATATAATAGCATTTCAAAATTAGAAAAAAGTTCCTTAGCGAACTTAATTAAGGAAAAACATTAAAATAAACCCAAATCGCTCAATAAATTAGAATATAATTTAAATATAACCATGATACATTTTTAATGTTGTTTAACTACCGTTATTACTACTGAGGCACCACAGACGATGGACACTGATGATACATGAGATGAAATGATATATTAGGAAATTATTTTTTTAAGAAAGGGAACGTTCCAGAGCATTTGCCATTAATGAAACCTGGAACATGGAGCACGGTCCTGGCGAGATTCGAACCCCAGACCTCCCGCTCAAGAGGCCATGCCTTGACGACCTCGAACACCCGTGGCGGTACCAAGCCTGACCCCAATATGAATATAAGAATTCCCTAGGTAAAACAAGGGAACAAATGCATTCCAATTATGGAATCTTAAAGAATTACACAGTTTAAGTACTATGGCCGCGTACATACTCAATTTAGTCAAATAGTACTGCTTCCACAGTATGAATAATTGAATGATGGCTCTCTCGCTTGTAAAACCAGTTTACCAAAATGAAAGAATCCCTACGGTGTATCAGAACAAACTCAAACGTAGTTGTGATAGTCGAACAGACTAAAAGACGGTAAAGAATGGCGTCAATAAGTCAAAACATTCAGTAAGAGTACACGCTCGTACCAATAAGCCACGTGCACGGTTTTCAAACATCTGGGTAAGTAAATACTAAAGTGGTAGGTTGTGCCACCTTCGTGGTTGGTGGGCACAATAATGATGAAAAACTGGGCGTCACAGATAGATAACCGGAATGATGCTTTCAACATGTTTTTAAGTTCTACCTCGGACTGAGGGAGGGTTATTTAAACAAGTAAATAGCGTAGTTTACATATTTACGACATTCAATTTGTTCTCAAACATAATTGATACTACTACAAGCAGGTAAATATTTTACCACGGGAAGGATGCTCCGGCGTTTACGTTGATACATAATATTATCTTCTGAATAGTGTCTAAAACCGAATAATCTATCATTATCGAAATGTCCCCTTATTTACATACAGAAAATTTTGTTTAAACAATAGTGATATTGTAAACAGCATGACTAAAACAAAATATAGTCACTCGTACCCTAAAGCAGAATAATCTCTCGTTAGCCAAATTTTGCTCTTATATACTCGTGTCCAAACTGACACCACGCGGAGTTTATAGCTGTTCTCCCATGACACTATACATTTACAATCTTTTACCAACTCTTGGATAGGCTTGGGTTAAAATGCCGCATATGGCAATATGACATTATTTATCATTAGTAAATTTTTCGATGGTTTTTAAGAATCTGAAATTGTTTACAAACAAGATGTCTCTTATGTAAATGAAATTTAACATAATATGAATTATAAACTTCTACACAGGAAAGTACAATTTTTTATAAAATTTTACTAATTACCAAATTACTGGACACCTTAAAAATAATCGACATGCGTAATCATATTTATCATTTTCTGTTTTAATGAAAATGACATAACCTTCCTTATCAATAGTTATAAACTGTTATACCTGTACTGTCTTAATCTCACTTGCAAAGGAGTCAAAACATGACATCCTGCTTACACCATTCATTAAAACTTTCTTCATCTTCTCCCAAACCCGCTTAGTACATTCTTTCGCATCTTTCCTTTCATTGCTAATCCTTACTGTCACGTGCGACGGTAGATTATGGGAAATTGCACAGGGAGAATGTCCTCGCTAACCACAAATTTTTTACGAAATGTTTACTACACACTTCAATTTCATTAATAAATTCAAAGTTTTCACTGCGTATACTCTTTATTCATTTCTTTATTTATTGTTAATTAGGAAATACAGAATTGATATTATGTGGTACACTGCCATAATTAAGACGTATAAAAGCAACCCAAGTTGTGCTAAACATCTTCTTTTACACAAGTTTTAGTGTGACTTTACAAAATTGCAATAACTTAATAAAAAAAAATAAAAAAAACTAACATGCTACATTTCATGTAATTCTAATTATAAACCAATGTGGTAAACCATCTAACCTCAACAAAGCAAATAAACAAATTCATGTGTTTAATATCCACAACAGGCCTGAGCCATGATTGATTACCCTGTGGGTGTAGCTGTCTTTGCTTAGCCGCACTTCCAAACCAGTCAGAACATGTTATAAGATCAAGCTCACACCAATCATTAAAACTCTCATCATCTCAATGCAAATCCCGCTTACTTTCGGGCCTTTCCTTTCATTACCAACTCACAGTTTCACTTGCGATGGTAGATTAGGGAAAATTGCTGAGGAAAAAAATGTCCTCCTAACCACAAATTTTGGTGCGAAACGTTTACTACACACTATAATTACATCATTAACTTCAAAATTTACACGATGAGTAAGCTCTGTCTACTCCTTCTTTAATTACTATTTAAGAAACGTAAATATGGTACTAAGAGGGACACACAAGAGCAACCCATGTTGTACTAAACCCTTTGTATTAAACAAGTTTTTTGTGTGATTTAACTAAATTAATATTAAGATAACAAAAGAAGTAATGCAGCACTGTTGATTTACTTTCAAGTATAAACCAATTAAATAAATCAAGTAGTTGCAAAGACAAATTAAAAAAAATCAAATAATTAATAGCACGGACCACATTTTCCACATTTTGTCTACTATCGATACTTATATTAAATGCAGTCGTTCTTTGAGTAAGTGCACTTTCAATGTTTGCGCCAATTGCCTTTCGTTAGTTTTCAGTACACATACACATGAAGCAGTTAGTAGCCGTGATTCTTCTTTTCTCTGGGTAAACCAATGCTTAGGTGCGAAAGAAGGAAGGAAAAACAAAAAGAAAGAAAGATAATAGACATAACGTCACTAGGTATCGCCATTAACTCATAATAGTTGAAATGATATTCGAAGTGCGGCTACGAACTAGAGAGGCATGCCATAAGAGATCAGGATTTCTTAACTCATAAATAGGACACCGATTTAATATCTACAGAAGGGCTTTCATAAGATGCACTGAAATATGTATAGGCTAAACACAGGCTGAAGCAAAGTTGATAAACAGCCACGGGTGGCCCAGGTCGCGGACTCGTGAGCGGGAGTTGTGGGGTTGGAAACTCACCAGGACTGTCCTCCCTGACTGAGTTTTCCTCAGTCCTCATAAATGGCAAATGCCTGGCAGTACCCTAAACTTAGGCCTGGAACGTTTCCTTCCTTAATAAATCCTTTCCCAATACATTATTTCAACGCATGTATCATCAGTGTCCATCACTTGTGGTGCCTCAGTATTAAAAACAGGCTTTAAACGCCATTAACATAAGAAAAATTAGTTGATAAACTTTAAACTAAGCTCTAAATCAACATTTTTAACCAATTATTAAATGGAAAGATGTAGCTAATGTTTCTCTGGGATAATAACGAAGTTACTTGTACATTATCTGGAGAAAAGAAAAACACTAGCACTTAAGATGGAGAACTTTATGAAAGTCGATGGGAATGTTAACATCGGAACTATTGCTTTTATTATATCATTCACGTTAAATGCATGTCAGATGTTACAACATATTGAGGAATAAGCACGTTGGTTCTTCTGGATTCTAAAGTAAAATTTCCTAAAATATTATTATATTTTATAAATTCTTTGTTTTTGTCTTGTTAGTATTAATTAAGTGTTTGCTACTTTTCTGATGTACTCGAAATAGCACTGGCACTCTATAAGTACTTCAGATGTTTCTCCCAATTATAAATTATTCTCCATAAACAGACGTGTCGCACATTTCAGGTAACTTAGAACTTTATATGAATTGTAACGGAACTTAATGTTAAAGTTAAACATTATTTGTTATTCTACCATAAATAGGTGTGGGTGATTTTGTGTACTAGTATCAGACACATAATTTACCGTCGTGTAACGGACGGGATAGGGAGTAGATTAATTGGTTCACATTAATGGTCCCACGTTGTGGAATGCCATTTGAAGTTGATATAATGGCGAGTAGGAGGTGCGGAAGTCTTGACGATGTGTTGAATTAATCAAAACTTTGATTAATTTAATAAGGTGACGTGTAGACTATCTTCTCCGCCCACTCACGGCTCCTTTGACGGTGTCTTGATGCTGGTTTTCCTCGCAGCTCCGGCTAATATTATGCTGATATTTTGGTAACAAATTTCTTGTCTCGAGGGAACAGGAGATGGAAAGGTGGATGTTGACAGAATTCACATGTATGGCGGTAACAGCCTTGATTTATTCAGTCACTCTTGGTATCTCAGTGATCACAATTGCAAATGTTTTATCGAGGAAGTCTTAAGAAGTTCTCTAAGGCGCCGGTACCAAACTCACATTAACTTTGTCTCCCACCACTCCAACAATTTTATAAGGAAAGTTCTTCGTACCAGATTTTCGTCCTTTCCACTAATAAACGACTATACATGGACAGTACTTAATGATTCGAAATGGTTCGTCCCGGATATCACTTTTCTGTTAGCTCGTTTTTATTATCTCTTATTAGTAATACCAAATTTTGTTCTCCATCCAACCGACTCTACTTATAAGTGCGATTTTGCTCTCCTTGTCAGACGTTTATTATTATTTTTTTGAATAGTGTTTAACGACCGTCTTTACTGGTGAGACACCACATGCGGTGGACACTAATGATACATGAAAGGATATATTGGGAAAGGATATTTTTTTTTTATTTTAGGAAGGAAATGTTCCAGGCCTAAGTTTAGGGTACCTCTCCGGCATTTGCCATTTATGGGGACTGAGGAAAACCGGGGAAAAAACGTCAGTAAGTAAGAATGGTCTTGGCGGATTGGAACCCCAGACAGTGGGAGACTCCCGAGTCCGCGTCTTAACGATCTTGGCCACCCGTGACGGTCTGCTTCGCGTTGACTATAACCAACTGATTTCACTGACTGTGTTCGTCGAGTGTCACTCAATTGTTTTACTGCAAGAATGTATATTTCTGTCATACTGTACTGTTCTATATTGTATTGTACTATCCTGTTCTACTGTACTGTCGTATACAGTCCCTGTCGTACTGTTCTGTCCCTGGGCTTCATTTTCAACTGGGTTCGTTCCTATCCAGTCCGTCAGTCGCGGTGTCTATTTTGAATCTTACAGTTGTTAAATGAAGGTTACTGTTAAGATTCTAATTAGTATCCCGTAAGGGTCTTTTTGTCAACTTGTTTATTTAGAAAGAACGGCTAATTTACGGCTAGTTTACAGGAGGGAAGAGACCTCACAACATAATACATTTTTCCGGCTGCCTTTCAAGTGCAACCTTCAAAACTTTGGATGTTATTGCTGGTTTGCTCCTTTGAGGAATTCTTAAGACTTCTCAACACAAAAAAGTAACGTGTGTAGGGCGACTTTACACAATAATGACGGCGGCTTAAATTACCCTACGTAACATAAAGGGAACCTTACATTTTTAACGTGGTTCTGGCAATAAACCCCTGCAAAAACACTTTGGTACTTCTGTTTAATATAACCTTCGTACATTTAAATATACATTGTGAGACATGTGTTCTGAGGAAGATATATGAAGTAAATATATAAACTTAATCTAGACAACAATACATAATATACACAATAGATACATACACTTAAATCAAACGGGACTGATAATTGCCTGAAGTGTTCGAGGCCGGGGAGTTTCCGTATCAGTTGTTATTGTTGTTAGAGTTAATATCTAGAAAATGACGTAAAATGTGTCAATTCTGGTACATAATATGAAACTTTCTTAATTAATAAACGACAGCATTTCAAAGAGCACCAACGGTAGCGGACATGCTATTTTACATTGCATCTGGAGTTGTTATTTTATTTCTGTTACGTTTTCTTTTAGTATTTAGTTCAAAATTGCTCAATAGAAGTGATTATAATAAATAATTACTCTATATATTATAATAATACATATTTCCAGCTTCTGCACTCCCCTGAACTAAAAATGAGGATGCAAATAAGTTATTATTTTCTTTATAGTTCACCAAAAAGATAAAATTGTTGTAATTTCAAATGCATTAATTATAAAAATCATAGTATATGTGTTTTTATACGAATCCAAAAATATAAACAATTTTAACCCTAGAATAGCAACGATACGAATTACTAATGGGCAGTGGTACTTTACAAATTACTGTTTTGTAACCGGTACTTATCACTATGTGCTTCGAACATTCACCAAGGAATTGGAATTCGGCGAACTTGACTCATTGTTGGAGTGGCAAAAAGTAAGTTTAAAAAGTTCACGATGACAATTTTAGGCCAGGTTAAGTTTTTAGAAAATCTGTCAAAGTGTAAATAAATTTGTTAAACAATACCTCATGTTAATTGTTTCTCTGTAAATTTGGCAGAAACATTCGCACGAATTTGTGAAGTGTTGCTGTATTTTCGAATCAATGATTAAGAAAGAATAATTTAGATTCTTAATTAATACCAGTTAAAGGATTTAGCTGAGGAATAAAACAAGGATAGCCCCAAAATAATAACAGTGATGAGGATTCTAATGATCTATTACACAGAACATAATTTTTTTTTGATTGATTTATTTATTTATGGACGCTCTTCAACAGTTCAGGTCATCAGCGTCCCATTCAACTCAGGGCGTGAAACGGCCGACAAATTTTGCTCAGAGGCCTCTCTTTCAGGCTTGAGGTTCTTTTTCGTGCCGTAAATGTACGACACGGGACCCACGGCTTTACTTCCCTTCCGAAGGAAGCCATAATTAGGATTTTTACGCCCGAAAAAATCCATCGGTCCTGGCCGGGTTCCAACCCGCGATTTGGGTATAGGAGGCAAGTATGGTAACCACTACACCACCAGGACCGACAGAACATAACTGTAAGTAGGAACAAGCAAAGGAAGAGAGATTCTGATAGAGAAACCCCCCGTATAAGAAGAAACATTAGTAAGCTTATAACTACCTTTTCTTGCATGTGCTAATGAAGAACGAACGTCTGCTTTAGTTGCTGAGAATAACGAATGCATACTGAAAATGAATATCACTGGGAGTCGCCAATAATTAAGAAACACTCAAAATATCCAATAATATATATTACATATAAGATTTGGAACAATGAAAAATCTTGATTCACTGAGCTGCTTCTACCTGTTTTGATTGAATATGTAAGTTCTAAGAACACGCGAATAAATAAAACGATAAAGGCGGAACTACAAAACAATTAATGCTACAATAAGGAAGAAATTAAAGAATTTATTGGCCTCTTGATTATCAGCTGTTATGAAAAATAATAATTTAACAGCTAAATTGTTGTTTGACAGCAATCGTTATCGTAACACTATGTATCGAGAAATATATATATATGTAATATATATGTAATCAGGCTTGATTACACAGAACCCAGAGGGAAGAGCGAAGAAAGGAAAGTAAACTGGCCACCATAAAAGAAGTGTGGGAAGCCAGTAAAAAAGACAAGTTCTAACAGTACTACTGAGGGACTGATCATTGGCTTTCGTGCAAGATACCCTTTTAGGAGTTTTTTAATAGTGTTTAACGCTCGTTTTAACTACTGAGGTGGACATTGATGATACATGAAATGATATATTGGGAAAGGAGTTTTAAGGAAGGAAACGTTCCAGGCCTAAGTTTAGGGTGCCTCCCCGGCATTTGCCACTTATGAGGACTGAGGAAAACCTGGAAAAAACCTCAATCAGGCAGGACGGTTCTGGTGGAATTTGAACTCCAGACCTCCCGCTCACGAGTCCGCGCCTTAACGACCTCGGCCACCCATGCCGGTTTTTAGGATTTGTATGAACAATAAGCCAAACAAATGTGGCCTTAAAATTGTTGTGAAAATGCTACATATCTTGTGAAAGAGGCAAATCCAGAAGAAGTAGCAGTTGCTAAGGGTAAGAAAATGAAATGAGAGTTGAGCACAGATATATTACGCGATGGATAACTGGTTCCAGAGCGTACCTCTTATTAAGAAACTTAAAGATGGCTATAACTTACTTAACAGCTATGGAGACAATAAAGAAGAACAAGAGAAGTTTGTGATTTGAAATACATTAGCAAAGAAGTTAATGCATTTTTTCATATTTTTAGAGGATATGACAGCCGTCTCCTGTAAATCTAGAAAGAACACACTGGTAACTCCAGTTTAAAGTGTGTATGAAGACGTCCCTACTCAGAGCACATAAAACAACTCTATGTCTGAATCCCGCACATGGTAGACCGCAGCAATAAGCTCTGAAAAAATTAATACGATATACTTTTAGTATAAACAGTGATATGCTGGAGGATCTGAAACGTGTCGAAATCTGCAGTACAACGCCTTTTAAAGGAACCACAAGTACCTAACCTTATAAGCTGTACCTACATCAGTTTTTTTAGTAATGTTTAACTTCCGTTTTTACTACTGAGGCACCACAGCCGGTGGACACCAATGATACATGAGATGAAATTATATATTGGAAAAGGACATGTTTATTTTAGGAAGGAAATGTTCCAGGCCTAATTTTAGCGTACCTCCCCGGCATTTGCCATTTATGAGGACAGAGAAAAACCCCAGTCAGGGAGGACGGTCCTGGTGGGAATCGAACCCCAGATCTCCTGCTCACGAGTCCGCGCCTTAACGACCTCGGCCACGCGTGGCGGTCCAAAAACAGTTTCTTAGGCATGATATCGAAGACCAGGTATAATTTGTAGAAGGCCCATGGATACATGAACGATTGGGTAAACAAATCCAAAGGCTATATGCACTTGTTTTCAAGCAGTAGATTTTGTTTCATTTACGAAGGTCTCTCTATAAGGTCAATACGGAGACTTTTTACAGCCCTGCTTAGGCAAATATTTTGGCATGCTCGTTTTTCGAGTATAAAATATGACTCGCCAAGGACATCCGATATATTATCTTTTATCAGATGTGCTTGGCATAGTATATATTTTTTATTTTGACACAAAAGCACAGTATTTAAGCATTGCAATGAACACTTCATTACGTTTATATCATTCAAATATATTCAAGATACGTTCAGAGAAAGCACCTATTGGCATTTGTCACCTACAAGATGGGTTTCCTGGTATTGTTGAAGTATTCCTTGATATGATGCTCTCTTATGGCATACCCACAAGCCTTATGACTGTTCTAGCTGCAACTTTTCATGAATTATGTAATATATGTGTCTTGTATACCACTGTGAGGGGGGGAGGCTTTTCTGTGTTGGTAGGCGATCTTGAGTTACTACTTTCTTGACCCAACACAACTACTTTTGAATTTGCCTTGCCTATGCGGTGTTCAATTATTTGCATTTAGACTTAAAACGGATTTATATACCTGTTGAATTGAGTAATAAGACCTACATAGGACTTGTTTTAAAATAATTGCTGGCCTATGATTGCTCAATGAATATTTTCGTGCATTGTAAATGATTTAGCTTTTGTAGGTTTTCCTCAATTGATGTAAACGATGCAACTGTTTTCCTATGGTTAGCACAGATAAATATTAACAGATACCATTGTCAATCTCATATGCTATTATAAATAAATTTGCTTAACTATAAGTTAAAATGAGATATTATACTCTTAAGATAAGTACAAGGTTAAAGTAATGCAATTGTTTAATAAAAGCAATTTTTAAAGACATAGAAAATATAGTGGTCAATAAAATTAAATAAAAAGCATGGAGTTATATGAATGATTAAAAAACATCTATGGCAAAATCAATACTATTAAGAAAACATTAAATATATAAAAACCAATGCTAGTATTTGCTTCCGAAACTTGAGATATATAGAATATTAGGAATAGATGACCAAACACTACAAAAAATAACACGAAAAAACCCAAACTACACTGTTAAAGTTAATGTTCAAAATGTCGCCCGCCATGGTCATGGCAAACTTCCGTTCCAGAAATTTGGCGTACATCGTCAGCGGCTGCTGAAATCCTAGCAACCAGGTCCATATTAGTTTCGAATGATGTGCACTAGGCTCTTCACGTGACCCCAGAAGAAAATGTTCATGGGTGATAGCACTGGCCATGGAACAGGACCACCACGGCCATTCCATTAATCTGAACCATTCCTGAAGGTATTCCCTAAAATTCATTGCAAAATGTTCTGGCGCCACATCATGTTGGAACCACATACGTCTGCAAATTACCAGCGGTACATCTTCCAAAATATGTGGAAGTAATGTTGAAGAAACGTTTTGTAGACTACACCTTTCAGTCATGATGACATTCGTAAATAAATATAACTAAAGCAACATATAGAAGGTGACCAAATGCACGCTTTCTACAATATCCTGAACATGGCAGCAATGAATGCATTGGTTCATCTACAATGAGGTAAAGAACAGAAAATTGAGAAAGAAGTTTGTCCTTCATCTTGTGAATGAACTGTAGGGGAGAAAAGCAGAAGAATAACAGCAACAAGAGAAAGAGAGTGAAGGATATAGGCCTTCCCAAAAGCGAAAAAATGCTAAATCAAGATCAGTGATTTTTGTGAGACGTGCCGCAGAGCTATGTATGTAAGAGTACAGATCATCTGTGCAAAATGTGTATAGGCGGTTCAGAAAAAAGGGTTATAAAACTTAAAATAATAGCTGAGAAAAACTATGAGGTGTAAATACAACCATGAACTGAAAAGCAAGAAAATTTTCAGATTAAGAGTAAATTCAATAAAACTATTAATACATAAAATAATAACGTTTTGCATATGTTCAACCACCTCTTTTCGCTGCTCTAATGTCAAGTTCTTAGCTGTTCTAGTGTTAACTCGTATTGGCTGTCTAATTTGTTCATAAATTGTGTGAAATATAGTAAAATTATTCATACTTAATGTAAATATTGATTGAATATTTAGGTTTAAATTTACTTTAGTCATTAATTTGTTAATATATTTCTATTATGCTCAATTGTAATTTTGTTTTTGCTTCATTTCAATGTGAGTTTATGAGCATTATGCTTTTTGGTATGTATATAAGTTTTCGTGAACTTGGTTATTACTAATGGTCTCTTATTTTGATACGTGTACTTTGGAGCCAATGGTATAAGTGTTTAACTCATGTTGGTTGTCTAATGGATTCATTAATTCTGTGTAATGTATTAAATTTGTGCACCCTTGATTTAAAATATTTCTTGAGTTTTATCATGCAAAGTTTACATTAATATTAACTTGTTAATCAATTGATTTAGCATGCTTCCTCACATAAAATATTTTAGAGCCAGTGAGAATGGTCATTAGAGAAGGAGGTGCTCCAAATTAAATGCTTTTTCTCATTGCAACCTGCTGTACGCTACAATGAATAAAATACACAATGAATTTCTTATTAATCAAAGACTAAGTCTGTTTTATGTCCATTGAGTTTTATAAATTTAGGAAATTTAATAACTTACCGTTTTTACATATTAAATTACAGCAATTTAACATATTATTGCAGAAAAACTCAAACTTAATTGAACAATATAGCTATTTCATTTAGTTATATTTGAGAAAAAAATTCCATAGCCACAACATCTTAATATTAAAGCGATATGTTTCTCTCTTATTAAAACTTTCAAGGGTACGTCAATGATGAATACCTTAGAACTCATTAGAGCTATACTGCTCCAAAATGCTTCTCTCTTAAATTACATCGAAAAGAATTCTTCTAAGTGGATCTTGGAGGCAAATCACAAAATGTAACATTAGCTTAGTAGTAAGACATTGAAATGGCTTATCAGAGAGAGAAGAACATGTTAATAATTCCTATAAAGAGTACTGGAAAATGGTACACATTTTCGGATTCAATAATTTATATAGATATTTTTAACAGCGTGAAACGTGCTATAATGAAATATAATCATATGTTTTAATTATTTATATTAATAATAAAAAATGCATGAAGTTTCAAACTTCTTTGCATGTACTCGAATTTTAAGGAGGATAATCAAGTCATGGATCTTAGCGGTCTCAGATAGGGCGATGTTATCAAAACCCACGGTTAATGTATCGTGTGCTCCTGCGTGCATTTTTAATTGCTTCAAAAAGCGACTATAAACAGCAGGTGAGCAACAAATTAGACCGCGTGAAAAATGCATCATGTTTATGTTTATCTGGTAGCACAAATTTCTTCTGAAAAGCTAATAAGATTGTTTCATCGTTTTTTATTGCATTACGTCTCCGAATTTGGAAATGAGTGGTGTTGAAAACGAGTTTTGAATGCATATCGGTAACTAACTTTTTTTTAATGGTGTTTAACGCCCGTTTTTTTACTGAGGCACCACAGGCGGTGGACACTGATGATATGTGAGATGAAATGATATATTGCGAAAGGAATTTTAAGGAAGGAAATATCTCAGGCCTAAGTTTAGGGTACCTCCCCGGCATTTGCCTGGAGAAAACCTGGAAAAAAACCGATTCGAACCCCAGACCATCCCCTCACGAGTTTGCGCCTTAACGACTTCGGTACCCGTGCGGTACATACATAGTTGAATGCTTTTCATATTCATCGCATGTTTCATTTCTTGGTTCAACGATGCAATAACTTCATATTAAATAACATAATTAGATCTTTCCGTACAACTTGAAATAAAACAATTCCAAATGCTGAGATGCGCGAGAATAAACAAACAGACAAGCAAAGGTAAACGCAGCTGATCTCATAATGGAATTACAGAAGCAGACCTATTTTCTGTTTCTTCTTTATTCTCCCATTCTTCCCTACATCATCACTACAATTTGGATTTTTGCTGTCAACGAATTGGCTTCATCCTTTTCTTTTCCTGAGTTGTAATTAAATTGTTTCCAAAACTCTAGAATGAACTTATGAACAAATGCAGTTCATTGGAATTGAAAATGTTCTGTGTGAATTCTGCGCCAAATATCACAAGACTGTCATAAAACTCCACTAATGGAAACCCTTCTCACCTTAAGATATACATTTTCCTTTTAGATAACATGATGATTGACTAGTAGGGGTAAAATAAGAGATACTTGGACAAACTATGGTGCAACTGTGCTTTAAAAATCCTAAACCTAAAAATGAACAGTATTTGTATTTGAATATAATTTAAAATTCTAATTCAAAATTGTTAATAAAATTGCTAAATTCAAGGTGAAATGTGCTTCCATAAACATTTTAAAATACAAAAATAATATGCATACATTTTTAAACCGACTCGCTACATAATAATTACTCCAAGCTCTTTCAGAGAAACGTTGTAAACTACGCGTGTACAGAATAGATATCATTGACTAATTAAATGTTTGATGCTATTTTATAAATGAATATTAAAACGAAAACTGAAATGAAGGAATAATGACCAACATAAAATCAATGGGGCAATATGCACAGTTGCAAGCGACTGTTTAAAGCTATTTTATTGCTTTAAACCTTAATTTTTAAATAACATTTTCATCGTGAAGTGGAATATAGCGTTCATATGCGAAATGTCCGGAACTTCTCAGATATTCCTCGTTCTTCCTTTATAATGACTGGGCAAAATTCCTTACCCCGAGGCTAAACGTTACACTAGTTCATCCTGTCGGTCCTGGTGGTGTACTGGTTACCATACTTGCCTCCTATACCCAAGATCGCTGCTTCGAACCTGGCCAGAACCGATGGCTTTTTTCGGAAGGGAAGTAAAACCGTGGGTTCCGTGTCGTACATTTACGGCACAAAAAAGAACCTCAAGCCTGAAAGAGAGGCCTCTGAGCAAAACTTGTCGGCCGTTTCACGCCCTGAGTTGAATGGGACGCTGATGACCTGAGATGTTAAAGAGCGTCCATAAATAAAGCATTCAAAAAAAAAAAAAATTCTAGTTCATCCACCTTTTTCATTTAAACAAAGTCTTGAATTTCAATTGTTATTTATTGCAGTAAACTTTTATTGGAATGTTCATTATATGGAGTTACCACTTTTCTTCAGAAATATAAATTCCTTCATTTGTGTTGTTTCTTTCCTCATGGTGTTGAGGAGAACCTTTTCGTCCTTTATGATATTTCATTAAATAAAAGGTCCTTTTTTCGGAAAAACTAAAATTAAAAAGTTATAAGGTCATTTTTATAATTCCTGTAACTTATATTGTTCCATTGTAAAGATTGCTTACCTATAATGAAGGTGTCCTAGAAATGCTGTATTTTTATTTTTTGTAATACTTTAATAGTGCCCCTGCCTCGTTAGTTGTATCTTAACAGGGGTTTTAGGAACGGACATAGACGTTATGTCTTTCCTTTAAAATTCATTGTTTTCATTCCCGACCACGGTATATCAATACACACTTATTAATACTCGTATTAAATATAACTTATTTTATATTTTAGTAATTCTGACCATCAGTGCATGTGAATACAGAAAATTTTTAAGGAAAATATATACTAAGTCGCTGTAGCATGTTCTCAATAATCAGGTATTAAGGACTGCTAAATTACCTGTTACTTTACCCAATTCTTAAGTCTAAATTTGGGTTGGGTATCCTGAAAAATATACGGTGAATGTGGAACATGCACAAACATATGTACACACAAATACTGCGGTCAGCATCTTTAGATGGTATTTGATCCACGATCAATTACACAATTTTATAAAATACAAATAAGAATCTTGTGTTATCTATTTTAATTCATTCTTAATTTACTTTAAGCTTATTTTATTATAATAAACGTTTGTCATACAGATATAAATTGTGATAATATTGCATTTAATCAATTATTTCATTAAAATATAACATAATACATAAATTAATACTTCATATATAAACTATACGTTGGAAAAATTGTAACTAGCATTAGGCCATTTGTTAAGTGCAATATAGTTTTCTGCAATTAATCTTAATTTTGTTGAACTGCAGCAAACTTGTAAAAGAATGTCCATTTTCTTATTTAAAATTAGTTTTCATTATTTAAATGATAGTCTACAGAAACCTAACAGTGACAAAATGCTGCCTTACCGCCACAAGGCCGAGATCGTTAAGGCGCGGACTCGTGAGCGGGGGCTCTGGGGTTCGACTCCCACCAGGGCCTTCCTCCTTTACTGTTTTTTTTCAGGTGTTCCTCAGTCCTCATGAACGGCAAATACCGGGACGTACCCTACACTTAGGCCTCGGGACTTAAAAATATTCTTCCCAATTAATCATTTCATATCATATATCATAAGTGTTCATCGCCTGTGGTGCCTCAGTTGTTAAAACGGGCGTTAAACAATATTAAAAAGCGCTATCCTAATCCATCAATATATATACATGCTCCAATGTAAATTTTGTCCTGCTTTCTACATTGGTTTAATCTCCACCGCATTTTCACTCAGAATGAACAATCACGGACGCTCTGTCAAAACCTGTTCTTTTTTGCCAACCTTCACCATTCTGTTTTCGGTACTTGTTTTGCTTTAATACTCATAGATGCCGTACTTCCTACTTCTCCTACCAGTACTCTCAGAGACAGAGAGATGGTGGCGATTGTTCTTCACAAGGCACGCACCTCTCCGGGCTTAAACGGCTCTCTTAAAAAAAATCCCACCTGCATCTAGAAAGTTCTTTTTTTTTTTAAAGTTGGTTTCTCTGGCTGCCAACTCAGCACACTGTAAGGAAGGCACAGAAGCCGTGTGATATGCTAGACTTTGTCCTTGTTCTCCAGCTACGCGATCAAGAGCCCATCCTGACTGGAAATATAGTAACTTCTGCAGTGTTTTATAGTGTCTTTATGAGTTCCTTACTTTAAATGTGGCACGTCTTTGTGCATTTTAAGTTGTGTCAATTCTCCTAAGGAGAGTTTTTTACATTCCGTTTAAAAGAGTATACATATTTGGAATTATAAGTGATATTTCATGACTGCACTCAAAATATCTATAAGCCTAACACTGGTACTGCACAACTTGTTTGACCTCTTAAAAACTGCATAATAGAGTGTCTATGCAATCATTTTGCTCTATAGCAACCTGTGGAGGTGTTATGTATACTTGGAACTCTTACCGTGAAAAGCAATGAGTAACAGATTGCCTTAGATTGAATATTTGAAGAAAATTGTACAATGAGAATGAAATAAACCATTATTTCCATATTTGCGTTTTCTGTTATTGCATTTTGCCTTTCATTTAGTTGGCAAATACCTCGATATGTGTTGTTTGTTTCCCACAACAATGCCCTTATGTTATTTTTCAGTTTATTTATATTCACGGATTAAATTTGTAGACTCTAGACTAGACCGTAGTAGTTTAGACGGTTTACAAATAAAAATTATAGGAATTGTATATCGCTTCCACAATATTGGCTATTGTAACCTTTAAGTCAAAACGCAATGTAATAAGTAACATGACAAAACGTGAACATTTTTGACGGTTCTATGTTTGATATTATTTTAGGCATATTCTCAATTTCGAAATAGGTTTTTCAGATTTATATGGATACATTATAGCGTAGATAAACATACGCAATAAATTTCCGCAAGCGTTGCTAAGAAAATGGCGTTTACTTTAAATGTAGAGTAAATTGGTTCTTAAATTTTGCTTATCAATAAATAATATGACCCAATTTAAGCTATATTTCTTAAGTACTCCAAAGGCATAGTGTGCTATGTTAAGACGATAGTGTACAAAATAAGGAAGATAAATTCAACCTTAAATAATGTGTAATTTTTATTATAGATACGTGTATGTTTCAATTTGTGTGACGGGTATGTAGGTAGCGAGAAACTGGGTGGTAAAGGGATGGAGGGGAGATATTTGAGCTTGCGCATAAGAGAATGTTAATTTACAATGAGGCGTAATGGCGCAAGAGGCATTTATGAATTCTATTTATGGAGTGTTGTTTGTTAATTAATTTAGACTACTTAACTACATCATAAAATATTAATATAGAGGATAATCTCTCAAGCTCCGTTTTAGATGGATAGTGGAAATTGCATTTGAATATCAGCGTAGAAATAGCAGAAGAAAGAAGGTGTTCTAACTTCCTTTAACCCAGCAAGGCTCAAAGTGAGTTTATAACAGGTAGCAAAAACCACAAGTTGCAGTAACACTTGCGCGTCAGTCTTAGGCGTTAATCTTTTTCATTTATATGGTTTGTTTAAGGACTCTCTTTAACATCTCTGGTAATTAGCGTCCCATTTAATTCAGGGCAAAAAAGGCCGATAAATTTTGCTCAGGGATCTCAACATACAGACTCGAGGTTCTTTTTCATGCCATAAAAACGACACGCCACCAACTACTTTACTTCCCTTCCAAAGGAAGTCATACTTCGGGTTTTAATCCTAAAAATACATGTGAACCAGTGACCTTGGGTCTATGAGACAAATATGGTTACACTAGATGTACAGGATTAGTGGATGTTCTCTCTAAAGTAACTGCATATTCGTATAGAGATTTAAAAATAATTATTTTTGAACACTATTAATTCACTGCTTTGATTAACTCATTTTCAAATATAAAATGAATTAGACTTAGAAAAATCGCTTATGAAAATATATTGATAATGCCTCCATCATTCAGCACCAATTTAATATGAAAAAGGAAAAAAAATGTACATAAATATTCAATTGCAGTTCCAGAAAGTATAGAAATAAAGTACATATATATATTATTAATGCTCTTAACCATGTCATTGTAATCTTTCGTATAATATTACAGGGAAACTAAGTCAAATGTTTAGTTAAGTCCTAGAAAAACCATTGTGTTTCTTTATTATGAAAGATGCTTATAGTAAATGCACAGTAAAAGAATATTTTGCAACTCTGCACTATGGTGCATATTTTATCGCACAACTGGTATGTTGGGGTCAAGTGGGTCCCATTCCTTTTTTTCGAAATTATAAATGATGAGGAGGATAATAAATCACAATGGACTAAACTTAATGTTAATATTTAGTTATATTTCGAAATGAATCAGGTAACAATTACATTGAATGGTTCTTTATGCTTCTGAGCCTTTCTACCATACCATATATGTTCGACATTTGAAGAATCAATCATTTTGAACTGAATTACATGGTTTACTCTGGTAAAAAAAGTTTGAAATAACAAATTAAAAAAAAAAGCAAAACTCTAGTAGGTGTTTACAAACAATCGTTTATCTAAAAAAAATCTCTCTTCCAGTTCTTTCAGTTGCGAAAATTGAATTTAGATCATCATTGGCCTTAAAAATTGCTAATTAAAAAAACAAGCCCAAAAATGCCTTCAGTTCTGTTATGTCTGTATTTGTTGCTTGGTGTTGTTATTATCAGATAGCCTTTGTCTGTTTTGTTGTAGCTTTTTGTTTGTTCTCAAAACGATTTCCACTATCAGAGATGACCAGGCATTCAGTTTAGTGCAAGACCTACCGAGACCTTTGGCAGGTTCAATGGCCCCTGGTAGATGAAATAAAGTATTTGCACGAGTTCAAACGTTTGTGGTAGGTAGTATGGAGCTGCTCTTGAATCTGTTCTTTCGTGGAAAGGATGGTGTTCCATTGCCCTCTTCTTGTTTTTATTTACTACTCATATTATCCCTCACCATTTCTTCATCCTGCTTTTGCAATTCCTCTTCCAGCTCTGAATCACTGTCATGAACCTTTTATACTCTGGGTGAAGAACTGAATCCTCAAGACACTAAAGTTACTCTCTAGCTCATTTACCATCGATAACATTCATTCTTCACATTGCGGATCATCAGCTTTCATTTGTTTGCATGCGGACGCCATTTTCTGCTGAAATATATCCCAAAGCGAGATAATATACTTACGTTTTCAGTACCCTGAGGCAAAACAAAATTATTAACTAGCTGTAACACAACCTCACCACTCAATGCATACTGCCTGAAAGGTACACAGTGTCGCACTGCGGCAAAAATATGATTTACATAGTAAATAATCAAATACGGTCACGAGTTAAACACCTGAAGGAACGAAGAGTGCATGGCATATTGTGTCACAGTCTTCCGTTCCAATAAAGCGAAAAGAGTCGTCGCTATTATTACAAAAACATTGTTGTACTGTCATCGGTTATTATTTCCGAGCTGGAAGAAGTAAGAGTTAAACGAAAAGTCTTTTATTATTGAGGTTGGATGTCGCTACTGAAAAAGCTGGTTGAGAAGCGGTTAGGGAGGCTTTTGTCGGAGGCTGGACATCCAAGACGACAGACGCACATCTATCCTTTCTCGTTAAGCGGTTAAAATTTATGTAGAACCTACACCAAAGGTGGGTTAGCAATTTTGATCATTTTTTGAAAAGATTATAAGGAATTTCATATCGTGTTTTAAAGCATAACAAGAGTTTTGATTTAACAAAATCCTTTCTTATACATAGTTATGCTAATGTGTAATTTTAGTCAATTGAACTCCTTTGGGCTTATCTCCCGTGCCTAGATGGCTTAACAAATATGATTGCGAGCGAAGCAGTAGATTCGCAACATATTGGTGGAGGCGCCGGGTTTGAGTTCTTTCTCCTCAATCTCGCCCAGTCGTTAATCATAACACATTTGACTCCGGGTTTTCTCGTTTCTTTCCTTATTTTTTTTTAATTTTAATATTTAACATATTTCTTTTAGGTCATCTACGAAGTTACATTTACTTAAGTAAAACAGTGTGTCATATATTTCCTTATTTAATTCTATACTTTCCTTTCTTTGTAAGGAAGGTTTGATATTTTTAATGTTACTGATGCTTTCCTTTGTGCAAGTTCTCATGTAATGTTTTTTTTTTCTTTTTCCTTCTCTTCCCATGCCTTCTTTACTCTCATTTTTATTTTCTTTCTCTTTCGGTATTGATACTGCTATTTCAGATATTCGGTTGACACGCTCTTCCTCAAATAGTTGTTGCAAATTGCAGTGAGTAATTCTGTGTGATTTCGATCAACATTTTCAATTTATTTCTCTTGATGTTTCAATGTGCTTTCTGGCACAATTATGATTACGTTACACCACTCACATTACAGTTTATTTTAATATTTTGATTGAAATGTAAGCACTTACTGTATGATTCATAGTATGTATATATATATATATATATATATATATATATATATATATATCCAAATTATATATATAAAGTTTGGATTTGGATTTTAATTCAAAAGTTTGTGCCAGTCTTTTTAGCCTTCACGTGGCTTCACTCTCGTTATTTTTACAGTAATTTCTGTTGTGAGCATTGTTTCATTTATGAACATTCTTGAAGTATTTCAAGTTATGTGTGTTACATTATTTCAATTCCTATTTTTTGTAATTATCCTTTAGTACTATTACTGCTACACATTTGCGCTGTGCTTAGTATTTTTTTTTTTTTTGTTTGTTCTCCTATAGCTTCCATTGGGCTTTGATACACCATCCTTCCAAGAGAAATATAAGTCCGAACAACCTTCAAGTCAATCAGTGGCCGGATGTTCAACTTCGGATACTTCTGTTACCATTACTTTCTATTCGATTAATGTTTTGCAATCAATCGTATCTGACACTGTTACCAACATGCAATCTGCCATGACTCGTCCCCTTATTGATTATGGAGCATTTGATAATAAATCTGAGGTGACGATCACAGAACTACTCAATAATTTTGAAGTGGCAGCTATAGCAAACTAATGGTCAGACGCCCAGAAAATGGTGGGGGTAGCGAAGAGCATCTGCCCTTGATTGGGGTTCCGTGAAACAAAAATGTATTCTCCCTTTCATTGGCACATAAGGAAGATTTAGTAGCAATTAGGCTTCCCCGACGGTTTCAGTTGGTTTGCGAAAATGTTTTAGATTATAATTATTGTATCTTTTCTTTGCATGATCACGTGGATCCTGAAATATCCCAGGTAGAACAAAGTTCAAGTTGTTAACAATGGCGAGGGGCTTATGAAAATGTTCTGCGGCTATGTATAAGGGAGGGGAAATACATACTGCGCATGCTTAGTGACAGAATTGAACCAAAAGTTCTTACTTTTAAAGTTACAGAGACAGCACCCTCCAAAATAAGTCATTTCTCCTTTCACGAACGGCAGCGGAAAAAACCAAACGCCTCCCTGGTGTTAATTCCGAAGTGTGAATGAATTATAGCACCTCTTCTTCTGCTCCTTAGTGCTAACTTGCAGTTCTGAATTTTAACGCGCCCAAGTTATCGCTTACGTACTGCAAAGGTACTAGTTATGCAAGCCGAAGATGGAAAATGCCAAGCCAATTTTTTATCAACTCATGCTGGGCACCAACATGACTTAATTCACTTGTGACTGTCAGAAAAAGAAAGAGACAGTGTTGCAAACAAAATTCCTTTTCAAGCCATACTGGACAAAATTAGAGATTTTGTGTTAGATGCTAAATTAGAAAGAATTCATCTATTATTCAAGCAGGATTTATATAATATTGAACGATGCTATAATTTGTGCTTCTTCTTCAGGCATCAAAATGGTGAGCATGGGTAAAAGAATTTAACTCGAATTACAGCCCCTATGCACTGTTTTATAAACCACAAGACATGGTCAGTGAATCTTATCCAGAATTAAAAAGCACATATTTTATATTCATTGTAATGAACAGGACGAACTATTAAAAGTATGGAAATGATTGTGCATGTATTGACGGAACGTATGGACTTAATAGCTATGGTTTCGAAGTCACAACACTACTAGTACCAGATTACATAAGGTAAGTGTTTCTATGTGCCTTACTTATTCCTACAGGAGTATTTTTAGGTGCTGTCCATATTTTTCCAGTGCATAAATACGGAAATTGGAAATATTTCCCCTAAAGTTTTATGTCAGATTTAGTAGAGTCCTATAATATTTCGATTTCAACAATGGAAGCGCCAATAATGATATTCAATTGTACATGATACATAGACAGAGCCTAGAGAAAAACATAAACAAAGTCAAAGGCCAAAGATAAAAAACAAGCAGATGTTTGCAAGATTGTAAGAGCGTTACTAGAAGAGGGAGATGTCATTGCACCTGAGATAATGCTTCATACATCAGTAGATAAATTGAAATGTGACCCTTACATCTCTGAGTTTGCTTCATACTTCCAGGAAAACTACGCGAGTAGTGCAAAATACTGGGTTACTGTCACAGATGCCTGCATATAAAGCGAATGTATCACGCGCTTAAATATAATCTATATCACTATGTGGCACTTAGACCCTTTGTTCAACAATACTTGACGCAGTTAGTTAAAAGGTAATGGATTCAGAAGGAAGACTCAGTAATTTCTTTTGTCCGATCTCTTGAACTGAATTTGATTTCCTTTGAAAAAGAATAAAATGTTTGTGCATTTAACATCCTAATATGAGTGCTATTTAATCGATGTGCATCAGCAAATGATAGAGCAGAAAACCAGCTGTAATCATAACAGTGCTTGATTCTCACAAAGCTGAGAGTTGAACTGAATATGATAAAAATGAATGCAAATTGAATTAGAAGGCTCCCTTAGTAGCGATACAAATTTATGTTCTTAGAAAATGTTACATTTTTAAAGCAGCTTGTTTGTTATTACAGCGATTGATCTTCACAGTGAAATAAATAGGAACCATTTCCATTATTATCCGATTCTACTGCTTAAGAGAGAATATAATTGATCCTGGGAATAGGACAATATTATATATATATATATATATATATATATATATTTAATATTTAGTTTATTAGTCATTAGAAAAAAATAGATAGGTTTTTCAAGATTCCAGTAACACTGTATGACACAATTTTTATTCATGGGAAAACTGTTATTTATTAATTGCATAAAAATGTAGAGAAAATGAGAGTTGTTACAAAAAATTGTCTTTGTGATCAGAATTTTGATATTTTTAAATTTAATCATTTTAGTAGACATTACTAAATTCACATATATTCGTTCTTCAAAATTAAACTTTATCAATTTGATTTGTTGTTATTTTTTGTTATTTTTGGTTGGTGACCTTGGATTGATGGCCTGAGGTTGGGTGTCAAAAGTTTGAGGATGCGTTAGATCGGTGGTTGGCCTGCAGCAAGCAGGCCGCTCCATCATAAGGGATGATGACTGGCCGTCGATCTTGAAACACGGGATTCCGGCGGTCACCAACCGTTCCTCGCACAAACTTTCTTTCTAGGTCTTCCGCTAAAGTTTTGTGAGCAGAAACTCGACGGTACTGGAGAAGGAAATTGTTAGAGGGAAACATCTACATATAACGTCCACGTAGCTTAATGGTTAAGTTTATTAGTCAGACGTGTATCTCTTGGTGTTCTCTTATTCGTCTCGGTCAGTCGGGCGAAGCGAAGATGACGACCGCGTGAATATTCTCTGCTCGCGAAATGGTTAACGTTGCTTCCCGTTTGTTTTAGCTCGTCGCGATGATTGATTGATTGATTTATTTACGGGTGATGTTTAACATCTCAGGTCATCATCGTCCCATTCAATTCAGGCCGTGAAACGGCCGACAATTTTTGCTTGGAGGCCTCATTTTTCCGGCTTGAGATTCTTTTACGTGCCGTAAATGTACGACACGGGACCTTCCCTTCCGAAGGAAGCCATACTTAGGATTTTTACGCCTGAAAAAATCCATCGGTCCTGGCCGGGTTTGAACCCGCGATCTTGGGTTTAGGAGGCAAGTATGGTAACCACTACACCACCAGGAGCAATGATCAAGGCGATAATCTCTCACCTGTATTAATTGCAATCTATCTTCTGTGCTGCTCAATGTATAAGCGTCTTAAAGTGAACATAAACTTAACCTGAAGCAGGACTTACGTCTAACTCCTTCTCGGGCTGCCTGACATTGTCGCAGTAGTGTAGCCGAGTGCAATACTGGTAAACAATATATATATATATATATATATATATATATATATATATATACTGCGAATCTGATGCTGATGCCAAAAACGCACGCTATAGTTCGCGCCTTTTTTCTAACAAACTTTCTTTTGGCAGGCTTGACGTCATCTCACTAACATTTTATTTGTTAGATTTTTCTACGTGTATAACGGGCCCAGCCATAGGCTGTTACTTTGACTTTAAACGAGGCTGTCACCGTTAAGGTCATGGTATGCTAATTGCAGCGGTTCACAAAATAGTTCAAATATTTCACCGCCTGGGGGAGGCAAGCCTCTGCTTCTAATATTCCTGACGGTATTAAGGCCTATTATCTAGTTTTGCAAACGCGCAGCCTGTCGCCCGACCAAGAGAAGAGACATACCAGAACATTCCTATGTACATTTTATCATTCACAATTGCACATTTTAACTAAAATAAGATACTGTACCACTCTCATCAGCTCTGAACGCTATTCGATCGTAACTCTATCATAATAAATGTGTGGTAAAGTTCTTTCAATGAAATTCCACCAAACAGCTGTAAATAATTAGAAATGCACTACTTGTACGCTGTGCATGTTAATTAACTTCTAATTAATGAGGTATCAGGAAAGGTTTCACGCGCCCCCATTCTGAGATTTCTTTCCCTTACTGGTAATGTGTTAATAGTAGTAGCAATATTGAGCTATTTTACATATATCACCTATTTCTTTTGCGGCCTAAGTGATTTGTTTCAAAGTTACATTTTATCGTTTTATGTTTCATTACGAAAAAGAAGAAGAAAAAAAGAACATGCCTGGCTATACAGTGCTACACATGATTACGTGCTCATATATGATTCTCATGGTATGTCTTTAAGCCTTTATTTGGCATCTTGATTTACCTCATTTATATTTTTGTCTATCTGCATTTGTTTCATTTCCATTGTGATACTTAATAGCGAATGCACTGAGGTTCACACCTAAAGATCTTGCTGCTCAGTTCGTTAATCTTCACTCGTTTTTCACTCATACCTTTATCCCTTTATCACTTGTTTACACTGTGAGCTTTAATCAGCGTCATGTTTTGTATTAGTTAATTGGTATTCTTTACCTGATTCGTTTACCTTTTCTCTTTTACACTTTCCTATTTGATCCTTTCTTTTGATTACTCAATTTATTTTCTTTCTTTTTTATCATTTATACTTAAACCTCTCTTTTAATTGTTTTAACCACATTACTATACATTCTTTATTTTCTTAGCTTGGTTCACCTATATTCTACAATTTTCACTTATTTCACAGCTACAATATCTAACTCTGTATTTACTTCTTCTTTTAACAACATAATATAATTATCTGATTCTTTTCTTTTTTGAGTTTTTAAATTTATTTTTCCCTATTACAATAATATGTATTTCCATATTCAACTCTTTCTTTGACAACTTTATCAATATAATTATTTACTTCATTCTCTTTCACATTACTTAACTATTTTTAAGCTACAGTAATATTTAATACCATATCTGCTTCTTTCTTTAGCTCCATTATCGACTTATTTAATTCTTTTCATTTCACATTATTAAGTAATTTTCCTCTACAACATTATTTAATTTCAGATATACTTCTTTCTTTAGCAACACTATTAACACCATTTAATTCTTTCTCCTTCACCTTATTTACTTATTTTCTTGCTACAATAACATTTAATTCCATGTCTGCTTATTTCTTTAGCAACATTTAATGCTTTATTTTTTCTTTTCTAGTATTGTTATACTAGTTCTTTCGCTCAGAATACTGAATTAATTTTCTTTTTATTACCCTTGCATCTACATACATATCTTGTTCTTTATTTTATTTACTCAATTAATTTTTCCCTCGTTACAATTACATTAATTTTCGAACCCAATTCTTTCCTAAGCCATGTCCCCATAATAATCGAATTTTCTTTTTTCATAATTGATTTCTTCCTCATTTTACATATGCATTCGATTTATCTCATTCTCTTTGACATTCGCGGAATTATTTAATTCTTTGCTTTTTCCACCTTACTCATTCTTTCCTGTAAGGTTTATGTTCTGTTTAGGGTATCTCGCTGAGAGCCGAACTGATAGCTATGATGTTATGGAGGTCGCCAAAGTTGGGGCTTGACCTTTCCTGTCCCACGTCTATGCACTCGCGCATAACCAAACTTCAAATCTGAATGGGTCTCCGCGAGTTGTTCCTCGCAGCGGCTATCTAGCGGTCCCTGCCTGTGAGAGGTTCGTTCCCCGGTTCCAAAAGCACTTGATTTGTATCTGAGGACACACTTTCCTCTTTCGATTATCCCACTGGTCCTCACTTTTACCGGCGGCTACCCTCTCATTTTCTACCATTCCTGACCTCTCCCAGTTTTTTTGTCTAGTTTTTCTATTGATTCGAAACTCCGTTTTCCCTGAGTACCAACTAATTCATCTTCTAATCTGTTTTGATCATGCGTACGCTCATGTTTATACCATCCTAATCGTTAGTTAATCTCTCCTCTAGCTCTTTGTGACTCTTCCAAATTTATCATTATACTGTTCAAGGGTGCCAGCGTGTCCCGCTTGCAATCCCGAGTGCTCTTTTCTTTTAATATTGTTATCATCCCTGATAGCTTTTCCTGCTTTTATTTCTTTATTCACTGAACTGATTCTTTTTTACAAATTTTTTAGATTCTTTATTACAAATATGGCAACAAGAATGGGATGAAATGAAAGAAGGTAGAAGAGCAAATTAAATCTACCCATTTATAAAAGAAATATTACAATTCAAACATATTCATCCCAATAGGGTTTAGTGCATTATGTAACAGGACACGGTCCATATTGTTCATATCCGAAAAGATTTAAATTACAGGTAAATAATACATGTACGGTTTGTAACGTGGTCGATACACTGGAACATGTCTCATTTGAATACCCTAAATACCAGTCAATTGTAGCAGAAAAAAGACGATTACTTGCAGGGAAACACATCTGGAACATGACGAGAGATGGTGATTTAGGGTAATGAATGAACTAATAAAATATCATGCAAAATGGCAGAAGAGTATTTAAGTAGCAAAAATCAAACAATAGAAAAAACTCAAAAGGTCAGAAATCTTATTTCTCCTAGAAGATCCCAGAGAATCAGGGAAAGGCAAGAAAGATCTTTACAAGTAGAATTAGTTGAGGAAAAAGGTGATAAAGAAGATAACACCCAAATTAAATCAGAAGAAGGGAACAGAATTGACAGAAGAAGAGAATAATGGCAATTTTCGGGCGGAGAGGAAGCAGTTGAGAAGTAGACAGAGATCAAAAGAAGGAGAGAAGAGAAGGAAACTGCACTGTCAACACACCATGGTCCAGTGTTGCTTGAGACCGGCAGCAACTCCATTGATGTCCAGGTTCTGATGCCTGGAATTCCGGTGGGGAATAGCCAGGATACCGAGCGTTAGCAGAAATGAAGATTTTAGACATTAAATCGGATAAAAATGTAAATTAATTAATTTTAAATGTAATCATTGTTACTGTGTACCCGTAGCAATTTTAGGTGTAATCATAAATCAGAGTTAAAGTAGCCGTATTAGTTTATTGAAGTTTTAGTTTTGTTTAGTTATAGCATTAGCACTGTAGATTTTACAATCTGTAGAATTTAAATTGTAATTAAAACTGTATTGAAAAAAGTAAGAGGAATAAATAAAATAAATCTGGAGTATTAAGCATTGTAGAATAAAATAATAAAAAAATCATGGACTTTTCTCTAGTTTTCCTTCTACTACGATGCTAGGTTTTCCCTGATCATTTATCGATTTTCTCTCTAGTGTTTTCGGCTATTATCACATTTTCCCCCGAGCTTATCATTATCGTCCTTAATGCCTTCTTTTTCCTGGCTATCTTTTCTATATTCCCCGGACCTTTCGTATAGTTTTTCTTCTACTTCAAAGCTACGTTATGCCCG
The DNA here is from genome assembly GCA_030762175.1 of Metallyticus violacea. Lineage (NCBI taxonomy): Eukaryota > Metazoa > Arthropoda > Insecta > Mantodea > Metallyticidae > Metallyticus > Metallyticus violacea. The sequence goes on from CM060834.1 coordinate 82,848,029, forward strand.
GTTATCAACTAACTGACCTTCTAGCTTGTTTTGATTATCGGCAAGCACATTCTTTATTTCATCCTGACCATTATTTAATATGACTTGATGATTAGTTTTTCTTGTTTATTAATCATTATTCCTCTAAATTCCTTATGTCGATTAATAACTCATTCCCTGAATTCTTTTCGTGATTTAGTGTGAACCCTATTTACTTTCTTTAGTTCTTTTAGACCACTGGCAAAATTCCTCTGATTTTTGGTACATTTTGATTACTACTCCAAAGGCCGACCCAATATTTCTATTAACCTATCATAACATGATTCTCTTGGGATACTCTGTTTCTGGGTTTGTACCCTACTCTCTCCTATTTTCCTTTCACATTTTCCAGTATCTTATTAGCCATTTTTAAAATATGTTTTACTACTTAATAACAGGAACCAGCTACAATTGTTAATGGCACATTTATATCATATATAATCTTATCCTTACTCATGTGTGATTCTGCATTGTACCACCAACAGCTGTAAATGATTACATATTTACTAACTGTACGCTGTGTATGTTAATTACCTTCTAATTAATGAGGTACCAGGAACGATTTCAAATTTCAACTGTATAAACGTATTTAATTGCCATATTTGTGTGTACAATACTACAGATCGCTTTCATGAATGAACACACGCATGTATGTTTTCGTTATGGTCAAACCGCAGTGTGTCTTGGAGGAGGGTTTATCTTGTTCCTTTGAATAAATTCCCATGTTTGTCTTGAATCATTCTATATCTCATTTTCCCCTTAGATCTTTACTACCAGATACACAAGCTTTCAGCGTTGTAAATGTTCAGGAATCCTCTAACAACTGCAACAAAGTCATTCTAAGCGTTTTAGAAATGTCTTTCTTATTTGTGGTCCAACATGCTCTTAGCTTTGTTCAAGAATCTAAATGAAAAGGTTAGGATATTTTTAATATTGTTTAATGCTCGCTTTTACTGCTGAGGCTTCATAGGAGCTGGACACTAATGATATACGAGATGAAATCATAAGTTATGATAGGATGAATTTTTTAAGAAAGCGTTACAGGCCTACGTTTTCACTTCCCCGAGTTTTACATTCATGCGCAAAATGTGGAAAAACCTCAGTCAGAAGACGGTTCTGATGGAAATCAAACCCCAAACCTCCCTCTCACGAGTCCACCCCTAAACAATCTGGTCATACTTGAAGTTATTCCTCGTTTATGCTGTTAGAAATTGGTTCAACCTAATTTGATAGTATCGGCACCTTGCAGATTCTTCTAATTCTTCGATATTCCATTCACCGTAACCAGGACTACCTTAGGTTTTTGTGTAGTCTTAAAGGCAAAGATAAAAAGGAAAATTGAAGCATTTTGCAGATCGATCAGGAATTCCACCAAGTGAAAGTATATGAATAACCTTTCAGCTTCAATCGCCACGTTGAAATTCTCTCTAAGTGAGACAGAACAAATGTAACATACATTTATTCCTATTATGGAGTAGCATTGCTTTGTGTTGTAAATAAATGGGCAGCACCTGTTTGGATCAGGAGCGATAACAGTTGCTTTGAATAAGAAGCAGCTTCAAAGGTGTAGAAACTAAAAAATACTTGGTGGCGCTTTCTCATGATTTGTGCCATTTACATATTCATCTAACAAGTTCGTTAATTGAGCGTAGACATCAAAATTTTCGTTGAATTTTGTTAAATTTTGGTTGATAAGATCTTTTTCTTCATTGTAATGTTGCTTTCTGTGCTCAGCTGCACCTCGCAAAAAGTATAATGGATAGCGAAGTTCTTTTTGGCTGTCTCGAGTGATAATCTCTTCTCGATACGGCGCTATATCTTTGATTAGTAGGAACTGCAAGATTAGGATCATGTGTCACAGAAATTGCCAATGAAGGAAGGCCTACACTTCTAGATGTTACACACATACACAGAATGTATATAAAATCTCTCTTATTTTCAAAATTATTCTGTAAAATTCACAGAACTTACGTGTCCAAGCTTGTACAAATGCTGCAGGCCCCCCAAAATATGACATTAAGGCTTCACATGTGTGTTTTCTAACTTTAAATTTACCACAAACATATGACGAAAGATATCTACAGATACCTGCAGCAACTTGAGGATACCTAACAAAAACCAAAAATATGTTTTACCTCTCCAACCAAGCAATTGCAACTAAACTCATCTGACGTGCACAGGGACGGTGTACATATAGGCTTTCAAAAGTTCTAGGCTAAGGTACATATTTATAACTCATTGAATACATGAACATTTATTGGAAAGATATGATTATCAAATAAAATCTGTTGATACAAAAACAAAAAAAAAAAAAAATGGGACACAGTCAATTAATAAAAACCAGTTATTACCCAAGGAAAAGGAAAAATATGTTACGCAGTTAAATATATGCATTCTTTGTTCTCAGAATTATGCAGATAAAAGTACATGTAAAATTGAACTTGCAATAATACTCCTATTTGATTATATCGAATTATTGTAAATTCACTTAATTTTGTTAAAACCATAGTAACATAATAATAATAATAATAATAATAATAATAATAATAACAACAACAACAACAACACATTTAGCAATTTTGTAGAAAACGAAATTATTAATTTGAATCTGACGACAGCATAAATCAAATGCTCTAGAAATGTGTAAAGGGAATGCCTTTTATTGGCCTAAACATTACTTGCATACATAGGAAGATGTAACACACTGGTTGTGACTGAATTAATGACTTTAAACTTACGGTTCAAATTGTATCGTGTTATAAAATTTAATGTGTTTTTCTGACAATATATTTTGAGGTTTGCGCTCACTAATTTCTAGCGTTTGGCGGAGGTTTTAAAGGGGGAAAAATATGTTATATTGTATTTTCGTACTTTCGAAAAGTATAAGTTTGCTTGCAAAGTATCAGGAAAAAAAAATGATAAATATAATGTATAAATAATCTCACTAATCCCCTACACCTTTTAGAGCTTGCAGTTTGAGCAAGACATTTTTTACGCATTATGCCTCAGTGTTTTGTTCTGGAAATGTCTGATAACTATCTTCCAGCTAATGGGAGCAATGTTCTGTCCCGCTAACCCAACATACCCCAGTTTGTTGTAAATCATTCCTTATTTCTGATGTCCTACACATACTCTACCTTTCCCTTATTTGCTTCCTCTGACACACTACTTGAAAAAGGGCTCGATTCCTCTGTATTATGGTTAACCGGTAGTAAATTTTTAATTTTTTTAGTTTACATTTTCGTTATAGATACCAAACTTTCTAAGATTCATACAATTTATGTACACTTTTTACTTGTAGCATTTATAGCAGTAATTAGACGTATACCTGATTCAGTTCCTCGGCGTTTTTGCAAATTTCGGTATCTTATACCATGGTCGAACTAACAACCGCCCTTATATCATTGTCCTCGGCCAAATTTCATTTTTGCCAAACTTTTGACGATGATTATATTTTTAATGCGTTTTGTAATGCCTATATGTTTTGCATAACTCATATTCATTGCTAATATGTGAATATCTTATCATTTTCTAATGTCTACTCCACATATTGCCATCTCTTTTTCCTGCTGCACACAGTACCGTTCTTGAACGTTCGTTTTCTCAGTATTGACTGCCTTTCAAAATTTCTCACAATACGCCATTCCGTTCCAGTTTAAGTCTGTCAATTGTGGTACATATAAAAATCAGCCCAGCCACATAAAGGAGAGCTGTATGGAGATGTCTCCCATATTTAGCACAGCAGCTTTTATAACACACATTTTTTCCTGCATGTCATCAAACAGAAAGGGAGAGGTGACAGGATACAATTTTGCCTTACAACTTTTAGAACGTTATCGTATTGCATTTTACACTTAACATTGAATCCCAACAGAAGTCTGAACATATACCGGGAAGTATTGGTGAATGAGAGGTACATAGAAAAATCGGAAATATTTCTAGCGAAGATCCGACAAAGAAGGTAAAGAAGAAAATGACTTCAGAGAAGAGGGGGAGGTGGGTAGGAGATGAATAAAGGGAAGGGGGCTCAGGGTTAAGGGTTCTATTCATGTTTGTATATATATCGGGTAGATCCATAAGTTTCCGGCCTCTAATCTAAGGATTATCGCCTTCACAAAACCTTACCTGGTGTCTTCTGTTAAGTAAATAATTGCATCTGTAACTTCCGCTCCGCAATATTCAGTTGTTCAGATATACCTATTGTCGGTCCTGGTGGTGTAGTGGTAACCGTACTTGTCTTCTGAACCCAAGGTCATGGGTTCATACCCAGCCAGGATCGATGGATTTTTTCGGGCGTGAAAATCCTAAGTATGGCTTCCTTCGGAAGGGAAGCAAAGCCGTGGATCCCATGTCGTGCATTTACGGCACGAAAAAGAACCTCAAGCCTGAAAGAGAGGCCTCTGAGCAAAATTTGTCGGCCGTTTCACGCCCGGAATTGAATGGGACGCTGATGACCTGAGATGTTAAAGACCGTCCTTAAATAAAACGAATAAAAAAAAAAAAGATATAGTTGCATAAAGAAGGCTATGTGTAGAAGATTGTGGACGTGTTCAAAATGGAGTATCGACCTCTTATGGTTCTTAACAAAAGAAGGACTTACTCCAAATGAAATTAAACAGCATTTCCCTCATATTCTACCGTAAAAGAATGGGCCAAACTTTTTCGAATGTGCCGAGAAAGCACTGAAGACGAAGAGCGTGTAGGTCGGCCCTTGGAGGGGCTCACTCCTGAAAACATCGCTCTTGTGGAAGGAGAAATTATGAAAGACCGGCAGGTCAAAATTACAGACATAGCAGCAAGTTTGAGCCTTAATAAGACAACGGTCTTTCGAATTATTCATGAACATTTGCACATGAATAAGGTTAGTGCAAGATGGGTGCCTAGACTTCTTTCCTCACTCCAAAAGCAGCAACGAGTCATTAGTTGTCTGGCATTTTGGAGCTCTGCCCTGGCAACGAGAGAGAAGTTCTGCAAACCGTTGTTACAGGGGATGAAACTATATAGTCCTCTAATATGATCCCTTATCCAAAAGAGAATCAATGGAGTGGTGTGGCGAAGCACCGCGTCTAAAGTCCAAGGTCACTCAGTCAACCAAGAAGATCATGGCCACAATCTTTTGGGAATGTGAAGGAATACTTTTCATTGACTTCAAGGGGATGAACACCACAGTAAATGCGGAGTCCTATGCTGGCCTACTGCACAGACTACGTGCTTCCATCAAAGAGAAAAGGCGAGGAACGCTGAATTTGGTGTGCACCTTCTTCACGACAACGCACCTGTGCACACAGCTCTTGTTGCAAAGGAAGCTGTGAGAAAATATGGCTTCAAGGAGATCGACATTCACCCTACAGTTCAGATCTAGTTCCCAGTGACTATTTCCTCTTCTCAAAACTTAAGAAGGACCTTCGGGGAAGGAAATATAAGTGTGACGAAGTGATGGATGCTGTTTATGTCCATTTTGCAGACAAGAGTGTTGGTGTGCACCTGAGTGTTGGTGTGCACCTTCTTCACGACAACGCGCCTGTGCACACAGCTCTTGTTGCAAAGGAAGCTATGAGGAAATATGGCTTCAAGGAGATCGACATTCACCCTACAGTTCAGATCTAGTTCCCAGTGACTATTTCCTCTTCTCAAAACTCAAGAAGGACCTTCGAGGAAGGAAATATAAGTGTGACGAAGTGATGGATGCTGTTTATGTCCATTTTGCAGACAAAAATTCAGACTATCTGAGATGTTAATTCAAAGATGTGAGAGGTGTATTGCAATAAAGGGTAACTATATTGAACAGTGAAGTATAGTTTTTCTTTATCATACATCGAAAATGATCATGCCGGAAATTTATGACACTGCTGCGGTATAGGGTGCATGAGAAACCAGTCATAAATATTTTTGGGGAACTCTAATTAAAACTCTCTTAAAAAAACTAAAGCAGATATAAAACAAAGCGGCGAGACTAATAACTGCGCTTTGAAGTGAACACCTATAATCTCAAATAAAAGCATGTAGTAGAAACAGAATTAAAACTTCACGAGAAATTAGTTTGCTCACGTGGTGTTAACTATATTTCCAGAACACAACTTTCTCAAGTATTAAGACACAAGAACGTTTCCGTCAGTTAGCATTGCACAGATCTCAGGCAGAAAAATGGAATAGCTGAAGCTGGAATGCATTGTCATCTCCTCTCCTTCTTTTCAAGCCTGGGAGGAAAGCATGCGTCATGCGATGGAGAAATGAGGGTTAGCCCAATCGCCTGAAGACATCTGTCTGTCCGAAGTCTTCCCAAACGGCGTCATATTCAGAGATTCTCAGGCAGCAAAAACCCCATCTCTAATTAACCAAATAGCTTACTGTCTGCATGAAGGTAATTTAACAGTATAATTTCTTTCAAAAGCAAGTATTTCTGGACCCTCTCTCGTTATGACATCACAGCGAACAAGTCGGTGGATGAACTAGTTAAGAAGGGAACCTGAATTCATCCTTAGATCAAGTAAGTTCCACATTATTAAGTTGCAGTCTTTATACTTCAGATAATTAAAGAAGTCCACACAAAACTTATGGAGACCAGGGTCCAAAATTTTCGATTGATGAACAAAATAAAACGAGTACTAGAATGGCCCATAAAAGATGCAGATATACAAAATTTCTGCACCGTATTAATATACTTCGGAGCTCAGTGCAAGCAGAAATAACGCCTGGTTTTGGTATCACCATTGAGTGCTGACAAATGCTTGGGGGCAAGAGAGAAATGAGTGACCTGGAATAATGATTGTTACACAAAAATTTACAGTTTATTAATTAGATATTATTCATTTGCAAGTGTTGTCATGTTTATGGCTAATGAGCTTGTGAAAGTTATTGCATTAAATAAAAAAAAATTCTTTTTCATCATGGACAAGTGGCAAGAACAGTTTTGTATATAAAATGATTCTAAATTGCAATGAAAGTGTAGTTTGGCAGCATATACCATAACGTGAAATTGAAAGTGAATTTATTAATGCTGGTTCATTCCACTTAAAGATACCTCTTCGAACTCAGGTAACTTATTGAGAAAAACATTTAATAATGTTAGTTATGATTAAAAGTTAGATTCAGATTTTAAAATTTATTCCGAAAAAAATGCAAAACGCGTTCCATTTACTTGGTTGGGTTTCGTTGCAAATTAACAGATATTCACACATACACAAAATTAAACGTGAAATAGTAATATCCAATAACAAAAATTACACTTAAAAGGTATGAAAAATACTTTTTTTACCCTATCATGATAATCCTTTAATCAGGCATCTTACTCGTGAATTTTTTTGTATTTAAACTTTTTTTTTTTTAGTGTTGGACTAGTAATTTGATTATCAATTATGAAGTAATTTTGTTACCTCGTTGATGAAAACAATATAGGAGAATATAATAAGGACCTAATAGGTTGTATTTATTTATTTGTAAACAAGACCTAAAAGGATTAGATATAAGCAGCAGTTGTATGTAATTCATTCACAATACTTGTATTTATCTTGGTTCAATTTTGAAAGGTAAACTGGTGCATGTGGATGATAATGTTCTAAAAATATGTCATACATAACACACAACATTTACTACATCTTCTATCATAAAGCACATGCTTGTTTCCATTATAATTGCGGTTGTAAGTGTAACTTGAATTAGTTGGATACTAAATACGCTTTACCGGGAACTACCACTCTGACTGCTGACCCGCCAGATGGCGTGACACGGCGACAAAGCGATGAAAGACCCAGTATATGAGTGCAATTGCGTTTTCTTAGTCCCTAATTCTTTAAACGGCTAGTTTTGGCACAATATTTTGTTTATGATGAATCGGCGATGTTCCTATGTTGCCGTGATCACATGTGATGAAGAACAAGGGCTTAACACGCATTCAAAGTTATTAACAATATCCTGAAATATAAAACACTAATTATTATTCCTCGACAGCTTAAAAGGGACGTTGTTTAAAACCGAAGAAATGCGTTTCGATTTATATTAATTTAAAATTGAAATTGTTTTAAACCGAGGAAATGAGTTTCCATTTATTTAAATTATCCACCAACTTCCTCCATGACATTATCTACATTGCTGAAATATGTCTCAAGGGTTTAATCTTTCAACGCTGACATAATTTGTATTGCTGCCAATTTATGGAAACTTTAAAGGTTTAAAATATGCAATATTTTATAGTTCTGTGAAGTAAAAGTTTGCAAAATATTCTCAAAATCATGCAATATTTTCCCAGTATTTTACTTCACAGAATATATCATATATGAATATATCGGCTTTCATCTGTTAAGTTTTACTGCCATTTCCACCTGAGCTTATAACGTGTGAAGAAGAAAGTATTATAAAATTTATTTTACCACTCTGTCCATAATATTAGAAATGTTTAAATATGTTTTTTTTTTATTTTTCTAAATTGTTTAATCACAATTTTATTGAAAATATTCACATTCAGGGAAAAGCAACATTATGAAAAAATACTAAGCAGACCCAAACTGTCCTCAATATTAGTTTTATTATTGATTAATATAACAATATATTCATATAGTGATTACAAATTAAAATCAAATAAAGTTAATCATAAGGAAGTTAGTTATTAGCTAATTGATACTTTTTAAAGAATATTTTGAGTGTTTTTGATTACTTTTGAAAGGAGAGTGTATTTATGGGCAAAAAATTATGGAATAAATAAGAAATGATTATTGTGATATTAATAATTTATTATTACATGATAATGATGAGAACCCTTAGAGTATTTGAAGTATTTGAATATAAGATAAGGTGCAAATTTAAAGGTATCAAAATTATTACCAAAGCAAAGGAAACTATCATGGCATAATATGAAATTCTGCACAACAGACGTATTTTGGACCTCTCAATCTGAAAATTTACCTGTAAGTTTTCAATATTTTCAGAATTATCGTATGTACACTTCTAATTAAACAAAGAAAATTATGTATATTCATTTTTTGTTTTAATTTATTTCAGAACTTTGCCTAGGTTTGTAGTTCATTGCAGTACTTCGGAAAATATTTCAACCTTTTTTTTTTAAACCGCAGATTTTTATTCCAACATGTATCCACTAAATAAAGTGTGGAAATTCGATGGTTATAAAATCCAACAGAATTAATGGAATATTTTACATAAATTCAATCATGGGGATTATATGTTATCCTAGATTGAAAATGTATGGTAAAACGGATGCAAAACTCCCAGCGTTGTCTGAATGCATGTACAGGAATAGATTCATAATTTCGAAAACAAATTATCGATATGTATATATATATATATATATATATATATATATATATATATTCCCCCTGCTAATAGTGAAAATGAATTCTGGAAGATCTGACCAGTGAGGAAAGCTGGTCACCACTTTTTCAATGAGGCCGTCCGTCTATAGGTTATTGTCAATCAAAGAAATCGTAAAGAACAAACTGGTCTGAAAAATGCTTATTGATATCATGAGCACTCATTCTTGATTTTAAAAAAATAATTAGGCTTTACAAATCTTTTGTCTAATTTGGAGCATGGTTTTGGTTGGTAATATAGCTTTTAATTGCGACATTAGTCATAGAGAAGCTGTTATTGGGCTACTGGAAAATATAAACTGTGATAGGAACAAACTAATTTAGGAAAATGTCGCTACACCGAGGCTTTTTTTGTTTTGAATGATGTTTAACACCCGTTTTTAGGCAGCACTGATGATACGTGAAATGATAATTTGGAAAGATTTTTTTTTTCAAGCAAGGAAATGTTCCAGGCCTAAATTTAGGGTACCTCTCCGGCATTTGCCATTTATGAGGACTGAGGAAAACCTGGAAAAAACCCCAGTCAGTGAGGACCTCGGCCATCCGTGTCGGTCGCTACACCGAGGTTAAAGCCACGAGTATGTAGGAACATAGGGAAGATTTCTAGCTGTGGAGTGGGTGGATGAATGATATTAGAGTTTATTTTCTCTGTGCCAATGCATGGAAAACTGCAACAAGATGATAAAAACTGACAAAAAGTTCATTAAAATTATTTTTTCATGTTTTTTTTTTTCCGAGCAGTTCTGTAGCCCTTGTTTCAAGACTAAAAATTATTCTAGATCAACATGTTGTGTTGAACTTATAGAGATTATTTAGAGTGTATTTATATCTTAACATAAGTAGTTCCAAACTATATAAGATTTAACACAGCATTATATTATTATCAATCCGCCTGTTAGTTTTTATTGCACCTATAAAGTGATGATCAGTTTAAAGTGAATTATGCACATCAGACCAATGTAAATGTAAACTGTAATTCATGATGAGATAGGTCGCTTGACAACGCAAATGTAATATTATAGCTGTTATACAGGCTCAATTAGGAGCTTAGCGACGATATGGCACATTGCTGTTATATCTTACTGCTCGTATAACATATTATCCTTTGAGTATCTATTTCATAAGAGGATTTCTCTTTGTGTTCATTTCATCAATTGTGATGGTGTGGATAATTAGTAAAACTGCAAAAGCAAGTACTAAAATTATAAACTTTTTTGTAGAGATTTAAGGTAATAAACCAAATCACCTAGATAATTTTATTATGTCAGTATTTTTTTGCTTTAAGCACGAATTTCACAAAGGGTGTATGAATAACTAGCTATTCCTAATTTTATGATGTGATAAAGAACATAAAAATATGTTTTCTTAACGTACAAAATGCTTCGTTTTTAAGTTATATTGGTATGAAGGGAAAAATGAATGAATATTAACATAGAAAGTTACTTTATTTATTATCTATGGCTACACAGTAACTTTTTTATATAATGCCACGTATTAAGAAAATGATATTGACAAACTACAGGAACAGTTCAAAATTTCGACCGCCGTAGTTCACACACAAAGTTTAACGCTGTATGATTGAAGGACTGGTCCTTAGAAATATCTGTGTTTGGTTAGGAATATCATCTAAAGGAAGAATAATTATTACTAATTCTTCTGCTGTGTTAATTGGTGTTTCAAAAATAACTGATTTAATATGACCCCAAACATAAAAATCAATTGGAGTCATATATGGAGAACGTGCTGGCCAAGCAACTGGACCTGATCTCCCTATCCGACGATTAGGAAAATGCACGTTTAAATAATATCCACAATTTACGCCAATCTGTCATTTTAAAAGATCATATTTCTCCGAATATTAATCGGTACATCTTTAGTAGATAAGAAAACATTTCCAGAAGAAAAATACTATAAATATGTCTATTCAATCGTGCAGGCGAAGCATATGACCCCACTAGAAAGTCTCAACAAATGCAAACCAGATATTTACAGGAAACTTCCATTAATTGAGGAGAATCTCCACAGCTTTAGGATTAGTGTAACTATAAATGTGACTGTTGTGTGTATTAAAAAGACTTCTCTTGAAAAACAGCCTCATCTTTCCATAATATGCATTATGGGTAATGTTTGTACTTTTTGGATATGAAATGGATACTTTTCATACTCATATGACTCCCGCTACAGACATGTGCTGGTGTTTATCGAATGGGCAACAGCTTGATTATTTTCAAACCTCTACAAAACCTCATCTTCAAAGTGTAATGGTCTCACAGTTCCATTCGCTGCTGAATTTACTTTCTTTACGTGGAGCTGATCTCTTTCTCAAAGACGATGATCCATTCTTGAAAATGCTGTATGGCAAGGAATATGGCGCTGAGAGTGTTGCCCATACATCCGCTTTGCCATATTAGCATGAGCATAAAGTGCTCCAAATGCGTTATTCCCATCTACAAATTCAATATTTGTGTATCGATGTGATTAAATATCATGAAATTAAATAAACAGAACTCACAGAAGATATTTTGTGATATACAACAACAAACTAATTTCAGTTATAATTTACATGGTTACAAGAATAGCTGAAATATAACCGCAGCCATTTCTTTTATTGATTTATTTACGGACGCTCTTTAACATCTCAGGTCATCAGCGTCCCACTCAACTCAGGGCGTGAAACGGCCGACAACTTTTGCTCAGAGGTCTCTCTTTCAGGCTTGAGGTTCTTTATCGTGCCGTAAATGTACAACACGGGACCCACGGCTTTACTTCCCTTCCGAAGGAAGCCATACTTAGGATTTTTACCCCGAAAAAATCCATCGGTCCTGGCCGAGTTCGAACCCGCGTTCTTGGGTGTAGGAGGCAAGTATGGTAACCAGTACACCACCAAGACCGACAACCGCAGCCATAAGGCGAGCGATGAGCTCTCTCGTATATTTTGAAAACGAAATATTTCCAGACATCACTTTATCACAAAAAATATCCTATTTTCATGTCCTCTCTCACATCAGAAAATTAGGAATAATTATTTTGAAAGAAATATAAAATCTGCGGGGTTTCTGTTTTGCTTGTTAGTTAGATGGAAACACAGACTTTAGTAATAACTTTGAGAACAGTTTTTATCTCTTTGCTTTTCAGCTATAAGGTTCACAAGCGGAATTTTTCTCATTATCGGTCGGTTTTTAAGTTGAAATTTTGACCACGGGTTCCAGGTCATGATTAGGCTATCCTGATCTTTAGTTGCTAATGCTAAACCAGTGCATAGCATCGACATACTGAAATCAATGACAGTCTGGGTAATATACTGAGCATTAGAACAGTACAACACCTCCCCTTCAACACAATGGATCCAGAATAGTTCAGCACTCCCCTCCCATACAATGGATCCATGCCATTCTATGCAATCCCATCCGGCGTACTATAGTGTAATATTCAATGGGTATGGTTGTAAAGAAAACACAGTTTTAGGTATGTACATAATACAAGATAGAATTGAAGGTACCAGGCGGGCACTACTGGTCCTCAATCCCCATTTGTGAACATAGAAGCGCATATTACTTTCAAAAGCCTATATGAATAATACATTCTGTACGAGGTGATATCCACAATATTCGGGACTAGTGCTGCCATCTCGACAGTAGTTGCAGTAGAGTTTTGTACTGCTAGGTGACAACACAAGCACATCTGGTGAGTGAGTTTTTAAAGTTCCATGCAGCTGGATAGATGTGTTGAGATTCTATAGTACTTTTCATGATACTTTGTGTATAGTATGTGGCGATTTTACGATGGATTCAAGATTGGAACAGAGAATGTGCATCAAATTCTGTGCAAATCTCGGGGAAAATGCTATGGAGACCCTCGCAATTTTTCAACAAGTATTTGAGGGACAAAGCATGAGCCGTACACGTGTGTTTGAGTGGCATGCTCGGTTCAGGGCCGGCCGTACACCTATTGAAGACGACGCTCACACCGGTAGGCCCCTCAGCTGCGCAATGCCTGACATTGTTGCAAAGTTCAACACCTCTTTCGAGAGGATCGACGTCGAACTATTGAAGACCTTGCTCATGAAGTCGGAATTGGTTATGGGACATGCCAACGAATTTTAACTTATGAATTGGGCATTCATCGTATCGCCGCAAAATTTGTGCCAAGGATCCTGACTACTGATCAGAAGGCGCAGCGTATTGAAGTTTGCACGGAGAAGCTCAGACCGTATCCGATCACCCAACCTTCTTGTCCAGGGTCATCCCCGGCGACGAGAGCTGGATGTACGCTGGATGACCCTGAGACATAACAACAATCCTCCCAGTGGAAGATCCTGAGCTCAACAAGACCAAAAAAAGCGAGACAAGTGAAGAGCAAAGTCAAGAGCATGCTCCTCGTTTTCATCGATACCAAGGGAGTTGTGCACAAAGAATTCGTCCCACCAAATCAAACAGTGAATTCAACGTACTACTGTGACGTTTTGCGACAGCTCCGTGAAAATGTGCGGAGAAGACGGCCTGAACTTTGGCGACAAGGAACTGGCTTTTACCCCCTGTCACCACTCCTTGTTCATCAGGAGCTTTTTGACGAAAAACAACATGACGGGTGATTTGGCGCCCTGCGTTCGCTCTATTCCCCAAACTGAAAATCAAGTTGAAAGGACATCGGCTCGACACAAGTGAGAGGATTCAAGAAGAAGCGCCGTCTGTGCTAAACACCCTTAAAGAACATGAATCCCAAGATGCACTTGGAAAATGGCAGAATCACTGGGATCGGTGTATACGTGTGGAAGGGAACAACTTCGAGGGTGACGGTGGTCATTAATGTTTTGACCCAATGGCAGCACCAGTCCCGAATATTCTGGATACCATTTCGTATATATATTTTCGCAGGCTGAGTCACTTATACATTATTGTTATATAGGGTGAGCAATGCTTGCTGCATCGTGCAAAACATAAAAAAGATACATTTTAGGAAATTGCAATAAAACGCATGCTCCCGTTGAAAGAGACGGTTTAATGGAAAGTATATAATCGCAGTCACACAAAACCGAAAAAGGGTAATTTATACACTTTTATGCACCTTTCGGATTTTTCACTGAAGAAATGCTAGAATTCGACAAAGAGCATAATCCCAATGTGTTAAAACAGACTCGTTATGAAAGACTTACCTAAGAAGCGAGTACAGCAGTAGAAGTAGAAAAATGAAATTAAAGCGATTTTGGATTTCGAGAAAGATAAGGGGCTACGGTAGACCTTGAAATAATAGATAAATCTTTTTTTTTTTACATGAAATAACTTTCACGGTACGGCGAGAAGACACATTGGACTTGATGGACATATGGATCTATTATGCAAAGACAAGGCATTGTTGTTATGAAAAGTATTTATATTTAATTTACAAATGCTTGTCCTGTACTTTTGTATACTTTTTCAACTAGAGACCTGCAAGGAATGCCAATCCAAAATTGTCACGAAAGCTTTAAAGCCTGCTTCACTTGACTACTTGACTTAAAACGATATTACAATACGCGATAACGGAAGTCAAAACGTTGGAAACAAGACTTCGACGTGAGCGTCAGTCATACGTGGAAAAGACAACTGAAGACTAAGTTTACAACATCGAGGATAGAACGTAATTTTTATATCTGCTTTCTAATACTAACCTACGTGATTTTCGGTTTGTAAGGCATTCCCCATGAACGTTAGGCATAAAAAACATAACAAAATTTAATACTATGGCATATTGATATATATAAAAATAACGTAATACATGGAAGGTTGCAGGGTACAGATTATCAAATTCAACGAGATTTCACCAGCTGCAAGAATGACACGAATATTGTCCTACCGACCAAATGATGGTGACAAGAAATTCTAATGGTAGGTAGTTTGACAGTGCTTTTAACAAGTGCGACTATCATTAATCCGGCTGGGAAAACAATGCAAATGTTACTTTCCTAAACTAGCCAAAATCATAATTTAAAATTGGGAGGTTTAATTTTCCAGAAGATATAAACCGAATGGAGAAGGATGTCTGCTTACTACCTCAAGGACGAAACTTCTATTAAACATTACACGAAGGAAATACCACTATTTTTTCAAAGATGTTGATAATTCAAGTGAAAAGTATGGCTTTACTTTCTTTCAATAAAACTTTATACAAATCTATGAATGTCTCTACAAATTTAGGAACATTGTTCATAGAAAATCCCTAGTCGATTAAACTAAAAATTGGTTCGGACAATCAGTTCAATTTAATAATTAGTGTTTAACTGGAGGTTATCAATTAATCAAATAAATTTTGGTAATATAATGTAATTAATCTTGGGGACAGTTTCGGGATGTGCTTGATTTTATATTCAATGCATCTGAAAAGCTTTGTTGTGATCATATCTTGAGGGCTGATAACTAGCAATTCAACAAATACCGACATTTTGGTAGTGTTAAAGGTTTAAACAGGTTTACATATTATATTAATTTTCGCTATTCACATTAATTCTGTGCTCTTTAAAAGTCAACCCCTAAGCTTGGAATCTAGAGTGGCATATTGTACGATATAATATATTTCTAAGCCAATGGCGATTAAAACCATTTTTTAATTTAATATATTTCAAGATCTACTTTTAATTTATTTTTTCTTTGTCTTCTGAAAGTTTGTTTAAATTGGGTTTTTATTTTTATCATATCTGGCTTCAAGTTATTTTTATTAAACAGTCACTGGCATTTTAGCTATATTTTTGTTTCACCCTCAAGGTGAAGCTGTCAACTTTTTAATCTGCATTAGTCTTATTTTTTTAATATATTACAATAAACTAGACTAGAGTAAATACATTTTATATGTTGGTTTACTATATTAGGGTTAATATAGGGTGGGCCGTGTCAATGAACACATTTTATTATATATATTCGTTAATTTGTGAGCTACTGTATAATTTATTTATTTATTTATTTATTTGAAATTCTATAATTACAGCACAAAGAATTACAGAATGCATCAAACACCGCCGTTAGTAATTTCCGTGAGACAACTAATGTCCCCAAGAGACGGTCTTGAGAATCACCTAAAGTTTCGTAGTGTAGAAACCATTGACTTTATGGCAAGTGTAATTGAGTAAATTTCCAAGAAATTTGCTAGTCAATCGGCTTAACACGTGCATATTCCTAATACCAGTGTTTCCATAATTTTGAAAAGGGAAATCTGGGGTTCAAATCCTGCCAGGACCGTCCTCCCTGACTGAGATTTTTTCCAGATTTTCCTCATTCCTCGTAACTGGCAAATGCCGGAGAGGTACCCTAAACTTGGGCCTGAAACGTTTCCTTCCTTAAAAAAAATCCTTTCCCAATTTATCATTTCACGTATCATCAGTGTTCACCACCTGTGATGCCTCGGTAGTAAAAACGGGCGTTAAACACCATTAAAAAAAATGCGACAAAAAAACTTAAGATTTCAGAGTGACAATCTGCAATTGGTGTCAGCAGGGAAAACGAGTGATAAGCGTGTCGACTTTGGGCAAGGCAAAATCCAGTACTATTACATAAAGTTCACAGGGTGTACGCAGTTACTTATACAAGTGCGAAATGACCTGAGATCGGAAGTTAGGCAATTCCAACTGGATGGATATATTTAATAGCCCAATGGAAATGAATATGTTTCTGCACATTTGCAATCGCTAGAGAGTTTTTATTTTGCCTAATTTGGCTTCTGTTGCCTATTTTAAGGTTTAAAACCTTTTTTGGGTTCGTTGTGATTTTTCCTGCGTTCATTTACGCATTAAAAAGCATATAAAGAATTTAAATATATCCAAGTGAAAATTTATAAAAATTAAATGGCGTGTTCACCTTAAAAAAATGTCAATTGAGAATCTTGTTGCACATTTATTTCATTTCTAGAGTCAAAAACTCTTTAATCAACCCATTCACTTAAGCTTTTTCAATAGCAGGATCTTTATTATTGAATGGAACGCAAAGTTAACAGGGTACACGAATGCCAGAAAATAGAAAAGATGAGGGAAGTACTTGGAAGTTTTTGGATAGTCCTGGCAAATGACCTAGTATTGATCTGTGTCAGACAATTGTAGGAAATTTGTGATGAGGGTAAAATCTCAGCTGCATAAATGTAACAAACAATTTCAAGGGCGAAAGATGAGAGCGGTACAGCTGTACAATAAACCGTCCCTGCAAGTGTTCAGTGTGGAAGAAAGAGAAATACTACCTGCTTTCCCTATAAATGCATAAACAACAAATGAACTCGAGTAGAAACCACTGCGCATCTTTGGCTCATTTGCCAGGACTATTCAAAATTAATTTACTGTCTTTATCAACTTTTCCATTTCTACCTATTGTCTCTCACACCTCTCTTCTTAAGAGGATAATGCACATGTTTCTCCCACAATCTCGTATTGATAAGGAACAGAGAAAGAAAGAAAAGCAATTTTCTTTCACAGGTGAAATATACAAATGAGTTGTTAGTCTGCTGTTCAACTTGTTAAAGGCAACTCAACTGTTGCAAGTGAATAATTTATGAAGTACGTTTGTCGTTAAATAGTAACTAATAGACTACGTAAAAACTCATCTTGAAATTGGAGAGTAAAGATGACACGCTGATGTCATCCATGAGTATTTTTGAAGATGGGGTAAATCGACTGCAGCAAGTGCCAAGAGAAAAAGGAAAACGCGTTAGTGAGAAGTGTAAACGTGTTTTGAGTGCTAATGTGGACCTAGAAATACTTAAGAGCATTTGTGATGTCTGAAAGGTGCATGTTCTGTTGCAACTGGTATGAGTCCTTTCAAAATAATTTGTTTTAAATATGCTCCAATCACTTTAGCGGAAGTAGAACGTTCTTTCTCCATGATAACAAATGTTCTCTTTGACAAGCGGCTGATTATGACAATTGATAACTTGAAAAAAACTTCTTGTTGTTGCTTGTAACCAAGAAAATATGGTTAAATACTTTAATTATGTGATAAAGAAACATCTTAAATGCCCATTTTCATGAATAAAGAGTGAAATTTTCGTTTTACTTTTAACAAATGCCTTTTTAATTATATTACAGCCCATTTTCAGTATTTTGCCTGCCTATTTTGATCAAAACAAATACCTGCGCTGTATATGACCTTACTTTTATGAGGTCGAACACAACGCAGTCGTCACAGTTAATGCTGACCGTTACAACAATAGTCTAGTGGTCTTTTCCATCCCTAAAATGAGAGGGCTTAGTGCTGTAAACAAGTAGATGCATGATGCCACTAGTTATACAGGATTACTACCAATTGGCAATTTCCTGTTCGCAATATTTTCAGGTTCGACGTCATCCATTGGTCATATAGTTTTAGGATATAAACTCCCCGGATTACTTCCTGCGTGATTTCCTGAAGTATAAACATGTGCACTACGCGTACAAGAATTGAGTTCAACAATTCCCAAGAATTGTTGAACTCAAAGAAAACATTCAAAAGAAGATAAAGGTCACTCCAGACATTCGCTGTAACACGAGGAACTGAGAAACGTTCTTATAAAAGTGGTCCCCTCTGCGGAATGTGGGTATTCAAACCATTGTTTCGGAAATAGTCCATCAACCTGTGTTCAATTTTGTATGCTTTGAAAGCATATTAACCCCTACATCTCTCAGCAACTGAAAACTTATTATTACGAGATCACTTAACTTTTTAGTTTTCAAGATAAAACTTTTTGCTGTAGTTATTTTTACTTGATTTTATTCTTTAACAAACACTCTTATAATTAACAAAGTTAACAAACAACTTTTAATCTTGTGTTTAAATTAGGATAACATATTTAACAAAATTTGTGACCTTCAGTTAAATTAAGTACAAATTTAAAACAGCACAGTGATAAACTGTAAGTATTGAGGATTTAGTTTTTATATTAACACACTAGACTTTAATGAATAGCAATTAAAATATGCTATAGGGAATATCAAAATTGTTATGCCCCTAGAAACTACTGTTAGTCATTTTGTTACTACCGAGTGAGCAATTTCATATTAACGAGAGCTAGTGCACAGATTTCAAAATGGCATAAAGAATAAACTTCTGTTTTTGAAACAAGTAAATATTTCACTTTAACCACAATACTCTCTTCAACTTTCGACTTTTAATGTTCATAAAATGTGTACAACGTAAGTTACGAAAGTTTTCAACCCAAAACTTGAAACTTAACATTCAGAAAAGAAATTTTAAGCTTCTTAAATATTAAGTTGTGTATCCGCAATATGAATTAAGAGCTATAAAGAGATTTCGTTTGTTAAGTAAAGTAATTCATAAAGTTTAAACCGGGCATGCGCAGCCCGACCTAGACACCAGACGTTAATGTTTCTATTTCACACTGGTAGATCATGATATTAACTATTTTGTTTGAAGCGGTACATATGAATCAGTAGGTGTTTATTAATAAACCGTTTCGCTCTTGCGGTTTTGTCTTGGCTACAAGACACTCTGCCTTATGAACCTTTTTTTTGCTGATTACACGATCCACTAAGAGCCATCACCTTTGGGTTTTTTTCTGGTCTCTCAGATAAATACTGGAATAGATATTTACATTATACGAATATCCGCTCTTCTATTTCACACAATTTCCTTCCGTCGGTTCCGTTACAGAGCCGAAAGTGACAGAAAGAGGAGAGTTGGCAGAGTGTACAGGTAAGCACTCTACCCGGGTATCTGAAATGGAATCGGGCCTTCTAAGGGGCTCGATTAAGTTGAGCAGGAGGGGGCTCCACCGGTGTCAGGCTGACCTATCTGGAAATATGTTACGAACATCATCTGCATCCGCGCGGTCACCATCCGGAGATTCTGGGTCATCGTCATCTCGCCTCTTCCTGGAGGTTGTTGTTGATTTGGTTTTTTTTATGGACGCTCTTTAACATCTCAGGTCATTAGCGTCCCATTCAAATCAGGGCATGAAAACGGCCGACAGATGCCTCTTTTTTCAGACTTGAGGTTCTTTATCGTGCCGTAAACGTATAACACGGGACCCACGGCTTTACTTCCCTTCCAAAGGATTTTCACGCCCTAAAAATCCAACGATCCAGGCCGGGTTTGAACCTACTACACCACCAGGACCGACCCTCCTTGAGGTGCCACTTTGGGGGGGGGGGCAATTGAAACTATTTGCCTTCACCCCAGATTATCCATTTATGCATACTTCTAGAGCAATACATTTGTGTGTATAAATTTTACATGCAAATCGGCTCTGTGCTTGTGGCATTTATTCAGAGCTTAATCAATTGCTGCTATTTATAAGTGCATTTTTAGTAATGAGTATATATTTGAATCTGGTGATTCGGTACATTACAAGTCAAACTGTGCCAAACGTATAGTTTTAACAGATACAATTAGGCGAAGGTGGTGCAAATCTTGTACATACTCTAGTAAAACTACTGCCAAAATTAAAAGATACCAGAGCTGTTCAATAAATAAGGAGTTTATATTGTTACACGTCTTTATAATTTGATGCTTTCTCAAATTACTCCCAGTTGGATACAATGCACCTGTTCCTCCGTTTCTGCCAGTCTTCAAAGACATCCTGCAAACTATTTTATGACAGCTCCTACAGAATCGCCTCCGCAGCGTTCACCACTACTTGATGATGGAAAACGTCTCCCATGAAGTGTTTCTTCCGCTTAAGTAAAAGGAAAATATTACACGGGGTTAAATCTGAATTAAAGGTGAGGTGAGAAACACTTTTTACATAGATTTTTATTTCATATTCAGCAACAGCATTTTGGATGTGCGGCCGTGCATTATCGCGGTGCAGCATGCAGCTTGTTGTACGGAAATGTGTTATGGTCTTGCATAGTTTTTGGGACATCTCCGTGGTATTCCCCCGTTGCAATAATGCTAAACCATCTCTGAATATCGAAAAATGAGATGGCCATAGCCTTTTCAGTAGAAGGAATCGCTTTTGCTTTTTTTGTTATTGGTGGTGATGGAAATTTCCACACAGAGATTGGCTGTTTGCTCTCGGTATCGAAATAAAGCATTCAAGTTTCATCAACAATGGTTCCCTTTGAAAAAACTCCGTTTCTTCCTGTGATAGCACATTCAACTGCATGCAAACCTGTAAGTGAACGTCCTTTTTGTTCGGGAATCAGCAGTCTTGGAACCCACGTGTAGCTTTATAGGTAGCAATGTGTGTGGATGGCACCCAGTGTAATTTTCAGAATTTCTGAAAGCATTCTGAATACTATTCGATTATCCTCTCTAACAATGTAAGCAGCGATGTTAATGCGGGAGGAATCCCGTTAGAGCAAATCTTGAAGGACAGTTTCATTTTTCTTTGAAATTGACAGCTTTGTTTCTTTAAACACATGAAATAATCTTGGAGCTCTATTATAGGGAAGAACATACTCTCCATAGGGCGCCTGTTTGTCACTTGTCCCCTGCATTTTGCTGCAGATGACTGAACAAGTCTCAACTGGCGGGAACCAGAAGTGACACTAATGGAACTAGTACGATGTGTCCATTACGCATTAACCTAACACAATATTGTATATTTTATCACGAAAAATTATGCCCGTAAAAATTATATTTCTTTACTAAACAGGTCTTGTCGTTGAGGTTTCGGAATATGAAAGAAAACATTACAGATGAATTCAGACACACGGTGATGGACATAGTGGATTAAATCAAATGTATTTTCGCAATACAGTGCGAGTTTAGCTGAATCAGGATAACACTTCCATGTTCCATAGCGAGACCGTATGGCGTTTTAGGAAGCCGATGCGAATATTGCGCCGCTGGCTCTTCGTTACCGAAACGTAAAACTCCAGCTGAGAAAACAAGATTTATAATAAAATCCAAAACACATACTTCCCACAGCTTCAATATGTATGTGTGTAATTAAAATATAAATACAGCAATGCCCTTTCTTAGCTTTTCCTTTCTCAAAATTGGCATAATCCAATATTTGTATTTTCTCAATATATCAGAAAGTTCATAACGATGTAAAATTAATATCTAATTTTAAAACTTTACTCAGTATTTTAAAAATATCACAGTTTCAAACTACAACATAAACTATGACACTCAGATTTGGAAATTATAGGCTTCGTTCCTTGAATAGAGTAGTATGTTTAATTTTTGTTGGCAGAGTTAAGGCTGTAAAATCTCTTATTTTTCAAGAAATACATATATCCTAGTCGAGTTAGAATAATAGTTTATGATGGTTTTCACTGCCAAAACTCGTACAGCTATGCAACGGAATAATTGTGTATTACAATGCGAATAAATAAAATTATTGAAAATAAAATACGCTTAACTACAAAATGAGACATACTAAAGGGGTGCTTGAGTAGTTTAAAAAATATTTTAGAGAGCAATGGATTAGAGTATATACGTAGGAAAAGAGATACAAATGTTAGGTGTTTTTTGGAAAGAGGCGAGATGATGTTTTGAAGGTATAGAGATACAAAAAATATTTAGTAATTTAATTGGGAAGACATCACTGGAATTTTATGTTATGATGAAATAGGCATAGGAAAGGGAAATGTACACTGATAAAACAAATAACGAGGACAGAGAGGGTACAGCATAGGCGAGCGCAGTTGTGTGGAAGTTAAAAGGTGAAAGGGAAGGTTTTACACAAGGGGAATGGAAGACTTAGAACATGCAAGTGTTTGATTGTAAGGAAATTGAAAACTGGAGAAATGAACTCTTCAAGGTAAAAATTAAAAGGGATAATAGAACATTCATAAAAGAGTGCAGAAGTGTGGGTCAGTATTTATTTAAAGTTATGGACAGTGAAGAGAGAAGAAGAAAAGGTAGAGTAAGTTAGATATCATTTTGGTACTTGGGGTCAGGTCAAAGCCGGGTCCCCTGAAAGTCCAGTAATAATTTGTATTCTGTTTATTTGGAATTTAGATTAAGGCATTAGTATATTATTAATTATTGTAAAGATTGCGCTCTGGTTACCGAGCGTGGCAGTAGTAAGGGAATTGTGTCCAGTTTTAAATTGTTTTTGGTGAGGTAATAGTGAGTGTATATGAAATAGTGAATTATAAGAAGAAAGGATACTTACTGTAAGTACAATTTGCTAAGAAAGTTTATAAATTCAAATAGCCGTTAGTTTCCATGGAAATAGAATATAAAGCATAGTACGTTATGAAATATTAGACACAGGAACGTGGCAAGTTACAGAACGCCAGTCAGTAGCTCGTGTGACGTCAGTTGCACGTGCACGCTAGCAAGATAGCAAGCCGAGGTGAATAACATCACACTTGACGTTACAAAGTATTAATTGCTATACACTATGCGAGACAGGGGGGGGGGGGGTCTTCCCCTAGTAAATAAATGAAGGATGGATGAAAAAGAGATATTCTTACGTCGACACTCATTAGGTAGGTCACCAGACAGAAGAGATAGAGCAAAACGATATGGTAATAGGGAAATAGAAATAGAGAAAACGAATGATACGGTACTGGAGAGCGATTTAAGAAAGAAACAAGAAGCGAAAGGAAACCCTGATTTTGACATGGAGGCTATAGATACCTTTGTAGAAGTGATAACTGAAATTAATACGTTCATTGCAAAAGAGAAGATTAACATGGATAAGAAGAAAGAGGTCTATATCCTATTAGCTAAATTATAAAATGTATATGACAACGCAAGGATAGAGGGAGAGAAGGCGAAATCAGAAGCAAAACCGGCAAAGGAGCTACACGAGATGAGATGCGTAGAACCAGTAAGAACCTTTGCACAAATAGCAACAATACCAGCACCCAGGGTAAAATGCCACAATTTCAGAGAACAGTTGAATCTAAAAAGCTTACCGTCTTCATCTTTTCAAACAAAACCACGGATGTAAGAGAGTTACAAAGAATAGTAACGCAGAATCTGAAACGTGCAGCAGAGAAAATTAAAATAAGAAGTTTGAGAACTGCCGGTAAAAAGTTAATAATGGAAACGGAAACAGAGGAAGAATTAAACAAATTTATAAATAGCAACAACCTAGAAGAAAAAAAAAAAAACTTAAGGATTGAAAACCACCCAGAAAGAGGAACGCTTTGATGATTTTGTATGATGTATTGACTAGTGCCAAGGAAGAAGAACTCTCTGAAGATATCTACACACAGAATTTTGATCAATATATTTCAAGAGAGGATTTCAAAAAATAATTTAAATTTAGTTCAAAACTGGACCAAGAAATAGGGCAACCGTTCACCACGTAGTGGAGGTGTCCCCAAATTTAAGGAAATACATAATCCCAAATGGCAGAATATATATAGGATTTCAGTCGGTCAGTATTAAAGATTTCATTTCAGTGGCTAAGTCCCTCAAATGCTATCACTATGGTCACGTGGCAAAATATTGCAATCGGGACAAACTAATTTGCGGACACTGTGGGGAAGAAGATCACGAAAGAAAAGAATGTGCGAAGAAAGAACAACAGTCCATATGTATTCCCTGTTGCAGAAGAAACAAGAAATGTGGGGGAAGGCAAGATTGTCCTACCTATAAACGTATGTGGGAAAAAGTTATCACTCGAACTGATTATGGATAGAAGTAAAATGGACATAAAAAGAGGAAAACCCAAAAGAAGAAATACTCCCAGTAGAATTAAAAGGAACCTAAAAAGAGTCATAGCCCACAAACTTAAACTAAGGAATAATTCCAAAACCACAGACAGTCAGACACAGACAGATGATAATGGAATCTTGGAGCTGTTATCTAACACAAAATTAAATGAAGAACTGGAAATATCGTCACAAAATAAACCAGCTTTACCCCCAAAATTAAGAATCCATGCCATAGATAAAGAAATGGGAAACAAGAAAAAGGTGAGGGGAATTATCAAGCCTTAATGGATGAAGACACAAGTACAGAAGAAGAAGGTGAAGAAGAGGAAGGGGACAAGGAACAAATAGAAGTAGAGATTGAACACCTCGTCTCACAAAAAAGCTGCGGAGTAGATTCTTAAAATCGCTATGGGCAAGAAGAAGAGAAAATTCGAGATTAAACACAAAAGCAAAATTTGTCAATTCAATAAACGGCAAGGGCAGCGATGCGACTTCATGTCAAAAAGTGATAGAAATCGAGGCGCTAGAAGAGGAAAAGGATGTAGAGGAAATCAATAGTAAGCACCAGATAATATTCAACTCAACTCTAGCTACGAATGCACAAGAAAACAAACTTCGACAAATGCTGACGACAAAAGAACCCCAGACATTAACCAGATCTATGCGGATTTTGACGTCACGCTACAGCTGAGTCGACTGGAGGAAAGATGCACCTTGACTGCCGCTTTGCGACATGTTACGCATAAGTTGCATGAAAATGGTAAATCAACATTATTCCCTGTGCCAGATGCCATCGACCGTATGAAATTAAAAACTCAAAATATTACATTGGATCCTAATGAATTATTAAAACTACTAAACACAGCCTATAAAAGAAGGAACGATTACCTGAATCTCAATGAAGTATATAAACACTTTATACTTTGTTATGGCAGGATAGTTTTCGACATTAAGCAAAGATGGCCTAACTGTTATGCTCAAATCCGGCACGATGGAGTAAACTATTCCAAAAATTACTCCGGAAGCACTCCAAAGACTTAAACTAAAATACCTAGTTCTCCAACAATGTCCAGATATCCTGCTAATACTCCTTTCAAAAACAAACGCCCTACTAAGAAACAAAACACACACAAAACTAAAATAAACAAAATTAAAGAAAGTAATTTGGCGCTGTTATAAAACAACTAGGAAGGAATAATAAACCTAGTTCTAAACCCAAGAAAGTAACCGATCAAGAACTTAGGACCGGTACCAAGCATCACTTTGTTGCAAACTCTGGATAAGTGTTATCTAAAAGACAACATGGCAGATGACGACAAGCGTAGAATAATCAAACTTGGCCAAATAAACGCACAGAGAAGTAAACAAGTGATGTTGGAATTAAATAAAACTGCAGAGATTAGACTTATTATGCATTTAGGAACCTTATTCCTTTAAAGGCAAAGTAGCACATACCCCAGCAAGAGCACGGATAATTAGTTACGGAGAAAATCCTATGGCATCAATTATAATATATAATCCAAATTTACAAATAGTCAATATAACACAATTAGGAGACACACATACAAACTGTATTGAAGTAATACATGACAGCAGAAAACTTATTCTAACAAATCAATATTTTCAATACAGTCATACAATCGACCCTTATATAACAAAAATAAAAGAGGTCAGTAACACTTTTAAAAAAGTGAGCAAATTTTCACAAGCGATGCAAATGCCAAATCTGACTGGTGGTATAGTAACATCAAATACGAAAGAGGAGTAAAACTAGAAGAAACTATTTCTGAACTAAATCTTTTTGTCAATAATCAACCCAAAAACCCTCCTACTTTCGAAAATAGAGCCGGTGTTACTGCCAACATTGACATAACTTTATGTAAGTTAAGCTCAAATAATAAAATAATAAATTGGAAAGTAGGTCAAAATATGACCACTAGTGATCACAGATTAATTTATTTCGTTTACTGCACACGAAAACCAAAACTTAAAGAAGGTAGAGGAAAGAAAATTTACAATTACAAACAAGCAGAGTGGAATCCTCTGAGACAGGAATTTGAAAACTTAAAGTTACAATACGAAGGAGAGTCTATTGATAAGGATGCCAATAACTTTGTCCAAACAATACGAAAGGCTATGGAGAAATCTGTTCCCACAAACATACCCAAAAAATATTATGGTACTATTTGGACGGATGCACTGCAAAAAGCAAGAAGCAAAGTTAGGAAACTAAGAAGATTTTTTTTTAATTGATTTATTTACGGACGCTCTTTAAAATCTCAGGTCATCAGCGTCCCATTCTATTCAGGGCGTGAAACGGCCAACAAATTTTGCTCAGAGGCCTCTCTTTCAGGCTTGAGGTTCTTTTTCGTGCCGTAAATGTACGACACGGGACCCACGGCTTTACTTCCATTCCGAAGGAAGCCATACTTAGGATTTTTACGCCCAAAAAAATCCATCGGTCATGGCCGGGTTCGAACCCGCGATCTTGGGTGTAGGAGGCAAGTATGGTAACCACTACACCACCAGAACCGACAAACTAAGAAGAATTTATCAAAGATCGATAATGGCAGAAGAAAGAGAGGGAAATCTAAATAAATATAGAGAAGCTAAAAAGAAATATAAAACCATCTTAGAAGAAACAAGCACGAACTCATAGAAAACATTCGTAGAAAAGGAATTAGACACCAATATATGGGGAATGCCCTATAAAATTATTATGGAAAAAATCAAGAATTTCTAAATACAATAAAAAAAAAGAAAATGGTGAAATGACTACAGATTGGAAAAGCTCTGTAAATGCCCTTGTGGACAAGTTACTTCCACAAGATGATAAGAGTATGGATAATATTTAGCACATTCAAAAAAGTGGATATGAATACCATATATAGAAATAATAGACTAATCTACCCCTTTGATGTGTTGGAAATTAAGTTAGCTATAAATAAGCTAAAAAGGGATAAATCAGCAGGTCCAGATGGAGTAATGAATGAAGTTTGGATAAATTTGGAAGATAAAATTACACTGTTCTTATGTTGACTTTTTAATGACTGTATATGGCAAGGGCGCTTTCCCTATTGCTGGAAAGTAGGAAAAGTTATTATCTTAAGGAAAAAAGCCGACAAGGATCCTAAGGAGCCGAAATCATATAGACCTATATGCCTCTTAAATACTCTTGGAAAAATCTTAGAAGCACTCGTCTGTAAAAGATTAAAAGAATTTAGGATCATGACAGGTATGAACAACAATCAATTCGGCTTTAGAAAAGGAAAATAGCCTCAAGACGCAATAAACCACCTATTAGAAATGGTCAATAACTCAAATTCAAAATATTTAATTGGAATTCAAATTGATATTTCCGGCGCTTTCGATAATTTATGGTGGCCGGTACTATTTGAGAGGTTACGGGAAATAGATCTCCCTAAGTGCCAATACGCAATATTAATGGACTACAGCAAAGACAGAAGGGTTCATGTAAAAGGTACTGAAGAAACAATTTACAGAGATATAACTAAGGGATGTCCCCAAGGCTCGATCCTAGGACCAATTTTTGGGACATAGTTTTGCAGACCCTTTTAAACGAACTAAACAACGATGAAAATGTGACAAAAACCATCGCGTATGCCGACGATGTTTTATTTCTAATAGAAGGAAACATTAGAGCAGATATAGAAAGAAGAGCGAATAAATTAATTAATAAATTAAGTAATTGGTGTGGTAAAACTAAACTCCAAGTCGCTCCAACTAAATCCGGCTACATGCTTTTGAAAGGTAATCTCAAAAGAGATACATGCATAAAATAGAACAACCAAAATATAAGACGCCAAAAAGAAGCAAAATATTTGGGAATTTACTTAAATGAGAAATTAAACTTTAGGAAACATACTAAATACTAACGAAAAAAATCCGAAAACATTATGTTGAAATTAGCAAGATTAGTTCAGTTGAATTTTAAAATTCCATTAAACGTCATTACAGCATACCACACGAGCATTTTTGCTGCAATAATGGCTTATGGAGCAGGGGTCTGGGCTCTGAGGATGAAGGATATCCAAATAAATACTCTATTAAGAAGATCACAAAGGAAGGTGTTATTAAGATTTACAGGGGCATTAAGCACCTCACCCACTATGGCCCTTTTAGTAGTAACAGGAATATGGCCAATTGACCTATTGATTAAATTAAGAGGCTCTGTTTATTGGTTGAAGAAAGGCAACTTGGAGAAAGTAAGTTTAACAATCGGCAGTCACTGCAACAACTTAAATGAAATAAAACACAAATTAAAAGAACAAAACTAAAAGATTAAAACTAAAATTTATACAACCTACCAAAGGCATGATACTTTACCTTATAGGACACGGGCCTTACAAAACTTACTGGAAACAAATTAACAGAACAGAGGACGATATCTGTACACTTTGCAAAACACAGGATAACCCAGAGCATGTGTTATTTGAATGTACACGCTATTTAGAAAATGTGAGAGAAGAAAGAGAAATTTTAAGTGGCACATATACTTAGAAATAAGGGCCTATATAAATACCTCGAGCAGGCCGCATTCAAAATAAGTAACCTAGCACGGGAAGAGGCGATACCACAAGAGCAGATAATAAGAAATGAAAAAGCTGAGGACTAGGTAAGAAGATCAGAAAGCATACGTATGCAAAGACAACCCCCAAACACAAATAACTTAACAAGAATAGAAAATATACAACATAACTTTAATTAAATCAACAGGAAGAGAATATTAGAAGGAGAAGATAAAGGTAAGGAAGAAGGGAATGTGGAGATGAAAATACCTAAAAATATAATAGAAAGGGATAATTTTGATTTACAACCTGAAGTAGAGAATATACCTATAAGAGTTTTGACACCGGGAAGAAGATGGAAGAAGGAAGATTACAGAAGGAGATGGAAGGGTGTTGGAGATACACGGGAATAAGCCGCGGCAGAAGATGGAGGATGGAGAAGTGGTGTCCATAGAGGAGGAGCAAAGCGCAAGAAATGGTGCAACCAGGGGACCAGGAGGATCCAGCGAGATGGAAGGAGGGATGGTTGGGAAGAAAAGATGGAGAGTAATATGGTGGAAGCGAGGTGATAGTGTTTAATGAGTTCAAGTGTTGGGACAAATAAATGAAATGAATAGGAAATATTAATAATGATAAATGAACTTTAAGTGAAGTAAGTTGTTAAAGAGAAGGATATTATTATGATTGTAATAAATTAAGGAGATTTGAAACAATTAGTATTAAGTATAATGTTTAATTTAAGAGAATTTCTGCGAGTGCTGGATACCAGTACATACCGCTGGTAACCAGTGGTTAGTACTAGTATAGTTGTATAGTTATGGAATAAATTTAAAGGATAGAATAGTTGGCTACCAGCTATAATTCCTACTGGCTCCCAGTATTATTGTTAAATTGTTAATTTGGTAATTTTTGTAGATTTTGGAAGATTAATTTGGGAAATAATTAAGTAAATTTATATTTTGGTTCAATTTAATTATTTTCAGTT
This sequence comes from Metallyticus violacea, assembly GCA_030762175.1. Lineage (NCBI taxonomy): Eukaryota > Metazoa > Arthropoda > Insecta > Mantodea > Metallyticidae > Metallyticus > Metallyticus violacea. The sequence goes on from CM060834.1 coordinate 82,878,398, forward strand.
TTTTTTTCTTACTGTTTTATTATATTATATTATTTTAATCTAGTTATTAGGAAAATCTGTAAAATAATCCATTAAATATTATTAAATTGTATATTAATAATAATAATAATAATAATAATAATAATAATAATAATAATAATAATAAATGGAAATTTTTATATACACGCCCTGGTTTAGGAAACCAGGTACCAGGGTGGCGTATACAGATTTTATTTATTTATTGTAAAAATTGTAACTGTAAGGGGTACATCTAAAATGTCCTGGGCCACATAAATGGAGACCCCTTGTAGTTTGTATTTTCCTACCATTCAAATAAAATTAAAAAAAAAAAAATATAAAAACGCATATTATTGAAATATGTATACTATTAAATATATACATTTAGCTATATGTATAATGTACGCGTAAAATAAAAAGCAATTAAATTAAAATAAAATAAAACAACTAAATATATTAAAATGAATGTTGGTAATATGCATCATATAGGCTAAATCATGTTAACATTTTACTTATGTTAATTTATAGTCATATAAAGAGGATTTGCAAGCATATACTAACACGACGCTATTAAGGTATACTATTAAGCAACAGTTGATGACATTTATCTCAAAAGGATATATTTCGACAGCCCCTGATCTCAAATTCCATTTTCTGATAAACAGACTGTGTGCATCTAAGAATACAAAGATATATTTATGCAATATATAGTGTACCAATCATTGTTATTAAATTCTTTATTTCAAATGTAGTTGGTGCCTAAATATTATAAGGGAAAGTAAATTGGAATAACTTTGCATAGAATTTATATAACAAATCAAGAGAGTGCAATGAGTACCTTTCTCGCGTAGCTTTAACCAGGACAGAGTCTCAATATACCTAACCAAAGATCTTACTTATGAAAGTGGCACATATATAATGCAAATAGATGTCGTTCTTGTATATTGAGACCTAAGATCGGGAGCAACCCAGGCTAGGTCGATGGATGTTTTCGGCCGTAAAAATCCTAAGTATGGTTTCTTTCGGAATGTAAATAAAGTCGTGAGTACGTAGATGTAGGGCATGTAAAAGAATCTGAAGCTTGAAGAGATCTCTGAGCAAAATTTATTGACCATTTCATGCTCTGAATTGAATGGGTAGGTGATCGCCTGAGATGTTAAAGAGCGTCCATAAAAAAAAAAATAAATGTTTGTGTGCAGATTAATTAATAACACACCCCAGTTGATCAATTATAGTAACGTGAGAGTTTATACAAAAATTAATTACATTTTTCAGGAATAAAATAGTCTAATTCACATAGACTGTGTGTAGGAAACGTTTGTACTTTTAATTTACACTATCATTATATTCGAGAGAGGTCTACGTCCTTCACTACAGGGTCGTATGAAATAATAGACAGTGGAGATGTTAATGTAATGGAGAGTCAATGGCAAATTCATAACATTCATATATTCACCAAGTATGCTATGTGAAAAATTTAGCAAAAGCTTTGGTATTTATCATCCACGGCATAATTGTTCAAGCATTTTTAATTTTACCAATATTAACATCGGCCGTGAACGTCGAAATATATATACAGAGGGTGCCAAAAATGTAACTACACTTCAAGCAAAGAAAAAACTGTGTTACCATACAAAACTGAATTCATACAAACAGAAATGATGAACACTAATCATCTTGCACTTTAACAGTTAAAACAGTTGTTCAAAATGCCCACCATCGGTATGGATACATTGATTGAGCGAAGGTATTTAGTAGATATTATTTCCAATGGCAGATGTCAATTAATGAACCCTAAGCAGTTGACGATCAGAATGTGTAAGGTTAATATACGTTTTTATGTTTGCGTTAATATCACCCATTTATCGATATATTCATACAACTGAAACACATACTATATATATAAACATTTTCAATGTAAAAATCACTTGCATCACGTTAAACATTTCTCGTTTCATAATTAATCGTATTATAAAATCAACGATATCATGATTCACAGAATTGCTGCTAAATAGCGCCATCAGGAAATCTTTAAGGCAGAAGGTTTGGGTTTCGATTCCTATAAAAACCATCTTCCCTTATCAAGGTGTTTTTTTCAGATTGTTTGCAGCACTCATAATGCCAGTGACGGTAATGGCAGGTTGTTTTAGTGCACCACGGGCCACGTACAAAATGAATTTGAGAATATAAAATTGATGAAATAAAACAGGGAACCGCAAAAGGCTAATTACTTAATAAAACAACACTATTGGAGGGTTTTTCACACCTCCTCGGGGGCACGACATGTGCGAGAGTGTTTAATGCATTGTTCTAATTATGTGCAATGTAGTGTGAATTTATTTGTATGGTTTTATCAGAGAAGGAAATTTAGAGTAACAAGGGATGTTTAGGGAACTGCACCTTTTATGGAGTAAGAATTAGATAATATTGGGTATGGTTTAGAGGTTGGTTCGAAAACAATAAAGTACTCAGAGTGTCTGCATTTTCAAATTGTAATGCCACAAAATATCTTCTGAATAAAATTCATATAGTTTGTAGATTACCGTCATTAGATGTGGAAATAATTATTAAATTTGATAGGTGATAAACACCGTCCATCAGGAACGAAATACTTGGCTCATTGTAAATTTTCCGTAGCAAATAATTTGGTCTCATTTCACAAAGTAGATTAACAGCAAATTATTGAGTGTCGATGACTGAAATTCGGTTGTGATGTGCAATAAATGTACGCATTTGTTCACTAATCATAAAATAAACTAATCAAAAAGTTACATGGATATAATAATGACTTTTGCTAAACTGAGGTATTATAAAAAATTACCGTACTTTATGCTACGCTACACCACTGAACTATGCCGAACCTTACAATGATTACATTTCTTTTATTTCTTGACGGTTGTATTTGAAGTCATGATTGTGGCATAATAGAAGCCTATATACGAGTCCATTCGTTTTCATTCATGATGAAAACCTAATTACAATAAGTTTGAATTTCTAATGTTTGTAAATGAGCAGAAAAAAATAGGAATAGGGAAATACGTGAAGTCTCCGTGAGGAACTAAATCGTGTTTCCGCAATCACATTCCATGGAATTATAACATATATGGGGGTAGATAGTATTTTGAGAATATGAGGCAGTGCTTTAGTTGTAAAAAAGTCTTAGAGGGTAGTGTTAAAATTACTTACTATTATGTGACGATAGGGTTCAGGTAAACTAGACTAAATTTATGGCGTTTCTTCTTCGGCAAGCAGACCTCCCTCCATTAATATACGCGGTTAAATGACAGTGGTTTTATAAATTTTTTAGATACAATAGTCCATAAATTGTATCTATCAGAAGAATATTTCTTTTCTTAGGGCACAAACTACAAAGTGCTCGTGGTTTCACGTTAGTGTCCGAATATTTCCTGAAGACCTGAATGTACTTTACTGGACATACAAGTGATAATGTTCATGCAAGTTGTAGATTCTTGCATCACCACTAGTTATCTCTATTTCACGAGGTCAATTTTTGCATTTACAATAGTCAGACCACTGCATTTCAAGATTTGGTGTAAACATGGTAATTAGAGGACCAGGGGCGACATTTTGAAACTAACGAATCACTGCAGTATACTTTTTGGGCGCCACACTGTAAATGTAGTTTGAATTGAAATGAATTTTCTTCAAAATTAACTTTACAGTTTGTTACAACAATAAACCCTCAATTTACAATAACAACTATATCTTTACATACATTATTAACCTACTCTTTTTACTCTACATCCTAGCAGCATCCTCCAAAATACAGGTTCCTACCTTGTTAACCATGTGGTTTTTGACAGAAAATTTCTCCTTTTATTTTGTTCCTATTTCGTTCCCACTTCTCTTTAACTTTCCTAAAAAAACTCTCACTTTATCTGGATGTTTTTTACACTCTTGTTACTTAACATTTTATTCAACCCTAAATCCTTCTGTAAATTGCCCCAAACTTTTTCCCATCACCATTTGACGTAAATGTAGTTCGAACTTCCAAGTGCAAGCCGTGAGATCTCAAATTCTCTTGGGGCAGCTGCCCATATTTTTCAAGAAAAGCAAACACCGAACACAACAAAGAGAATATAATGGAAAATTTAAAATCAAAATAGTAGTTATAATAACTCTAATCTAATTATAAAACATTTAAAAAAAAGTAACAGATAACTTATTTTTGAAATATAGGCGAGAGCAGCATTTTCAATTCTCAAATATTTTGCCGGTAATCCTGCCGCAACTTTTTTATTTATGCCGATACGGTGCCCATACCCACTCAACTACACCACTGATAAGAGGTAAATAATGATATGTGCATTTTAATTTTTGAGGTACGAATGCGCGGTAAAAATTAACGGCACCCATCGCACCACTATATCATTTAAATGTCTATGAATAGCGGATACTAATAATACCCTCTCAGTAGTATAATTTATGGCAGGGTGATTTTGAGAGAGACTCAAGCTAAAACTTATTTTTCTTGAAGATATGCCCCAGCTATAGTGCTAGTTATAATAAAGAAAACAGTTTACACTTTAGTTTAGATGTGAGGATTAACATTTACGAGTATATGCATTAATTTATATTACCATTAATATTGTCTCCACAAAAATGTACTCTAAAACACTCTACAACACGGTCCTGGTGGTGTAGTGGTTACCATACTTGCCTCCTAAACCCAAGATCGCTGGTTCGAACCCGGCCAGGACCGATGGATTTTTTCGGGGCGTAAAAATCCTAAGTATGGCTTCCTTCGGAAGGGAAGTAAAGCCGTGGGTCCCGTGTCGTACATTTACGGCACGAAAAAGAACCTCAAGCCTGAAAGAGAGGCCTCTGAGCAAAATTTGTCGGCCGTTTCACGCCCTGAGTTGAATGGGACGCTGATGACCTGAGCTGTTAAAGAGCGTCCATAAATAAATCATTAAAAAAAAAACTCTACAACACATATATCCTGAATGATATATTGAGTGTATGTAACCAATGTGTATCACATTTAACATACCATTTGGTCACTGCTGGAATCCATAGCTCTCCATAGTATTTATATTGTAATTCTTGGCAAGAGAGTATGTACCAGAAAACCCCAAGACTACCAGCTCCTTATGGTTGCAGCACACTTACCCTTACATGATGGGGAACGTGAACTAATTTTAGTTGAACAACAAATACAGAAAAGCCTGCTCATTAACTAAAATAGAAAATAACATTTATTTAATAAGTAAATGCCTGTTTGAATGAACAGATACCTTATTGCAAAATTTGGTGTAAAGAAACGAATAAATGAACAGAGTTTAACGCCCGTTTTTGCTACAGAGGCACCACAGGCGATGGGCACTGATGATACATGAGATGAAATGATATATTGAAAAAGGATTTATTTTTAAGGAAGGAATCGTTCCAGGCTTAAGTTCAGGGTACCTCCCCGGCATTTGCCATTTATGAGGACTGAGGCAAACCTGAAAAAAAAAAGTCAGAGAGGACGGTCTTGGCAGGATTCGAACCCCAGACCTCCCGCTCACGTGTAAAGAAACGGAATGTGTGGGTGTGTAAATGGCTGATTGACATTTTATAGCTCTGTTTGTTAATACATCTTTGCAAAAACAAATTTTATAAGTATATAAATTAATGCTCCAAGAACAAGCAAAAAATGCTTCTAACATGGGTAAAGATATCCTCGGTTTAATGAATTAAATGAACATACTGGATCAAACTAAGTACTTTTTTTTTTTTCATTCCAATCTTGATAAACTGAATGACAGTTTGGTGATGGTGGAAGAGGGGTAAAGTCATTAAAAGTAGTGCTGAAAAATATTCAACACTTTAATTCGATTTTAAAGCTAATTCAGCAATTTCGAAGTGTCGAAAAATCAATTAATCAAGAAATTCGATTTTAAAGCTAATTCAGCAATTTCGAAGTGTAGAAAAATCATATTAATAAAGAGATAAAAATATAAAATGGATGATATTAGATATGAACTTCCAAAAAGGTTACTTGTTTGACAAATCCAAATGTTACAAACAAAAAAAATATAAGCTTCGATCTGTTTAGTCAAGTATCAAAAGTGAAACAGCTATGCATCTAAGCTATTTAAGGATATCTGGCAAAAGCTTGATAGATGTAAAATTCCTTATAATATGTGTATTGATAAAAGAGAAATTACTGAAATAATAAAGTATGCGGTTATGAGTTCGTGTCCTTGACATCTGCCACAGCGTGCGGAACGGAGCTTTGCAAATCATAAATCTTCATAGCTTTGTTCAGGGGCACTTTGGTTCAGATAGCCCCACAACTATTACTCTATTGAATTAATACCTGACAATCTCTAAACTATATTTTACAACTATTACACCATTTCGATTAGGAAACCTCAAAAAAAGTTGTTAAAACTGAGAATATTCCAAGTAGCGTTGAATCAGTCCGATATGAGTTTGAGGAGATATTTGTTTTCACAAATTAGAAATTAACAAAACTCACATTTACTACAAATCAGAAATAACTACAAATAACATTGCAATAAATGTTAACACTGGTATAGGCGGAATTAATCGTATTAATAAAACGTCGATTGTAATAAAAACACACATATTTTCTAATGCGCTATCTCCTACGATTATTCGATCGACAAATATTGTACAATATTGTAACACAGAATTGAATTAGTCCTATAGGATATAATCTCAGTTCTAAGATCCAATATATATATATAATTGGAACTAGCAAGTATATGTATGTATATCCTATTTGATAATTGATAATTGAAAGCATACGCACATACACAAGAACGCCCTATTTAGAAGTTCCGCAATGATATTCTGAGTTACATGCCATTATACATAAAAAAGGTCTGAGAGAAAAAGGTCAACATTATTCTATTAACTGGGCGAAAAATATAATAAGGTGTAATATTAATAATGAATAACAGTACTGTCTGAAATATATTTCGCACAAACGTTTTCGAACGTTTTGCAGCGACATGTATTTCAAGAAAGAAGAATTCTCAGTCATTTTGTGTTCAAACGGTGTAGTTTTCTTTCTTTGCCGTGTTACCAATGGCAACACGTCCTCAATTTGTGCAATGCGTTAACAAAGACCTTAGGAGTTCACTATTTTACGTGTCTAAAATTGTTAGCGCGTTAGCGTCTGAAACCAGTTTCAACGGCGGAGGGCCACATTCCAAACCTACTTAGATTAAATTGTTTGCATAGTTTTCTTCTCCAAAGCTTTTTCCCCCATCGTGATAAAGTGAAAAAAAAAAGGACTTTTAGGCATTAATTAACAAAAAATGAACATTTCGGCTAATAAACGCCTATCTATTATTTGTAAATGACCAACGTATGATATATTCTAAAACCTTGTTTATAAACCAGCAAGCGCTTACCTTGACTAGTGGTCTTGGAAGCCAGTAAGAGTAGGTGAAAGAACATCGCCATGCCCAGCCGAGTAGCTGCTGTGGCAGACCATCCTCTAACTGCCATTTCACTCATCTTGTACGGTTTCTAAGGAATCTATTAACACTAACAATACGCACTTACACTTGCATCATATAAAGTTACCACTTCGCTTCATCAATTCCTTTCTCCTCACCTAGGAAGCTGGAGAACGAAACAAACTGGCACCTTAGTGAGTTTCACCGATGCCTCCCAATATCTCTCCATCTCAACAAATATAATACGAAACCCGCATGCAAAACAGAGGATCCAGTGACTGAAATCAGTAACACTGGGTAATATTCATAGCTATAAGCACATTCACACGAGTTATAACAACGTAAACAAGTCAATAAGAGCTCAAAATATCAGAAGCTCTTAAGTTTTAACGGAAAACGCTTTATATCTACTTAAAATTTTGATTTCACAAACGCACTTTCTTCTTTAGTTTAAAGATGATAGATGAAATTTAATCTTCAATGTTTGACGATGCCACAGAGCCATATTAAATTACACCTAATTTTACTCAGATAACGAATAGGTAGTTTTTCTAGTTAAAGCCTTAAGAACCATCTCAGCTCCATATGGTATAATATAATGTTTCACACTACACTGATGACACTTTCTTCAGGAAGCACATATAAGACAAGAATGCTAACATTATGTACGATAATGGATGCTGATGGATGCGCTACAAAAAATTGCTAGTTTATGGAAAACTGAATGTAGCATAGGTAGGAAGTCGGAAGCAATTATGTAAACATACTCAAAGAAAAAAATATATTTCTCAAAATGAGCTAAATATCCATGTTTTGTTTTGTTTTTGTACAATGATAACTAACTATTGGCCATAAAGAAAAACGAGAGAACGCTTTGGAGTTCAAAGTAATTAGATAAACACATTCACTAGATGTACAACACCTTCATTCACCACTTGACGCGCACCTCGTGTGTCTAGACATGTGCAGGAACATTGACAGTAAACGTTGAGGATAGTGTATGTTTACGCACATCATAGGAAAAAGGTCATAATCTTTAATCCATGGCAGTTCGTACTGGCAGGGTAAGTTGTTTTCAAGCTTGATAGCACAGGATGATAATAATCATAATTATAAACGTAATGGGCACACGCTGCGAGGAACCACGAGGGCTGACTGGCGCCTATCCTGGTACATACATCGTGTCCTTTTTCGTCTCCCGACTGTCGCCTCTCACTCGGGAGGGGCCGGCCTGGACCGGGCCGAGAGGCGCCGGGACGCTCATGCGCAAAACGTCTCGTGAAGGAAAGGGTGGCTTGTTGTCATACCGACCGGGTCATGTCGCATGGGTAGGAGTTGAACGCTCCATTACGTTACTCTTTTTTTTTTTTTTTTAATGCTAACTAGATCCTTGCAAGCACATTCGGAACAATACCGTCAAACGCACTTCAAATAGACCACATACTTTTTTTTTTGTTGCCTCTAGAACATGTACTGTGCTTCAACATTCTTTACTATCGCCCCTGCCGTATTCTTCGTTAATAGAATTATATTTGTATTGCCTTCTTCCCAGCCTGAGCAATAATGGCCGCTTCCTATTTTCTCAGTCTCTACAAAATTGAATTTTCTACAATAATATTGCTACTAAAAGATGTCATTAAAATATAATTATTTCTTATACAGGATTTTAATGTGTTCTTTCTTCCATTTATAATTATCTACATTAACTTCATGTAGACAAATATAATTCAATTTTGCTTTCATCTTCAAATTATGGATTTGTATATGCAAAACTATAATATTTAGTACCGTATCTTTTACGATTTGTAAATTTCGTGAAAATAACTTTTAATGTAAACTTTAGAAAGTGAAAGAATATTTTATACGAGGGTTTAAACTCTGGAGATAAAAGCTGCTATTAGCTCATTAGTTTCAGCAGTTAATCTTTCTACAGTTTGGGTGTTTTGCCGAATCATCACTAAACTATTCTAATTCAGGCTGTTTTATTTCGATATTAATTATAAATAAAAATATGAATATGATATATGAAAGAAAATTTATAGGGAGAGTATTCTTTTTCTCATTTGGGGTGCGTTTCATTCCGTCCAAAACCGATGGATTTTTTCGGACGTAAAAATCCTAAGTATGGCTTCCTTCCGTGGGTCGTACATTTACGGCACGATAAAGAACCTCAAGCCTCAAATAAGAGGCCTGTGAGCAAAATTTGTCGGCCGTTTCAAGCCCTGACTTGAATGAGACGCTTATGATTCGAGATGGTACAGAGCGTCCGTAAATAAACCAAACAAAATATGGCGTATAATCCGGGGTGAACCTTGGCCTGCCATGGCGACCTCTGCATCCTCTATCTCCGTCTTGCGACCTCATTGATAAAGAGCAGTATTGCAAGGGGACATGTGATCAGCATGGTCGCTTATTATGAGGCTTTGGTCATCGAAGAACGACACCAATAGGCAGCTTCCGAATTGCCCTCACGAGGGTAATTGAATCCCATTCCAAACCACCCTAACTTAGAAAAATTCCTAAATAGGTACCGGGAATCGAACCCAGGCCTTCTTCTCAGCAGCCAACAATGCTAACCACTAGAACAAAGATTTTGACGCTCTTTAACATCAGCGTCCCATTCAATTCAGGGCGTAAAACGGCCAACAATTTTTGCTCAGAGGCCGTTTTTTTCAGACTTGAGAATCCCACTTTTTTATTTCCGATTTTTATGCCCGAAAAAAATCCATCGATCCTGGCCGGGATCGAACCCGCGATCTTGGGTTTAGGAGGCAAGTATGGTTATCACTACAAAACCAGGACCGACTGTAGCCCAAAGGGAAATATTATAAATAAAAAATAATACAATTAGTCAAAAGGGTTTAAACTGTCAGAATATCCAACGATCTAATAACTTTAAAGCTCGCATAAATTAAATTGCCATTATAGGATTTGGAGCGTGATATTTGGGAAGACAAGGAAACGCCTAAGTAACGCATTTTTAAATAAAGAGGCATCGTAAAAATAAATCAATCAAGAATTGCATAATTCAAATAACCTGTCACATTGTAGTTAATAGCCAGTATGTTTGAAAATTAGTGAAAATAAAATAAAATAAAACGCTTCTACGATCATAATGATCATTAAGAACTCCAACCGGTAAAGTACTACTAGATCATAAAACTGCCAAAAATAATTTTAATTCCCTCATCTGACATATTTTATCTTAAAATAGATAAAATGCGAAGTGATGAACGTATACAAAGAAGAACAGAGAAAACGCCCTGGGATATGTCAAACTATAAAAAGTAATCTGCGCTGCTGATGTAACTGAGAATTTCCTAAGCATAAATATAGGGAAGCCACTACCAAACATCAATGAATAGAGATGCGCTAACTTCTTCATATAAATAACCTACGTGAGGGCGAAAATAATCACTCATAATGAAAGACTAGATAGGTCGACGGCCGTGCATGTTCTAAACTCTATACAGTGCACCTATGTATCGTATAAATTTTTAATGCGCGGATCAGTCACCTATTGCATTGCTTTGGATTTCCAATACCGGTACAATATTTGTGCTCAAACATCATGATATAACTCTATACTTTGTATGGACTCTTATTAAAGTACTGCCATGTTATGTTCACCATAAAAACCTATTTTGAGAATTGCCATTTCATGTGTCATCAGTGTCCACCACCTTTGGTGCCTCAGTAGTGAAAATGGGATTTAAACAGCATTCAATAAAATGTTACATTTATGCTACTAATATTTCAATATATTTTGTGAGTACTTGTGAGTGAGTGAGAAAAGGTACGGTCTGAAACCAACTTTTGATTGTTGCGCTATTCATGTCATTTTCAAAAATGAAAAACCAATTATATTAATAGTAAGTAGTAGTAATAAATAGTTTTTCAACAATTCCTCGTGAATTGTTGATATAGAGTGATATAGAGTAATCAAAAAATCAATTTTAATACTAAGAACGCCTAATAAGCATACAGTTAATTTTCCACTGGAATTCAAAATTAATCCCAAAAGCTATTGGTAATGTTTTCATAAAATTTCTAAAATGAAGTACCAACCTCTAATTAATGGACTTTCTGATACGATAGATAGTTATGTATCAGTAGTTACTATATCCCCAATTGCGGATTAACGAACCGTACAAAAATCTATAAAATCGGTAACAGAAAAAGCATTAAGCCTTTTAACGGCGAGCTTATAGAACAATACTGCAAAGAAATATACATTTCCAACAATATAAATGACAATTTAACTCTTTCTTAAGTACTTTCGTAAGAATTTACAACTAAAAATTTCTATATAATGTAGAGAAAATTAATAATCTCTTTAGAAATTACTATCTAAACACAAGCTATGAAAATGCCTTACAAACACAAAAGAGAATTTTGCATAACTAACAGAAAAAACAAGTCTGCTAAACGTAGACAGCAATACAAATAATACTGCAAAAATCTATAAAAGGTAATGAATATACTAAAAACTTTGCTTTTAAAGAGAAATACAATCCTCACATAACAAACCTAAGTGGCTCTTGAATATTATAAAAATGAACTGGTAAACATCACTCAAAATAAAAAAATACGGTAAATTTGATTAGCCCAAAACATCTGCAACAAAAATCGATAAAGAAACAACACGATAAAAAAACAAAATTCATACCTAAATGACCGGCGACTGAAAACTTTCATTTCCCTAGAGACCGTATCCACATATGCAACTGAAATAAATAAAGTAGTACAATTCCTGATAAGCAAGAACTCGTCAGGATATGACAAAATATTTGAAAATACTAAAAATATGTACTCACAAAATTGGTTAACTCTTAAGTCATACATGCAACTTCTCATTCTTAACAAGAACATTTTCCAACTGAATAAAATATACTCTCGTTAAACTATAATGTAAGAAAAAAAAAGAAATTACTAATGTCTAACTACAAACATGTATCATTACTAACAGTTTCCTCGACGGCTATCGAAAGTTAATGTTCAAAAGAATATGTATCCATGGAAATAAAAATAACATTTTAGCAAAGGAACAGTTTGTTTTAAGAAAAACATGTCAAACAATAATGGTATAATTTATCAATAGATTGCATCATCTTTATCAAACAGAAATCAAAATGTTATAATATATTTTTAGATAGTTGCATGCGTACTAATGGTCAGTAGTAAAGCATCCAATTCATTAAGGTTATATTTTGGGTGCAGTGGTATTTTTACTATATAGCGAGGTTGCCAAAAATGTATACACACTTTCACAGTAGATATCTATTTAATATATTTCAAAGTTGAACCGAAAAAACAACAGCAATGGGTAGTAAGATGTTCTGTAAAAAGATGTGACTCACATATTTATGATAGCGTTGCTAGTGACAGTAAATCAACAATGAACAAATGAAGCCAAGATTATCCTATGATGTTCTGTAAATAGATATGATTCACATTACGTTATGTTAGCGTTGCTACAGCAAAATGGATGCAAGATTATCGTTTGAACAGCGGAAAGCAATTTTGAAATGATATTGTAAAACTGAGAATGTTGTTGAAGTTCAAAGGCAAGAGAGACGTGGGTACAGAACAGAACCGCCAACGCGAGTAACAATTGCACGCATTTGAGACAAATTTGAGACTCATAGTGCCGTATGCGATGTTCACAAGGCAGATCAGCACATTAACACCGAGATGTACGTGCATAACTTGATGGCAATCTTCCAAGGCACTGGACAGGACGAGGAGGTCCGATGGAGTTTCCACCGCGTTCTCCGGATCTAACTCCGATGGACTTCTACCTATGGGGAACTCTTAAGGTGTATACTGTAGAAAACCAGTTACACTGACAGCACTTCGAGAAGAAATTGAAACAGCATGTGTTGCAATTGCTGAGGGCACTGTATCGATGTCGATGGTGAGCAACTGTTGTTAGCTGTAAAAGTCTAAGATGATTAGTGCTCATCATTTCCTGTTTGTGTGACTTCAGTTTTGTTATGTTAACACAATTTTCCTTTGCTTGAAGTGTGTATACATTTTTGGCACCCTCTGTATATCAAAGTTCTTTCCTAATTAATAAAGAAAAATGCTTATCCAACTTTTTTTTTTTTTTTTTTTTTGCAAATAATACTATTTTCATTAAAGAACACAGATCGGTCTCCTGTTAAATTTATCCAGTGATATTTTCAGTACAGTAACTAACGGTTTGGTAGTAACAAAATTCATATAAGCTTTCAAAAAAACTAAATATATTCATTTTATTAAAAAATACGTTGCATGCCTAAATATACATTATGAGAGCAATGAAATCATCGAATCTAGTAATATAACACTTCCATCCCTGCCAGAAACGGCGTGATCTTGAATTAGGTGGTGGAGGGAGGTGTTCCCTGTATCTGTGAATCTGTGGGCTGTAATGGAGGTGATAATAACAGGCAAAGTCTATCTCGAGGAGGGAGATACCAGAAAAAGAAGCGGCTTACCTTCTAATGTGTAGTGCGACTCGTGCTGAGGGGTTGTCTCAACGGGCCCTCTGGGTACCATGCATAAATCTTGCAACGCAAGCGGGGACCTGCCTGTGAGGACTTTACAACTTTCTGCATTCTCATTGAATCGTAACAAAAACCACTTTTAACCACTAAAAGTCTATTTCTGAGCAATAATAAACACTTCCCTCGACCAGTGAACTCTTCTAGGGCAAGCCTCGGAATTGGGTATTATAAATTCTGAGAAATGACGAAGATCTGGGCAAGAGAGCCTTTCTGGGATTCAGTAGAATTATAATTGTGATTTCTACCAAGAATAGCACTAAAGGCACTATAGACCGACCTTTAACATACAAATGAGGCCTTGGCTGCCCACTGTAAAACTTTCAAAGAAGAAGTTCTGATTCAAGAACTCTGGATTCCTGTTCGCAACGAAATTCAATGTTCACCTCCTCTAGAATTTGTTTTAGTGATATCACCGCGGTGAAAACTGACTGTGGTGTAAGAAGATAGAAAAAACACCCGTTACTTGGTTTTGACTGTCTCCCCTATGATGGTAGTAGCCCAGCCACTAGGGAATTAGAATAGTTAGTCGCACACTGTACTCTGAGAGGGGAACAGTCTTGTGTGTGACGCCAACTCTCACCACAAAATCTAGGGCAGCAAAGACCTCAACAAAGGGTTTTTTATTTATGGACGCTCTTTAACAGCTCAGGTCATCAGCGTTCAACAAAGGGAGTGGACACCTTTTAGGCTTTACGTTCTTTAGTAATCTATATATATATATATATATATATATATATATATATAATGTCGGCAACAAAAGCCTGTCTTTGTTAATCGTATAAGGAAGGAAGTTATTGACATTACCTCTTGTACTGAATATATCAGGGTCTTGGACGAACCATCACTTTCAGTCATAACTATATATCATTTAATGCTAATGTAGTGAAGAGATAATCTCTATAATAATCCCAGGAAGACCTGGTGGGTGTCCTATACTCAAGATCTCAAAGGTGGATTGGCCACCCATTTACAGAGAGGAGTAATTCATGCAATGAAAAAATATTAGGGTGCTAATTTTTCACCAATGAATTAAGTGAGTTTGGTAAATATACTAAATGTAAATATTTATGTTACCATTTTTAAGTATTCTAGATGTAAATAATTTAAGTTGTCAGTATTTTATTTTAATTTGGCATATTAATATAAACTATGAAAAAATTACCACCTTTGACAAATACTATACTAGAGCTAAAAATTTGTAAATATGAAGAGTAACCATTTCATTGCATGTACATTCTTTCAGCCTACATCAATGCTTTACAAATTATTCCCGGAGAGCCTGTTGGCCCACTTTGACGATATTTATGACATTTTCTCCCCTCTCCAGTTATATCGTATTCTGATTTCAGAAACTCAGAAACCCACTGGCTATTCTCTTTTGTGTATTGTTCACATTGGCAATGGAGGTGGGTGAATACTAGCACCTTACAATAGATCTGATCTACAACCCAAATTTATTTAGCATAGTCCTAATAAATACTCAGCTAAACATAAATGCTATTTATAGAAAGCAGCCCTTCTTATCGTAAATGCTTCATCTCTGCAGTGTATAAACTTGTAAAAACAAACTTCTTAGTAGAATTATTTGAGACGACCTTGTTAAATGTTTTGCCTCATTACGAACACACTGTTATGGGAGACTACTGTCAGGGCTAGGGACCAGATTTTAAAGAAGTCATTTTTTATATTTGATCACAAAACGCGTAATAATCCATAATAGGACTTATGATTTTTTAAAATAGGAAAGATAGCCTGGTACTAACTTTCCATTTTTTCCCGTTTTTAGTTTGTGTCCCCTTTTTCAGCAAATGATATTTCTCCATCGATATTGGGAATGGTGGGGTTTATGGAGTTGGTAATTGGATAACGGTTACTATGGGAACTGAATTAACAAATGTTACCTACGTGGGAAGTTAACAGAAATCATGGAAGAGAATTTGAATACTGAAAAATGATTACAAAACAATACTGGAGCAATGAAAATGTAAAAATGGTGTGCACAGCGGGACAAGAATTTCACACTCCCCCACCAGTAGTCTTGACTATTTGAAGCAACGTGAGCTGGGAAAAATGCACCGAAATTTGCATGTTCCAAGACGTCTTTAACAGAGGAGAATGAGATGAGAGGTGTTCTGATATACAGTTCGTGCGTCGTAGTTCCTTAATGCGAAAATTAAATTGAAGCCTTAAAGGTCTTCTGGAGGAGGACACAGGCCGTCGGTGAAATTATGGGCGATCAAGTTTATTACAAACCAGGGCTTCTTAATTAAATCATGTGGTCTGTTTCAAGAGTTGTTTGGCTATGTGAACATATATTGTGTATACTGGGCAAATGCAAATCCTCGTTTGATTATTACATCTCAACTGAACGTCACTGTGTAGAGTACAATATACAACAAAGATGTTATAGGATAGGTTTCCTTCGATACAACTATAGATGGTAACAATTGTGTAAACATATTGAAACTTAGTGTTGTCATAGGTCACGAACAAAGATGCCTTCTCAGTATTTCCATCCAGATAGGAACCTTGTTATTTTGCTTGTTGATAAGAAGCTACCTTGACAACACTTTCCCATTGTATTGGATCGGATGAGGAGGTAGTATTGAAGGCCGCCACTTTCACCCGATCTTACCTATGACCTTTTTTGGGGGGACGAGTGCATTGCAGAATTAGAGAAGCCTCTCATCGGAACGTTTAGTGCAGGTTCGAACAGTATTGTAACGCAGTTGAGCACTTAAATGATTAAACATTCAATATTACTGTCAAAATCTGTGGCAATATATACTGAAAAAGGAAAATGAATTCTATATATACATTTTAGCCATATCTATGACAAAAAATTCGATAATGTCTGTTATTTTCTTATAGAAAATCATAAACGCTATGTTGATGCATATTTCGGGACAAAACAGAACGAACTCACTCCAAAGTTGGATTCGAGTGCCCTAAGAGGGTGTCATAGAACAGCAGTAACAAATGAGCAGATGGGCAGCGGAGAAAGCGGTGAAAGAGTTGATTGTCATCTTTTCTCTACTTTCAGAGAAAAATAGTGATATTTCTAACTCATGTGAATAATAGTAAGTATTTGTAAAATACCGAAGTAGCACATTAGCAATATCAAGCAGTTTCAAGGGTTATTTCATTGAAACATGTAATTGTGGGATGTTCTGTTTTTATGTTAATATCAAGTGTGATGTTCAAGAAACAAAGAAATTTTTGAGAAAACATCAAAACAGTAATTGATTCAGGAGTCTTTGTTGACCAAGGAACAAAAAGGGTGTTTTACTGACCTCACAACCACCTTTGCCCAATGTGGTCTGGCAAGATAAAGCATCCTGAAATGAGACATTTCTCAGAAATATGTTAAAATTGGGGAGAGGACCTATTTACTAAAATGAAAGAAAGCCTGCAGTTAATGCTATTATGTTAATTTTAAAGTAAAATATTGAGAGGAGTTGAGTTCCTCCCATCGGAGACACCCATGGCTAAATTAACCTTTGGGTCATCAAGTGCTCTCGTGTACTTTAGGGAAAGTGCCAAGACTTCTGTAACAATAAAAGTTTAGCCCTCTTTTTGGGCTTATGAGCAATGAAGTGTTGAGAAAAAAGTTTCTGCCGCCTTCCTTTACTGTCTCTGTCAGAGGGCAAGGGACATGCTGGACTCTGCTGGCAGGCAAGGATGAGGAGTGGATTGGTAAATTCATGTCGAAGATGGGACCGCTCAGGTCTGAAAAAGCTGAAAACCTTAATTTTAAAAAATTGATACATTATATATATATGTATGTATTGTGTTTACTTATTCCACTGACAAGGAGGAAGGGATTCTAGATTATACCTGTGTATATTAAGCTAATATTGATATTATTATTGTTGTTGTTGTTGTTGTTGTTGTTGTTGTTAAGGTTATTACTATCATTACGGGTGAACCCGTGCGAAGATTATAAAGTTGTTAGTATGTATGTTAATTAGAATAAATATATTCATTTGCTTATTAGTTAATTAATTTATAACTAGAAGTTTCTTCCGGGCTTAGCAGCCGTGGTCTGAAGGAGCTAAGGAGTCCAAATGTTTCATCCCTACCTGCGGAGGACATCTTCAGTGGCGCGATCTGAGTCTTCTGGGCGAAGGTCCTGGCAAGACTGAAATACCATTTTTTTCTACCAATTATATACTATGTAATACTGTGGTGATTCAATTTATTGTTTAATTATGGCATTGGGGGGGTCAATGAGCCTGGTACCGCTTTCGCACCCAGGAGTTTGTGAGCGATTCTAAAATCACCAACCGGTTAAAAAGGAACCGGTCGGGGAGGTTATGAGGTATCGACGCCATGGCAAGGCCCTGGCGTGAACCTCCATCAGTAGTGTGGTCTGCAGTTTAATCATAGCAATTGGCGTTGTTCATAATATTTATGGTGCCTTGTTCGGCTTGGAGGTGGTGCCGAGGGGTTGGTGGGCATTTCCTCTTCCTTTGAAGGACTGTTGTAGTCGTCTGTGTCTTCTCTTGTTGGCGAGGTTGACCTCTATGGCAGCCGGGGGGTTCCAGGGAACTCTTCTCGGCGGTAATTGTTGCGTCGTGGCGTAGGTGCCATCTGGTTATCTACAGGTATGTTTGCTTGCTTCAGTTCATGAATGCTGGCCATTGTGAAGTGCAGTAGTTTAGTTATAGCAGTGAATTCGCTGTTCTGGGTGTCCTGTAAGGTTTTTATTCCAGTTTCGGTGGTTGATTTCATGTCTTGAATGCGTCTCTTAATGTTGCCTGTGGTCTGCGTGTTCGTAGCCTGGAGAGTGGTGAAGGCCTCTTCCAATTGGCTCAGCCTAGCAGTAGTGCCATCCTGTGCTGCGAGTTGTTGATTGAGTAAGCCGGTGTGTTGTAAGATGGTGTTCTGTAGGTCGTTGATGAGGCCAGTTAGCGCCGTTACTGCTTCTATGATTGTGGTTAGTGTGGTGAGTGCTGCTTCTCTACTCTTGTCGAAGATGGGTGTGGCTGATGCATGCTGTGCTGTGGTTGGCAGCGAGTGGGCAATAGATGGCTTACTGAGGTTGTGGTTGGAAATGCGTTGTACGTTGCGTTGTAGCGGGCAGGCGGTCTGGACGGTATAATGGCTTGTGCCTCCGCATGAGGCACAAAACCTGCGCCGGCGGACCACGTCGTGCATCTTGTAGTTTGCTATCAGGGATGGTGCTCCGCAGTAATGACAACATGGGTGGTTTGTGTAGGCCTGTTCTGAGTGTCCATGTTTGCAGCAGCGTCTGGAAGGCAAGTTGCGAATGTGGAGGCTGGGTTCGAACTTGAGGCTGTGAGTTCCAAGTGTTAAACCTGCTGTGATGGCGGCCTCGCACTCGGCCGGCTCAAGGAAGTTGACACGGACAAGAGAGGTCGCGCCTTTTTGCGAGTGTATGCGTGCTGCGTAATGTGCGGAAGGCCAACCGCTGCACGAATCGCAGGATGTACTGGCAGGCAATGCTTCGGGGCACGCCCCGGAGCACGGCAATGCGACGGTCAGCTGGTGTTATTAGGCTGCGATGCGTGGATTCTCTTCTTGTTCTTGAGTCGGTGGCGGAGGTGATGACTGAGGCTGTGGTGGCTGGGCAAAAGAGCTGGCAATGGGATATTCCGTGAGACGCCCAAACGCCCAAAAAGCAACCTGACACACCAAGAAAGAACAGCCTTCAAGAGACTCACTGCCAACACGGACATCATTGTCTGCTCTGCAGATAAGGGCAATGCTACTGTCCTCCTGAACCGTCGTGACTATCACAACAAGATCTTACAACAGCCTGACACTTAGCGAAAACTGCAACGTGATCCTACATCGCGTATTTTACGGAAAACCAACAGTCTAGTCAAAATGTCATCCATATCACCTAAGGACAAACGCCGCATCACTAGATCTGAAGCTCAAACTCCTAGACTCTACGGTCTGCCCAAGATACACAAAGCAGAGGTACCATTTCGACCCATTGTCAGCGGCATTGGGTCCCCTACCTACACGGTCGCCAAGTATTTAGCTAATTTATTATAACCTCATATCGGCTCCACTGACACTTACATCAAGCACCCACATCATTTCATACAGAAACTACAGACCATTACACTACAACCTCAAGATGTCCTCGTGAGCTTCGATACTGTCTCCCTCTTTACCATGGTTCCTGTAAGTGACGCCATCACACCGCTGAAAGATCTCTTTCCAGATGACATACTAGCACTGTTTCAACACGTGCTCACTACTACTTACTTTCAGTGGGACCAGACTTTCTTCGAACAAATAGACGGGGTCGCTATGGGCAGCCTACTCAGCCCAGTTATTGCGTATTTTTTCATGGAGTCCTTCGAGTCTCAGGCTATGAGTTCTGCAGCTCTGAAACCGTCCATATGGTACGGCTATATGGATAACACTTTCATCGTATGGAGTCACGGAGACTCAGCCCTTGATGGTTTCCTTCAGCATCTCAACAGCATAAATCCACGGATCCAGTTCACCATTAAGAAAGAGAAAGATGGCCAACTAGCTTTCTTGGATCTGGTTACCAAGAAACCATACGGGAAGCTGGGACACAGTTTACCGCAAACCCACCCACACCTACCGGTATCTGAACAAAATTTCCAACCATTACCCGAAGCAGAAACGCGCGATGAGACCCCTCACTTACCGCGCTGCTCGCATCTGCGAGCCTGACTCTTTGCAACAGGAACTCCGGCATCTGGAACGGAATCTATCTTCAAATGGTTACACAGCGCAAGAAGTACGCAGAGCGATACGCCCATTCACACACCACCCGATCATACATGATTCGCCCAGGAGCAATGGTATTGCTTTCCTGCCGTACTTCAACAAGGTCACTGACAGAATTGGACGCCTACTCAAACGCCACAAGGTCAAAACCATTTTCAAGCCTACCAGACAAATCAACACTTTGCTACGCTCGGCCAAAGACCCCAGGGTTCCGGTCGTTTCGGCCGGCGTCTACCGGATTCCTTTTTCCTGTTGTGCTGTATACATAGGCACCACTCAACGAAGTGTTAACACACGGATCTCCGCGGTCGCAGAACATGCAATGTGAGCAAACGGAGAATACATTATCCAGTATAATGAAACATCTGTTCTCTCTTCAGTACTATACTACCACGCTAGATTACAACACGAAGCCATAGAAATCTACAAGCACCCTAATAATTTCAACAGAAAGGGAGAGGCTCTCAAACTGAGCAAAACCTGGCATCCGATATTAGAGCATATAAAACAATCCCAAACTCGCAAAATTCACGCGAACCAATCACCGATCAGAGCAGAGATGCCCCGCACTCCGAGTACACCCTCCTGCTCCAGCCGAACCAATCCTCTTCGAGCAGTCCGTATATAAATATAACACCTCCAGCTGGTATTTCAGTTGTGCCAGGACCTTCGCCCAGAAGACTCAGACCGCGCCACTGAAGATGTCCTCCGCAGGTGGGGATGAAACGTTTAGACTCCTTAGGTCCTACAGACCAAGGCTCGTAAGCCCGGAAGAAAATTCTAGTTATAAGCCTGACCCCGGTCGTGAAAACTTCCGACTACTCAGTTAATTAATTATTTAATCGCTCATTCATTCAGCATTTCTTAGAAAACTGACACAAAGATCTCTCCGGTGAAAGTACTCTAGGAATACATTATCTACCACCAATTTATGAAGCTATTGTTGAAAGAGTTAAGGAGATACTAGTAGTTGGAAGACCATCCAGGCTGTTTCAATTTGTATGGAATAACAGACTCACTTTCGAGAGGTGTTTTAAATATTCTTATGAAGTCGCTGACAGGAGGTATATCAAAACCAATATTATTTGCTATGTATGAACTGGATAAAGTCAACCCTATAACTATCATGCACAGTTTAAATGAATGCTGTTGTAAACTATGGCCGTCAGGAATACAGTACAACAAAATATGGCAGGTTGTTATAGCCCAGGTAACATACATGATGAGACAGTATTTATAAGCTGCCACCCTCACATTTAATTAGAATAATTATAGCAAAATTTTATGTAGCTTCGTTATAACCACGAGTATAATGTCATTTTCCTGTACAAGTGTTGAGTTATTATGTGTAAAATATTATTTTCTCGCGAGTGTGCAGAAAGCTACCCCAGTCACAAAAACTTTCCTGAAAATTTCAGAGGCCTGTTGTAACAATATTTGTAAAGAATCTTTGAGCAAGATGTTTATTGGTATTCTGTTAGAAAATTTCTTAAGCAGGGTAGTCACTATAAAACATTTGGCGGCTGCAGGGTTGAAAAGACAGGCCGATAACCTCTTCAAGGGAAGAAGCTAGCAGCTTGAGTTTATATCTACATGTAAAAAGTCACGTAGGCCATGCTTATTTAGTTTGCAATTTGGTGGCCTGCAGTCAGTTTTTGCAAGAGTATTCAGCGGGGCAATATCATCGGAAGGGCTTTCTCAGTTCCGTTCAATTAGTGGAGAGCGGTAGTTAGTTTTGAAAGAGTATTACTTGGGCGAGGTTTATTAGTTAAGTGCAATAGCTAATGTACAATAATGTATGAGCAATAAATTGTGTCATCTTCCATAATGAAAAAATATTATTAATCTCCAAGACTCCTTCTACGGTCACAGGACCATAAAAATATCCAGCAGAGAGTCTCAATAGCCGAGGCAAAAACTGTAAGACTGCGGTAACCAACGTCGGAAAGGAAGAAATTACATTACCTTTGAGATTACATCCAAAACCTATCAAATCAAATTTCCTTTCCCAAAATCTTTCCCTCCATTCATTACATATTTAATTAATCATCCTCTTTCTTATTAAATACCGCTGCAATTATATCAGCATTTGCACAGCTAAAGTCTATGTATTTCAAGCTCCATTACGTAATCCAGCATTGGTCTTTTCGCGATGTCTGTGGACTGTGGGCTGAACACTGAGGTGTAAGTCTATAGGGATGAATTAAATGTTAATGATGACGCAAATGAGCTGGATCCTTGGCGCCTTAAAGCAATTAAACATTCATCTTCTCAGGGTAAGGGAAAGCTCCAAACAGCTTGACCTGGGCAGGATTCGCACCCAGAAACTCCGGAAACGATACCACCATCGAGGTATTGAGTTGATCTTAAGAAACTGATATGCTTTGTGTTAATAAAACCCGTATGTTATTTACAATCACTTTTTGGCTATTGAAGTTCATGATGTAAATCTGTTCTCCTCTATACTTTACTCATACGAAATATTTTGTTTCCGCAAATTTGAAGTGCCCAAAATTTGGTGGTTTTATTACATCTCTGTCCAGTTTTCCAGGCATATATTTCAAATATCATTTACATTTATTAATTTCTCATAATATTAAAAATGGCTATATATTCACTCAGTCGCTTTTTTTTTTTTGATTGATTTATTTATTTATGGACGCTCTTTAACAGCTCAGGTCATCAGCGTCCCATTCAACTCAGGGCGTGAAACGGCCGACAAATTTTGCTCAGAGGCCTCTCTTTCAGGCTTGAGGTTCTTTTTCGTGCCGTAAATGTACGACACGGGACCCACGACATTACTTCCCTTCCGAAGGAAGCCATACTTAGGATTTTTACGACCCGAAAAAATCCATCGGTCCTGGCCGGGTTCGAGCCTTCGATTTGGGTGTAGGAGGTCACTCAGTCGTGCAATCATATTTTTCATTCTTATTACTTTTTTATATGACCGAACACTGCAAAGGATAATGTAAGAGTGGAATAAGGAAAAGAAACTAAGCATTTTTTATTGTTCTATGGCATCATTTATTTAAAAGCCACGTTGCCATCAATGAAATGAATTTCATATTTTGCCCGGCATATTTGTCAACATACATAAATCCGCCTGTGGTGCCTCAGTAGTAAAAACGGGCGTTAAACACTACTCAAAAAAAAAAAAAACATACATAAATAGTTTGGAAATAAATACAGAATCGGGTGGCGACTTTAGTATCAACGTGCCATACATTAAGTTTCACTTCGGCACTCTATTGTACACAGAAATGTCTAAAATTTAATTTAAATTTACTTTTAAGTACTTTTTATAAACTTATTTTTTTTTAAATAAGTTTCACTATTTTGTATTGGGCTGTCGCAAAAATAAATGAATAAATAAATAAATGAAAAAAGTCCATGATTGTAACACATAAATGTGAATGAAAGTTCACAGTGAGTAACTTCTATTATCACTTGTTTATATAAAACATGTATGACTAGATTTAATAGTGCAATACATTTTCGAGGCTATATGGTGGCGTAAGGGGGTTTCAATAAGTAATTATTGGGTTAATAATTGAATTATACTAATACACATAATTGTAACTGTCACGGATAAAGGATATTGAAGTCACATTCTTAAGAATGGCCAGCAGGCTTTGAAAATGTTTTGCGAATATATGCACGGGAGGTGAAATTGACAGAATTGGGCAAAACTTCTTTACGCGATATTGCAGTCGCCCCGGAGAAGTAAAAGGGAAAATATAAACGACTCTTCAGCCATCGCAATGGCGTCTAGTTGATAAATACATCTTTTTAATTAGTATCTTTATATAATGTGACTTTAATATAAGGCTGCCTGCATTGGCAGCTGTGGAAATTGATGTTCATTATTTCAGTTATAATTTCCCTGTTCTCGGTTATAAAGCTATATCAGATATAGATGCTATTCCCTCATGTACAACCTTGTCAAATTTTGCGAAAATATATTGAGGTGCTAATCGATTTAATGTCCAATAATTGCAGATGTGTTGCAGTTAGTCAAAATTACATGGAATTAAGACAGACATTATTTTGCTGTAAATCATAAGAAAACAATGCATATATTGTACATACAATAAGACATGAATATATATAACAAATTAACAGTAATTATAAAAGATTTTAAAAGGATAAAACACTAAGATAAAGTCACACTTGAATTCGCTATATTTCGAACTCGTTGAGTTCTTCTATAATTACTGTTAATTTGTTACATTATTAAAAGTGTTAATTTATTTTTCTTTTATATATATATATATATATATATACACGTAAATGAAACAAATACAACAAAACTAGCTAGCTGAAGTTCATACGATGTTTCGCATAGCTAAGAATGAATAGTGTTTCACGCCCGTTTTTGCTACAGAGGCACCACAGGCCATGGACACTGATGATACATGAAATGAAATGGTAAATTGGGAAAGGATTTTTTTTAAGGAAGGAAATGTTCCAGGCTTAAGTTTTGGGTGCCTCCCTGACATTTGCCATTTATGAGGACTGAGGAAAACCTCAGACAGGTAGGACGGTCCTAGCTGGATTCGAACCACAAACCTCCCGCTCACGAGTCCGCACCTTAACGACCTCGGCCACCCGTGGCAGTTGCATAGCTAAGCATTAATGTTCTGCAGGCATAGATCAGCTCTTAATAAAACCCAAATACTAAATTGCATTAGAGTAATTTATTTGCAATATTAAACAAAAACATCTTTAAATTGTTGTTAAGGAAAGTAAGTAAAAGAAATCTAAGAGAAGCTGTGAACAAAATAAACTAATAATTTTGCTGTTTATTTTTTCTCAATATCGCAGTGCAAAAGTTGTTTCATATTTTTTGCTATAATATAGTAATTAGTTTTATACAATTTATTGAATAGGAAAAAAGAAATATTTACAAGTCATGCATTTAAACTATTGTATTTATATATTCCATATTTTTATAATTTTAATTAATCGTGTAACTAGAAATCAGACGTGATTCTTTACTTTACAAGCCATCTTATCACAGAGAGCTCCTATAAAAGGTTAAAAGTATATCATCAGTTTCATTTTCGTCTCTGAATGAAATGAATACGAGGAACTTAGTAAAGAGAGTGAAAAAGAAGCACTGCGTGAAAGAAAAGTTTGCTGCGTTAGTAGTTCATATAATTTATTCCTTTGACAAAGAAAACAGAGAAGAAATGGAGGAGAAACATATGCAGCAGAGGTGAAACAGAAAGGTAATATGAGCATGAAAATATCTTCAGAAAAGAAAAGATCAAGGTCAACCGTGAACCTGAGCAGAATACAAATTTGCAGAGCACGTTGTTACAGAAGGCTGCTTGCGAAGGCCGAATGTTTGCCAAGGATGGAAAATTCTAGGACTGCTTCTGCTTGAATAGCTGGAAGAGCGCGGGCATGACACCAGACTCCTGGAATTACCACTTTTCCATGAAAATACGAGCGTCTAAAATCGTTCTTCTGTCCGGTGTGTTTCTAAAGCGCCGGTTTTCCCCAGTTGCTATCCTGTGCTTTCTCTTTGTTTTCCTCTGTTCTCCATTGCACAATCTTGATATACGCTCAAATAAATTTGAAATATATTAAATGGAAAATTTTCAAAAAAGTGTTTAACCCAAGCGTTCCAGCCCAAAATACATAAGATTACAGAAAAAACCAAGGAAACAAAACTCGAGAGTATTCCGGTATTGGAAGAAAAAATTTAAAGTTCCTTTCATTCCCTTCCCTTCCCTTTCCTTTCTCCTTTCCTTTCCTTTCCTTTCCTTTCCTTTCCTTCTTTTTTATTTCTTTCTTCCTTCCCTCCTCTTTTATTGTTTCTTTTTTCCTGTTTCTTTCTTTCCTTCTTTTTTCTTTCTTCAATTTTCCTTTTGTTCTCTCTTTCTTCTATTCTTTTGTTTTTCTTCTTTCCCTTTTCTTTCTTTCTTCCATTATTTCTTACTTTCTTCCTTTTTTCTTTTTTTCCTTTCTTTCTTCCGTCCTTTTTCTCCTTCTTTCTTCCTCTTCCTTCCTTTCTTGCCACTTTTCCATGGAAATACGAGCGTCTAAAATCGTTCTTCTGTCCGGTGTGTTTCTAAAGCGCCGGTTTTCCCAGTTGCTATCCTGTGCTTTCTCTTTGTTTTCCTCTGTTCTCCATTGCACAATCTTGATATACGCTCAAATAAATTTGAAATATATTAAATGGAAAATTTTCAAAAAAGTGTTTAACCCAAGCGTTCCAGCCCAAAATACATAAGATTACAGAAAAAACCAAGGAAACAAAACTCGAGAGTATTCCGGTATTGGAAGAAAAAATTTAAAGTTCCTTTCATTCCCTTCCCTTCCCTTTCCTTTCTCCTTTCCTTTCCTTTCCTTTCCTTTCCTTTCCTTCTTTTTTATTTCTTTCTTCCTTCCCTCCTCTTTTATTGTTTCTTTTTTCCTGTTTCTTTCTTTCCTTCTTTTTTCTTTCTTCAATTTTCCTTTTGTTCTCTCTTTCTTCTATTCTTTTGTTTTTCTTCTTTCCCTTTTCTTTCTTTCTTCCATTATTTCTTACTTTCTTCCTTTTTTCTTTTTTTCCTTTCTTTCTTCCGTCCTTTTTCTCCTTCTTTCTTCCTCTTCCTTCCTTTCTTGCCACTTTTCCATGGAAATACGAGCGTCTAAAATCGTTCTTCTGTCCGGTGTGTTTCTAAAGCGCCGGTTTTCCCAGTTGCTATCCTGTGCTTTCTCTTTGTTTTCCTCTGTTCTCCATTGCACAATCTTGATATACGCTCAAATAAATTTGAAATATATTAAATGGAAAATTTTCAAAAAAGTGTTTAACCCAAGCGTTCCAGCCCAAAATACATAAGATTACAGAAAAAACCAAGGAAACAAAACTCGAGAGTATTCCGGTATTGGAAGAAAAAATTTAAAGTTCCTTTCATTCCCTTCCCTTCCCTTTCCTTTCTCCTTTCCTTTCCTTTCCTTTCCTTTCCTTTCCTTCTTTTTTATTTCTTTCTTCCTTCCCTCCTCTTTTATTGTTTCTTTTTTCCTGTTTCTTTCTTTCCTTCTTTTTTCTTTCTTCAATTTTCCTTTTGTTCTCTCTTTCTTCTATTCTTTTGTTTTTCTTCTTTCCCTTTTCTTTCTTTCTTCCATTATTTCTTACTTTCTTCCTTTTTTCTTTTTTTCCTTTCTTTCTTCCGTCCTTTTTCTCCTTCTTTCTTCCTCTTCCTTCCTTTCTTGCCACTTTTCCATGGAAATACGAGCGTCTAAAATCGTTCTTCTGTCCGGTGTGTTTCTAAAGCGCCGGTTTTCCCAGTTGCTATCCTGTGCTTTCTCTTTGTTTTCCTCTGTTCTCCATTGCACAATCTTGATATACGCTCAAATAAATTTGAAATATATTAAATGGAAAATTTTCAAAAAAGGGTTTAACCCAAGCGTTCCAGCCCAAAATACATAAGATTACAGAAAAATCCAAGGAAACAAAACTCGAGAGTATTCCGGTATTGGAAGAAAAAATTTAAATTTCCTTTCCTTCTTTTTTCTTTCTTCATTTTTCCTTTTGTTCTTTCTTTCTTCTATTCTTTCTTTTTTCTTCCTTCCCTTTTCTTTCTTTCTTCTATTCTTTCTTTTTTCTTCCTTCCCTTTTCTTTCTTTCTTTCTTTCTTTCTTTCTTTCTTTCTTCCTTCCTTCCTTCCATATTTCTT
Organism: Metallyticus violacea; assembly: GCA_030762175.1. NCBI lineage: Eukaryota > Metazoa > Arthropoda > Insecta > Mantodea > Metallyticidae > Metallyticus > Metallyticus violacea. Next base: position 82,906,796 of record CM060834.1, read on the forward strand.
ACTTTTTTCTTTTTTTCCTTTCTTTCTTCCGTTCTTTTTCTCCTTATTTCTTTCTTCCTCTTCCTTCCTTTCTTCCTTTCTTCTGTTCTTTCTTTTTTATCTTTATTTCTTTGTTTCTTCCTTTCCTTCCTTCCTTCCTTCCTTCCTTCCTTCCTTCCTTCTTTCTTTCTTTCTTTCTTCCTTTCTTTTTCTTTCTTCTATTCTTTCTTTTTTCTTCCTTCCTTTTTCTTTCTTTCTTTTATCTTCGTTTTTTATTTTTCCTTTCTTTCTTTCACCCTCTTTCTTTTTTCTTTCTTTCGTTCTATATTTTTTGTTTATTTCTATTTTTTTTGTTTATTTCTTCCTTTCTTTTTTCCCTTTCTTTCTTTCTTCTTTTCTTTTTCTTTCTTTCGTTCTTTGTTACATATTTGCTTTTTCAGCTTAGTGTTATAAGCATAGGATAGTGCGTTAAAAGCATGAACAGTGGCGCAGATGGTATCTCGATTGTTTTTACAAACAAGTTTATATAATACAAATCATTAGATATCTGAAATGCTAAGAATTACAATACAGTAGTGATTCCCTTTGAAGATAATCGCGTCACAACTAATATCTCTTAGTGCAAATTCAAGCATAGCTAAGACTTCATTTACTTTTCGTTAACTTCATAGCTTTAGTCTTATCTATAAATAAATAGTCATCAATTCATCCCTGGCATGTGTATTAATTTCTTTCTACTAACCAAAATTTAACAGATCCTAGTGCAAGAAAATTCTTGAAGTATACATAAAGAATTGAAAAATGCTGCTTTTTATAGACTATAGTCTATACAGAGAAAACAGGACCTTTGCAACAATTTCGGAGGAGAGATAGATCCCACAATGAAAAATAGTTTTTTGTTAAACGATCTATGTTCCCTTAAGCGCCGCTTAGGAGGCCCCACATCACTGAAGTAACTATAGTGTTAGGGGAACATATAACAATTATAACTTGGTATTATTCATTAACTATGCTAGTGCCCTTGTGAGAGATTTCAGAAAATGCTCAAATGTGTTTCCTCAACATAGTAACTTTCATTACATCTTCTTAATTTCAGTCCTATGTTCCCTTTGATCAAAAGGAGCGGATATTCCTTCAATCAATTCTTACACTATGTCAACAGCGGTTATGTACGCTACAATCTGCATATGTCTCCAAAGAAAATAAGAACATGAAGATTAAGTTGGTAGCTGTTTCCTCTAAACTCCCCGTTAACAAAATATCATGTAGAGGTCAACTCAGAGAAAGCATTGATATCCGTTTTCAATGGATGTTTGCATTCAACTGCACACGAATGGACTATGCCCAAAGGAACACTTTGAAGATAAGGAAGCATCACGTGGTTTAACGTTGGAATCAGCACACATAAGGATAAAGAAGCTGCTAACCTCGCGTTAGAGAACATGGTTGTTTAATGGAAAATGCCCTCATTGTGAGATCTACCTTTCCTCCGAATTTGTCTCAGAGGTCGTGACTAATGTAACATAATTATCAACTTTTCGATAAATATCAAACTAAAGTATTTACTGTATTCTAAAACTAAGCAAATAAAACTAAAGTATGCCCTGGGTTTCTAATAAAATATTTCGTTCCACTTCGACATTTATCGTAAACTAGCTACATGTCATTAGAAATATTATAATTTTTCCTATATATATTTTTTTTTTCAAAAAACCAAAGATTATAAAGGTCTATGAACAATAATTGAATTATTGCCCGTGCGAAATTAAAAAATATTAGGTTCATAAATAGTTTTAAAAATTTATGCATGTTTTCTATAGTGCATTATACACAGAGTGCCAAAAAATGTATACACACTTCAAGCAAGGAAAATACTGTGCTAACATAGCAAAACTGAATTCACACAAACAGAAAATGATGAGCACTAATCATTTTAGACTTTTACAGTTACAACAGTTGCTCAAAATGCCCAAAATCGGCGTCCATACACTTTGAGTAAACAACAAAGACCTCACCCTCTTGCACCATGTTCCGAAACCATTCACAGTACTGCATTCTCCGAAGAGAGTCATCTTCCTTTAATGCATGCAAAAGTCTTGTGATGAAAACTTTTAACTTTGCTGTTTTAATAATACAACGTACACTGGTTTTGCTGATCCCAGTCTCACGTGCACATTGCTTGTAGATTTCTGCGGTGAGTGCTCAAAACGTCCCAAAACCATAGCCGAGGATGCGGGACTTGTTGCTGTGGGAGGTTTCCCATATCTGCCGTTGTGAACATCGCATATGTTACAATGAGTCTGAAATTTGTCTCGAGTGCGTGCAATTGTTACCCGCGTTGGCGGTTCTGTTCTGTACACACATCTCCATTGCCTTTGAACTTCAACAACATTCTCGAGTTTCCAATTCCACTTCAAAGTTGCACTACGCTGTTCAAACGATAATCTTGGCTCCATTTTGTGGTTGCAATGCTGGCATAACGTAATGTGAGTCACATTTGTTTACAGAACATCATACGATAATCTTGGTTTCATTTGTTCATTGTTGATTTAGCTGTCACATAGCAACGCTATCATAATTATGTAAGTCACATCTATTTACAGAACACCTTACTACACATTATTGTTGTTTTGCCGTCTAACTTTGAAATATATTAAATATATATCAACTGTGAAAGTGTGTTTACATTTTGGCACCCTCGGGGTACAGCCCAAAACACTGTATTTTATGTACCTTTCTCGTTACTAATTAACTAATTTCGGAGCCTCAATTTCTGAATCTCGTATTGCAACAACGACATTACTATTATGTATAAATTTGCCATGAGTTTACACATTTATCATTTTGTTGTACATACATGTAACCATCCACAAAAAATATGAAAATACTTTTTATCATATATTGAAGCGTAATATTGTCAAGTGTATAAATGGAGTTATACTAGGCTAGATGAAACCTTTGTTTAGCATGTACTCAAAGTGCACAAAGCACCAATAAAATTGGCATCTTTTTCCATTAAATGTAGTGGTAGTAATATTTATTATTCATGCTCTTGTAAAATAATTTCTGAAATTAATGTCAACAAAAGAACCCAACAACAGCATTAATGAGAATGCCCAATTCTTTAATTCTAAAGATACAAAATAACCCATGGATAAGAGTTCTCAGAATATTGCTTATCCTAAACTATAATCTATTTTTTAAAACTCCAATCACACAAACATACAGGAAGCAGGCATACTACAACAATTCTGATATTCATATAAAAGTTTATTTATGTACAATGTTCCATTAAATACTATATCAAGTTCTTTTACTTAAGGAAACTTGATGGGGGTTCAACTGTAGAGTACAGTCTTTATCCCTTTTCAAGTGGTCATATATGCAAAACCATCCTATATTTTATCTTACCTCTTGGAAACCTTATGAATGTCCATGATAATTTATGGTTTCCTGGTAAAAGTGCAGTCAAATAGTGTCTCTTTTGTGCATTTTAAAAAATTTTGAACGGGAATAATCAATTACTAGTAGTTTTGAATGTTGAGATTGCCGCCAAAAGCCATTTAGGACCTTAAAACAGGTCATCAAAGTATCAGAAAAGTTTCATTCTTGACTTAGCAGAAACACCGGTAATCTTTACTTTCACATTTCACAACAAGAAACAATATGAGTATAAAAAAGTGCGGAATCGATTGCCATTACTTCCATCTAGTTACCGAAGTCATGTTTTTTTTTTCTCCCTATAATTCGATGGTTGAGCATGCAAACCACAATATAACAAGAAATTTTACATTCTAAACATATTTATACAAAAATAAATACAGAAAAATTCAAAATAGTCCATCAATAAATCAACGATCGCTTATTTATTCACTAGGGTAGCAAAGAAGAGTTTTTTTTTCAGAAGTCATGCATTCTTTATTGCATTATGTTTTGCAGGCATTTTATATAAAGTAGTGAGTGCTCCGTGCCTGCGGTGATTTTCTGGTCGTCTTCATTTGATTGACTCAGACATTTTTGATTGCCTTGAAAGAACTTCTATTTATTGATTGATTCAGACGTTTTTGATTGCCTTGAAAGAACTTCTATTTATTGATTGATTCAGACGTTTTTGATTGCCTTCAAAGAACTTCTATTTATTGATTGATTCAGACGTTTTTGATTGCCTTGAAAGAACTTCTATTTATTCGTCTTCAATAACTTTGGAAAAAACTTTGCAGCAAACAAAGCATATCAAGCTTTTTCCACCAAAAGCACGTGACGCGATGCTTTTGCGAAAACTTATACCCTCTGGTATTTCACAGGCGGTTAGCAGACAAAAAGACCTCACATAATGTTAACAGTCATCCAGGTTTTGCATCGTGTTCTTCGAAGGATATTCTTGCTACTTTGAACTGCATATAGCTTGTATACAATTAAATATGATCATACCTTTGAACGATAAGTCTCTGAAAAAAATGTTTAGGGTTTCTGTAAATTTCTTGCCAATATTAATAAAAAATGTTGGTTCACACTCGTTGCTTATACAGGGTTTTAATTATCTCTACTCCAGAAAATCGCAGTAACCATGGCGTTCCCATATATTTCACTTACATGAATGTAGACTGAAAATCAAAGAATATATAGAGGTATATTTATTCTGAAAAAAAATATCTCTACAGAACGCTAAAGAGCATCGATTCACTGTCGGGCAATTTTATTTTTTTATATAGATCTTGTGCATTAACATCTCTTTTTTTTAATTGATTTATTTACTGACGCTCTTTAGCATCTCAGGTAATCAGCGTCCCATTCAATTCAGGGCGTGAAACGGCCGACAAATTTTGCTCAGAGGCCTCTTCTTTCAGGCTTGAGGTTCTTTTTCGTGCCGTAAATGTACGACAAGGGGCCCACGGCTTTACTTCCCTTCAGAAGGAAGCCATACTTAGCATTTTTACGCCCGAAAAAATTCATCGATCCTGGCCGGGTTTGAATCCGCGATCTTAGGTTTAGAAGGCATGTGTGATAACCACTACACCACCAGGACAGACATCAACATCTCTTATCCCTATAATAAGTGATGGAATTAAATTGGGTTACAAATGTATTTTTGCTTGCAACAGAAAGTATAAAACACTAAAAGAGTTCTTGATACAAAAAACATTGTATATTTAATTAAAAATCAGAAGACTACATAAAATACTTATTTTTTTTTAAATTGCGCAAATTGAGACACATTTTTAATACAACAATCTCCTTGATTACCCTGTGTAACCCAGATGTACTGCGTTTTAAATATTTGTGAAATATTATATAATACTACAAATATCTTCCCTAAATTATATATTATCCTTTAATTATTTTAAATGTTTATCACTCATCAAGAAAACAAGATGCACTGAATTCACAATATTCCGAGGCGGAATCTGGTCCTGACCGGTTAACCTTGGAAGTGGAAATTCTCTTTTATAATATCACAGAATAAAATGAAAGAAAGGGATGCTTTGCCCAAATATTAAAGTAGCCTACATTTTTGTCGAGTTATAAATAGTATAAATACATAATTTCCTTTAGATAAGTAAAGGCATTGTGTATATATCATATAGGAAAAAATAAAAAAAAAAACGCAGCCTATTTTAAAACCGACAGTTAGACTATTACTAAAACACCACCTTTCAAAATTATCCATACGTTTCCTTTTCAGAATGTGCCTTCCTTTCACAACCTTAACACAAGCTCTGATACTTGGCAGAATCGTACATCACTTTAGTCATCGTAAATTCTTGTCATAAAGCATTCCATAAGAAATTATGTAAGTTATTAGAAACAATAGATAACCTTAGACTTAGATACCTTATATTACAACACAGATATTTATTTATTTTATCCTGAGGCAGAAATTTTCACACAATTTTGTTATACTTAATGTTGCTACTGCAACAATCCCTACCTCATTGATTGTATTGTTATTGTTATTTCTACTCTCATGATTCACATAGGTTTATATGTGTATGAATTGTCTTTGTTACTGTTGTTTCTCTTCTAAGCTATTTAATATTTCTTTTATTAATTTTCAATTATTTCAGTATTAGCAAACATTTACTTAATCTTTCATGATTTACACAAGTGTATAAGTGTACGAATATTGCCATTTTTGTTTATGCTGTAATTGTGCTACCTTCGATCGACTTTGAGTAATTAACTGATACAGCAGAAGAGTAGGCCAAATGGCCTTAACTCTACCAGAGGAAATAAATATACGTTACATATTAGAAGCATATATAAATGTGGAATCATTATGTAAGTACATATTTATTCAATGTCTATACGACAGACGTACAAAGAATGAATCAACAATTATATGGTAGAAATGAAATAAAAATTCCTCACTTAATAAATTATATTTTTCATAGAAAAGTATAAACCCATAGTAACAATATTTTTATAACGACGTCATGGAATTCGGTAAACGACAAAAATTATTCTTTATTAAATTTATGGTGCTAGAAAGTTCAACTGAAATCAGGGATTTTACTATTTTAATTGCTTCTGCCTTTGTGGAATCCACACAATTGACAACTTTCACAATTTTGTCATATGTATAATTTTTTTCGGATTTCTTTTGTTACAATGCATGAATTTATTTGTTTCACTCTGCTGTAGAATTGTTTATTCGATTATTTTTATTACTATCATAAATGCTGGTGCTTGTTTTATATTATTGTTCTTTTATTTTCTAATTTTTTTTATTCATAAGTTAATATTTTTCATTATCAGTATTTACGTATTAGCATACATTTATATATATACATAATGTTTTATATTGGTTTACATGTTACGAGTATTGTCAACTTTAATGTCAATGTTATGATTGTAATGTTGTCGCTATAACTTCATGTAATTATTATTAGATTTACCAGAATAAATAAATAAATATGTGACATAATAGAAGGCAGGCACCAGCCAACAACCCCATCTTATTATTATGGTTTTTGGTGGAAAGGGACTTCCAGGAACTATTTCCTTGCATTTTTGTATTCGGAAAAGAGCTTTCAGAAATGTTTTCTTAACTTTAGCTATAAAGCTATCGATGTAAGAAGAGCGAATTACTTCCGCCGCCCTATGAAGTCCATCTGCTATGCAAATTAGGTGAACCAACTTAGAATACATGATTTGTATGTCCTTAGATCTCCTTTATCATATAGGGTGCAGCATTTGTGATTAAAAGAAGTACATTTTTATACTTGATACCATTAGGCCATAAAATAACCATGGCATTTGTTATGTGATTCATCTTTGCTATCGTCACACATGTTAGTAAATTTTTTACAGGAGAGTTAGATGCTGCCATTCCTACAATTACATTTAAGGCGAATCTCCCTGTCACGTTTGTTGTTTTATCCATTCTAACGAATATTTTATTATCATTCTCGTCTTTTTGATTTTGTTCCCAATGTCCTGGTACAAAAAGGAGATATGTTTTTTTTTCAGTAATATCAACCCAATTGCAATATATTGCTTTGTATATTCATATAGAACGTTTTAAAATTATGAATTATCTAGTTTTAAATGGGGAGTTTACGCCGATACCAGTATAGCATACAAGTCGCTGCAAAATGTATTATTTGAAGTTGCATTCGTTGTTGACAGAGTTTCTTAAATGCATTTCCTGTGCTTTTTGCTGTTGACTTTCCTTTCTAATCTCACCTTTTCGTAGCTCTGAACTTCAATTTACATGTATTACATATAATTATTTCTGTGAAGATATTACCGTCGAACTCAAGTGCAAGATGTTGAGCTTTTTTTAATTTTGCACACATTTTTTTTCTTAAGCATTCCCACAATTCATAACTGTTCTGAATTACTCTAGGCCTACAATTATTATAGTATATCAGAACACTGTATTCTAAAAAATTATCTTTGCACTTGTTTTTTTAGGGCTGCAACAGAAGTATAAGGCCTATGTTTGGAAGCGAAACATAATACAAGGGTAGGTCCATAAGTTTCCGGCCTCGCCGATAAGGATTATCGTCTTCACAAAACCCTTAACGGATGCCACACCTTATCTGTTGCAGCTGTAAGGCTATATGTAAAAGATTGTGACATGTTCAAAATGGAGTTCCGAGCTGTTATAACACAACTCTTGTAGCAAAGGAAGCTGTGAGGAAATGTGGCTTTAAGGAGATCGATCATCCACCCTACAGCCTATGTCTAGTTCCCAGTGACTATTTCCTCTTCTCAAAACTCAAGAAGGACCTTCGAGGAAGGAAATTTAAGTGAGACGAAGAAGTGACGGATGCTGTTTATGCCCATTTTGCAGACCAGACTTCCGGTTATTGGGAGGGGGGGGGGGGGGGTTGAAATGTTAATACAAAGATGCGAGAAGTGTGGTAACTATAATGAAAAATGAAATATAGTTTTTGTCTTTATCATATCTAAAAAAACAATTAGGCCGTAAACTTATGGACCTACCCTCGTACCTACTAGGGAATAATTTCTTATCCATCGTCGTTCTTAGGTAACGCTTGCCAAGACATTCCACTATGTGCACCAGTAACTTGAAGTCACAACTCGATCACTCTGATCCGCCCTCTAGGATATTTACGAAAAGAAAAAAATGCGTGCTAAATTTGACGAAAATCAAAACGCAACTGCCGCGTGCATAAATACTTGCATGCCGGATCTTGATAACGCAGTAGACCGGATCAGAATGACCCTATGGTCGATGGGCGACATCCTCTGCCCTCGGAGATGTCAAAACCATTCACATCCGCATATATCCAACCGATGCGGAAATTATTGTCATTAAGTTCCTCTCTGTCAAAGTACTTGACTTTGCATAAACGACGCCAGTGTACCGTGTATTTCGGTCCAATGTCACATTCATTAGTGATAACCTCATCAAACGAGAGGACGCTTCCCGGTCGGCAAGCCATGCTCCAAGACATCCTTGTACATTCCCTTCCGAGAAGATGACATCAACATGCACGTAACCTCCGTTACCGCCTATCTATACAACCGGAGCAGTACCAGAACATGAAGTAACTTTTCCCCGCAAAAATTGCCACTCGTTTCAAAACCATGCATGATAAACATTAATGTTTAACAGTAGCAAAACAAGAGTTACGTTTATTAAAAGATGTGCATTCGTAGCATATTTATTGTTTATAATAAGTTTAGGAACAAAAATGCAAATTATTATAATTTAAACTATAAAACAATTTACTCTTAACTAGTATTAACATACACTAGCATTTTTAAACTGTGTTGCGTAGTTCCTTGTAATTAGAAGTTAGGACTATTCTATGTTTAAATAAATAAGAAAATGACCTAATAATTTGACTATTGTATTGGCACCGTGTTGTGGGAAATTTATAGTTTGGTCTCTCGTAAATATGTGTTTGAATGTTAAGGAATATGTAGCTGATATCGAATATACGCCCAACATTAATTTCTTAAATGAATAAATGCAACACAGACGACCAAATCATCTTCAATTATCAAATTATCCAGTAAAGATATATTGCGTTATAAAATAAGTCATTTTAATTATAGATACTTCAGATATAAAATAATGTTTATTAGGAACTTCTGCCCCACTTTATTAAGATATGCCAGTAATATTTTAGGAATATAGAAAATAGAACATTGATAAAGTAAACTTTTGAGGTGATTTTATTTACTTTAACTTCATATTTGTTATCATAAAAATACAGAAAAGCTGAAAAGTGTGGAATTTTATTTATGCAATGATAAACATATAAATGAACTATATTACATACTACAGTATTTGAAATGCAACATAGTACTCTTCTTCGAAAAGTAAAATTTAGTTTTGAAACATGGAGATATGAACATAAATGTTATACATAGATCTATGTTATAGAGATTGAAACGAACTTAAAGTAGCGGGGGAGGGGAATAGGGCTGTAAGGTAGCTGTGTTAATTAATTTAAGCCCGCTGATGGCTGGTTTCGCCACGGCTGCTGCAGACCACCCCGCTCTTCTTCGATGAAACTCTCTCGAGGGCGTGTCGCTGGATTTTGGCCGCTGTGAGCGAGCTAGAACTGAGTGAGCGGAATTACCATGCGAAAGGGGGCGATAAATAACGCTTTGCTATTTAGTTGCTGAAGTTGTTTATTCTCCAGAACATGAATATTTAGGCCAACTCACATCGAATTACAGGCAAGGTAATCTTCGCAAGCACCTAACTTTATTGCGTTCACCAAATGGGGCCGATTGCTAAGAGATTGTTATTTTATCAGAATTCTAAATGCAGTCCAGTAATTTTGCATTGGTATCTCGCGTGATGATTGACAATCAAGCCTCGTTATTGCCGGAACTGGTACTTGGTACTTAGGCCGCTCTTCCGCTGATAACCGGGCGATTAGTCATACGTATCTGAGCTGGGAAAATTATGAGACTACCCGACTTTTGGGCAAAATCTATCTCTTTTATACTCCATATACAATGACGCTATCCACGGACAGCGGCGCAAAATATTCCCGCCAGTTTCCTGTTAACATCATTTATAGGTCAGTGCTTATCTCACCGAATTCCATTTCTATTCGCTGGACAATTTTGGTCAAGCTAAATGCTCCGCTATTCCTCAATAATATGAATTTAAATACATTTCTTGCTGTCACCGACTCTTTAGTTGGCCACCTGCGATTTTGTAACCGAACTGGTGACTATATCGCCTAAGGTGGGTGTATTTCCAACTCTAGCTGCATACCAGAAGGGATTAACTTACATTTTCTGACTTTAGTCAAGCGTTGCTGTGTTCGGAAAAAGATGTGAGTTTTTCCTTACTTTACTATATAAAGTTTCTCACTGAAAGAAAATGCACAACATACTTGCACAGAATCACTGAGTTGCTGATTCTAAAATTAGAAATATTAATTATTTAAATTACCCTGTAAACGACGGGGACCCAGAAACAGCTTCAAGATGAGTGTATGAGGTACTATATTTCTTTTCCTATAATATTTATACTTATACTTATGCAAATGTGTCGATGACGTATCTTGCACACTCCTTGTTGATCCACATACTGGATCAATGGGTCGATAGTAACTGTTACCTTCGCTTTCATTTTCTTTACAAAATGTTATGCTACAAAAGACACATTGCTCTTACACACGCTGAATATTATAGAAATACAAGCCTGGAGCCTGTGTAAAAAAAGTATTGAATTGGTTCCATGGAATCATGAAAGAAAAACTATAATAATGTCATATCAGTTTTATTCCAATGCTGTAATGTCGTTATGAATACGTTTCATTCACTGCCACCGGAATATGTCCCCCCCCCTTTTTGTGAGTAGTGTTTAACGCCCGTTTTAGCTACTGAGGCACTACAGGCGGTGGACACTGATGATACTACATGAAATATTATATATTGTGAAAGGATATTTTTTTAAGGAAGGAAACGTTCCAGTCGGTCCTGGTGGTGTAGTGGTTACCACACTTGCCTCCTAAACCCAAGATCGCGGGTTCGAACCCGGCCAGGACCGATGGATTTTTTCGGGGCGTAAAAATCCTAAGTATGGCTTCCTTCGGAAGGGAAGTAAAACCGTCGGTCCCGTGTCGTACATTTACGGCACGAAAAAGAACCTCAAGCCTGAAAGAGAGGCCTCTGAGCAAAATTTGTCGGCCGTTTCACGCCCTGAGCTGAATGGGACGCTGATGACCTGAGCTGTTAAAGAGCGTCCATAAATAAATCATTCGAAAGAAAGAAAGAAAGAAAGAAACGTTCCAGGCCTAAGTTTAGGGTACCTCCCCGGCATTTGCCAGTTATGAGGACTGAGGAAATCCTGGAAAAAACCTCAGTCAGGAAGGACGGTCCTGGCGCGATTGGAACCCCAGACCTCCCGCTCACGAGTCCGCGCCTTAACGATATGGGCCACCCGTGTTTCCTAAAAACGTGCATAAAGTAAGGAGCACAGAAAACAGGACATGTCCGTTATGCATAAAACTATTCAGTAACAGGTAGAAATATGCAATGATAAAAGTTTATTTTTAAGGGAAATTCGGAAGGCTACAAGAAGGGGCCGAATTGGAAAATGTATTTGGATATGCAAATAAGCTTTAAACAAAATGTTGTTAAGTGTTAATACATGCAACGAGATATTATAGTAATCCCTTCATAACAGTTTTAAAAGTTAGTACATTTTATAATATATATTTAACGGTAGTTCTCAAATTGATTTTCATTCTGATATTACATTAAACCATTTGTAGTTAATAAATGCTAGTTTTAAACCTTTTAACATCTATAGCCTTTTGTGTAACATAAAATAAACATTTAAAATAGTTACAGATTTGGCCAAATTATAATTTTTGGATTGTTGCTTTAATTTCCTGAGGAAATAACTAAATTTAATCTGGGAATAGAAAATTACACTACTCGCCTTATACAAATAAGGCATTTAGTTTTTATATTTGCAAAAATAAATTACAAATGCATGTCTTTTAATATCAACATGTCAAAAGTGTGACATTTATCGAGTTAGCGCAGACATTTCGGCATTATTAAGGCAGTTTTATTAGGGAGATAAGAATGAACTATTATTGTTGTTATTTGACCGTGACAGTGAAAACAGTAGCTTAGAAATCCTCAGAATGGGTGGGTACTCCGTAAATTGTCCAGTATTACACTTAAGTGCTTACTCAAATATAAATGTTTTGCCTATTCAATAGGCACTCAATATGGTGCCATGATTGTGGTATGAGCTTTGCTTCATCTCTACTGACTTATCCTTTCTAGCTAGAAGTTTCTTAGTGGATGAAAGGCAATTGTTGTCAGCTGAAATGAAGCCCTGTCTGAAAATATTGCTTTAACAAAGGAATATTGAGCTATGATATAAACTTGCAATTTCAAATATCAATGCAGTCCAAATAACTTCGTAGTATTATATAGTGTTATTAAGCATGATCTAGTTGTCACTCCGTAGCCATTTTTTTAAATTGTGTTTAACGTCCTTTTTTACTACTGAGGCACCACATGCGGTGAACACTGATGATATATGAAATGATATATTGGGAAAGTTTCATTTTTTTAAGAAAGGAAACGTTCCAGGACAAAGTTTAGAGTATCTTCCCCCACATTTGCCTTTTATGAGGGTGAGGAAAACTAGAAAAAACCTCAGTCAGGGAGGACGGTCGTGGTGAGAATCGAACTCCAGATCTCCCGCTCACGAGTCCGCACTTTAACGACCTGGGCCACACCTGGCGGTCGCAACCATTGAATAGCCGAGTTTTTGCTAGGGAAGCGAATGCGGGTGGCAGCACTGACCGCGGGCCAGGCTTATAGTTATTGTGTTTACTTAAGCGCCAAGGCAAGCACACACTCCAAAGTCCATACTTAGCAAAGTTGAGCGGATTATCTGCTAAAACCGGTTTTGAAAGACGGAATGTCAGTAATGTAGGAGTACCCGCTTTTTCCTATGCTGTGCATAATCACGCGAGTGCGGAGGAACATGCCGATGAACCGTTATTTTAAATCGTTGATATATTAAGTATAAAAATAAAAAATGCGTTTATGAAAATCTTCCATAGCACTTCTTTATTGTGAATATAAGGCGAAAACAAAGGAGAAAATACATTATCTGAATGGTCCTTAAGTGGCAATAATATCTATCTACTATAATTAACAGGTTGAAATTTCTCATGTATTTTACACTGTAATCCCGGCCAGGACCGATGGATTTTTTCCATTGTTTTGATATTTTGCACATATTTGTCGAGGTTCAATACCACGAATGCACTGCATGAGCTCATCAGAGTTATTGGCTTAAGTTATCCAGGCATGTATCTTAAAAACCTAAGAAACTACGGAGGTCAAACTGAACCTAGCACGGAAGAAGTGATAAATGCTTAGATAGATTATAGAAAGCATGGAAAGTTTTGACCACAAATAGAGCATGTAACATCGGTATTATTATTTTAATTAAATTCCTAACCATTATTTTTTCAAATAGCATTTATTTTTCTCATAGCTTTCCTTTTCAAAATTAAAAATAGATGTCATAAGAGCAGAATATAAACCATCTTAACTTCTGCTCTGTATGAATGTGCACTTTTACGTCCTAATTTTGTACCAGACGCAGCGTTTTAGAGCTTCATTTTGCTTCTCCCAACGAGACAAATTTATTCCAAAAACACTGTATTCTTTGTTAATTGTTAAATTTTTATATTATTTTGTTTCGCTCAGTCACTTCCTACAGCAAGTTATTCTTTGTTTTTTCCATTCACTGTTTTGAATTTTATTTGTCAGATAATACTAAGCTTTAACTGTCATTATCTAGTATTGGATTTTTTCTCTCTTTTTTTCGCTAGTGGAGCAGGCTGGCAGCTGGGTACATACAGCGGCGCAACTGCCCATATGGAGTCCGCCACGCGATTAGCAAAATACTGAAAACGTAACTACCTTTTCCACCTATGAAAATTCTCCTTCCCCAGTCAGTGGCTTCTGTAGGCATGCACTTCATGAACAATGTATATATGACATAGAAATTTGTAACTGAGTGTGCATTTTATGGCCTACTTGTTATGCTAACTTTGCAAGAAATGTTTGCGATGTTGTTTTCATCCACCAGTGACATTATCCAGGTTTTCGTGTTGCGTCTTATTTTTTTTTTCCCCTTTTTTCCTTCCTTTTTTTTTTTTTTTTTTTTTTAACATAAGCACACATTTACGAAGTTCAGATCTATTAGGGGAATAAACCTTGGGCAAACGCAGTTGAAATTCTTCACGACATTGAGAAGGTGATTCATTTTTAATTGCAGCAAATGCAAACGCGTTCCCTCCTATTAAATCTTTGAAGCGTGTTACAAAAAGTGAAAAGAAGCACAGTTATTCATCACTGTATTGAATCTAAGCCCCGGTTAACCAGCAAAGGCAGTTCGCATTCTTGACTGTCGGCGTGTCCCAAAACCGGATAAACAAAACGAAGACCCCATGCAAGGTGATTCAAAGTTGCCATTATTTTTCCGGAATAAGCAGCCAACGTTACGCAGTAAGCACTGGGTAAAGTAGCAGTGAATTGAACAATGTAAAAATATACTATTGAGATGTACTTGGTGCATATATTTTCTTTGAAAATAATTCACTTATTTAATGATTGCGATTGCATGGACTACCACTATGTCGGTCCTGATGGTGTAATGGTTACCATACTTGCCTTCTAAACCCAAGATCGCGGGTTCGATCCCGGCAAGGACCGATGGAATTTTCGGGCGTAAAAATCCTAAATATGGCTTCCTTCGGAAGGGATGTAAAGCCATGGGTCCCGTGTAGTACATTTACGGCACGAAAAAGAACCTCAAGTCGGAAAGAAGAGGCCTTTGAGCATTGTCGGCCGTTTCACGCCCTAAATAGAATGGGACGCTAATGACCTGAGATGTTAAAGAGCGTCCGTAATTAAACGAAAAAAAAAAAACACCATTATATTCAGCGGGTAAGAATTACTAACAGATCAAATATGGAAAAGCTTAGACAAAATTGGATTGGGGTATGCTTGGTTAAGCGGAGAGGACATTACACGAAACAGTTGAAAAATAGTTAACAGACGTTTACGAGATATAGATAGATACTGAGTCTCAATGCGCAGAAAAAGTATCTCTCAACCTGCAGGCTCAAATACATCCGGTGTGGGGGAAGGGACACTACTTAGATATCTGTGGCAGGGAAGAAAGTAGTGGTCTGGCATGGTTCAAATTAGGGGTTTGGAAAGGAAACAAAACATTTAATACTGTCGGGGAAAGAATTTGCCTAATGTACAGAGAAAGTGATACCTGGAGGGATATTTTGGCAGAATGCAGGGAAACGGGTATTTTAAGAAATGAACATTTATCACCACAATTTTTGAATTCCAATAGAAGTTTGAATATTTGCTGGGAAGTGTCGGTGCATGCGAGATACTCTCACAATTTGGGAACATTCCTAGAGAAGACCCGACAATATACTCTCACAATGAAGAGGGGGGAGATGGAGAGGGGATGTAAGTAAAAGGAAGGGGAACTCAAGAGTTTTTTTTTTTTTTGAATGGTTTATTTATGGACGCTCTTTAACAGCTCAGGTCATCAGCGTCCCATTCAACTCAGGGCGTGAAACGGCCGACAAATTTTGCTCAGAGGCCTCTCTTTCACGCTTGAGGTTCTTTTTCGTGCCGTAAATGTACGACACGGCTCCCACGGCTTTACTTCGCTTCCGAAGGAAGCCATATTTAGGATTTTTACGCCCCGAAAAAATCCATCGGTCCTGGCCGGGTTCGAACCAACCCGCGATCTTGGGTATAGGAGGCAAGTATGGTAACCACTACACCACCAGGACCGACAAGTCAAGAGTAAGGGTTCCATTCATATTTATGTATTTGTATATACAATTATTAATAGAAAACGCAAGTATATCGAAGTATTTGTATATTTGTATGTGTGCGTGTAGATTTGTGTGTCTCTATGTATGTATGTGTATGACCTTTTTGATTGCTATAAGGACGACATTAGCATGTACGGCCATAAGGCCCATGCGACAGTTGTATTTATTTGAGTGTATTCTAATACGTACAATAAAACGTCATTTACTACTACTACTAACAGATCAAATAAAATGTATTTAGAATAGGTTTAAAAATAAGAAATTAAATGCACATGTATTTACAATTGTGAAGCGACCAAATATTATTTTTGTAGCTTATTTGCTAGTAGCATAAACTAAAAGAAACCTACATAATGTTTTCGTTCGTTTCAAAAAGCACTTGCATACAAAGATCATGCCATGTGGTTATGAAAGTATATATAAGGGTTTAACTTGAAAAATGTACGGAAATTCTGGGACAAAGTGTTTATAATGATAAAAACGAATGAGTTATTTATTGAATGAAGGAAACAACTGTTTGACCAACACTTATTTCATTAGCCATTTATTTGATTAGTATTTAACGCCCGTTTTTACTACTGAGGCACCACAAGCGGTATTATTGTTAAAGATGAGAAATTAATGCAATTAATAATATATCACATGTATCTAAATGCCCTTGAGGCGTAGGATATAGAAGAGAGTGTATAAATAAATAACTACACCGAAAGAAACAAAACAAAGAGTTGCTATTCTTATGTAACTAGATTTTTTTCTTCCAAAATTTCTCTTTTATCATCAGTAATTTGTTTATATCTTCTTTGGTAATTCTCACAAATTTGACAACTCATCCATGATTGCAGAGGAAAAATTAGTGAGGTAATCATATTTGAACGGTGGTTGTGAGATGTATGTTATGCTTTTTTGGATTATAGTGGAAGATAAATTAAATGAATAAGATTTACAACTTGCCCAGTTTTCATCTACGCCCCAGACTGAAGAACTGCAAAACCAAAAAGTGTACAAATTATGCAATAACAACGGCAGAACATTGATTAATATTTATTCATTCGATACAGCAAAGCTGTTTACCATGTTGATGATATATTCAAAGTACGACTTCTAGTAACTTGGTATTAAAATGACAAACATAATAGCATAGTATTACTTCAGCTCATGACTAAATGTGTATCCAAAACATTAATTGGGTTAGATACAAAACATTAGTAGCAATAAAAGTGCAGTATAATTTGCTACTAAATTGCAGGTGATTAGGTTTATTTGGCGCTCATGTTCTAAAAGATTGGATAATTATAATAATAGGACCTGAGTATATGAGCCTGAATTAATCCGGCAGTCAATGCATTACGCAATAACTGATAGTTTGTAAGTTACTCTACATCGGCAATATAAAAATTACTATAAATCAGAAGCATGTGAGAAAAATCGTAACATTAATGAAAGGAGAGATAAGTGAAATATGTATTAACTGCTCAATTTTTCAAAGCTAATATTGGTAATGTTCACTATTTTCTAAAAACGAGCGTCATAGCGTGTACGTATCTGTTACTTATAAGGTCATTGAGTTTCCAAAAGTTTGGCTATTTCTTCTATGTTTTTTTCAGTTATTAAATTTTTAATACTTACGAGGGCAAGTCCATAAGTTTCTGACCTGACCACTTTCCTGGTTACGTAATACATTCTTTTATTGGATCGACAACCGTGAAACACTAAGTGGAAGCCTGTACTGTGATTATGATATTTTAATGCTCGTACATGAAATAGAATACAGGTTTTGAAAATAGTAGATAGATGTATAATAATTATTTCAATTTTTTAACTGGCTATATGCGATATGCAATTTAATTTATATATATGAAGGATGGTAAACAAGGTAACAAAATCTTAAATGTTTTCACTGGCATAATACAAGATACAAGGAAGAATATAGGGTTAATTTTACTATTGTAAAAAGTCTATTTAATCCTTTTTTTCAGTTGAAGTGTTACTCTTCTACACATGATCTAAATATGCACTTAAAATAATTAACAATCTGCAGTATCTAAATGCAATATATTATTGTATCGATTAGAATCCTATTAATTCTTAAGTAACTTTGCACTAAAGCAGTCAAACTATCAATATTATTATACTATCAAGAGTGTTACTTTATCACCATTTAAATAATGTTCTTTGAACAAGTGAGACATCTGCAGATATGTATCGATAATGTGGACCTTCTAAAGTCCAGGTCTGGCATTCCTTCGGAATTTCACACTTTTGATTCAGATAGTGATATTATGACACAAAAATGCTAAGGGAATGTAAATGTACGTGGGCTAGTAAATGAGAACGCTAACTTCCTATGTCATCTCATCTGGTCTCAAGAGCAAATTTGGACGCCAGAGATGGAATCCAGGGGGATATTGATTGTCGCGTTAACTGAAAAGGACTGCTGTTAACATATTATTTATCATTAGCTCCATAGAAATTTTATTCTTGTACTATTAAGTTGCTAAAATATTACAGTATACACGAAGCAAATTTTTGTATTAAAATGACTAGTAAGGCAGGGACGACAATAAACTCACGCGTAGTTATAAAATGACTATAGAATGTGCCAATATTTTATATGAAAGCAACGGATGCGATACTATTTCCTAATAAAATTGGTAAAACGAGACAGAACACTAGTTTTATTATTCAGCCTATTGCTTATACATTAGCCGATCTTGTCTATTGACCAATTAGTAAAAGTTTCAAATCGTTTGCACATTCGAACGTTCTAAAATCGATTGCGAATGCATAAATAACACCTTAGTCCACGGAGGATTAATGTATAAGTAACGTTCTTCAGCATATATTTTTAAGTGTACACTCTGCCCATAGTCTATGAAATTTATGGTTTCGAAATATTTGCTGAGATTATGAATAATTCTTGTTTGACCTCCAAAACAAACATTAGTTTCTCGACATAAATTGTACTGAAATCGATGCATTTTCTAGCGTCTTTAATATCACGCTACCAATATCCTCATTGGATATAAAATGCAATTTCTTCCTCTGTATTCCAGGAACTATTCCAGATCAGCAAGAAACCGATTAAAACAAATAAATTCCGGCATGCTCCTTACGTTCTAATCCAAGAGAAAGTGAACCATGGGAAAGTTGTTCTCACCAACTCGTGGGCTAGCTCTGTAATATTCCATGAAAACCTATTAAAAATAAAGATGCTCTTCCAAAATTCCAAGGTTCTTTTGCAATTCGTTTGGATAATAAAGTTAAAAGTGCTAAGTAACGGTACTTTTTTAATAGTGTTTAACAACCGTTTTTACTACTGAGGCACCACAGGCGGCATTGATGATACATGAAATGAAAAGATAAATTTGGAAAGGAGTGTTTCTTTAAAGAAAGAAGCGTTTCAAGCCTAAATTTGCCATTTATGAGGTATGATTTGGATAATTTAAATAGTAATAATTAGTAAAAACCATATAGCCTGTAGTAACAAGTAGAAACATTTCATGTATCACAAAAACGTATTCATGGCTATCTGATGATGATGATTATTGCTTAAGGGCGCAAAACTGCTGTGGTCATTAGCGCCCAATGGCTATCTGGACGTATAACTCTCTGATGATAGGGAAAAGGCTGCTTTTTGAAATTTTATGCCCTCTTACTGATAATGGTATTTTATCTATTGTAGCAAAAGCTAAGTGCATGCAGGTATCCGAACAACAGGTCCTTTGTACCTTAGTTGCTGGAAATGCTCTGAAATTCGTTAAGTTAGAAGTGGGAACAAGTGCTGGCGATGACGTCCTTGCATCGAATGATCATGAGTTAGTCAATGCGGAGTCGAAGAGTTGGTGGATTTAAAGTGGACGTTTTTAGGGCCACGAGAGCTCACCAATAATATTTAAATATTTTTAAGGCTCAGACTCTGTGGGCGTTATGCTGTGACCCCCGTGAGCACTTGCTACCACATGGGGACACTTTTTAATTTAGTATATAAGTGGAAATAACTTTGCAAAGCACATTTTTTGATTATCAATATCGCGTTAACAGAGAAAATAAATGCTTCACAGATCGCAGTTCCAGACAGTAGAGGGAAGTCTCCAGAAGGTATCTCCGATCAGTACAGTACAGTAATTACCAGAACACGGTCCCAGATACAGTAGGAAAGTGAAAGTCGAGAGACACATAATGCAGTTGTAGGACAGTAGATGCAATTTTAAGGAGCGTATGTAGCAGGCGGCGTTAATGTTAAAGAGACAACAAAGTGTTGTGTGAATAAACACCACTAGGCATCCAATGAAGCAAATTGTGTGATTTGAACCTCCTCCTTCCATCTCCCTCCTTCCGTGACAACTAAGGCACAAAAGGGGGCTTCGGACCCCGCAAAAAACTGGGGTATGAAATGGGACCCTAGGGTATATCCATCCACTACAACATCAACACCATATAAAAACTACTTCAGGGGCCTGAGAAACCCCTGGAAAAAAACCTGTCAGGGAGGATGGTCCTCGTGGGAATCGGACCCCAGGTCTCCCGCTCACAGTCCGCGCGCTTTAACCACCTCGGCCACCTGTAACGGTGAGTAACGGTAGTGAAATTGCAAAACAGTTGCAACTATTTGTGAAAACTATTAGTTTAAAGCTATTTCCAGAAAATTAGCTACTTACAACTTCTGCAAATACAAATAAATGTATGCAAACCGATTCATGCTCTGGCTAATATTTTAAATTCAAGTTCTAAATGGGTTATTCTTAGCGCCAAAGACGAAGACCATAGAGTACTGAGTTTACTGAGCCAGTTGTTATAACATAATGACAGAGTACTCGTGATAGCTAATAGCATGGGTTTTCGATCACGTGAATCTCCTCCCAATCAATTACTGGACATTGCTTAACATGTATCACATTATAATTTGTGGAATGACTTTGTAAAACTCAGCCACTGAGATTTCTAAACTTTAAGCTTCTGCATATATCAGCAGCAATATCTGAAAGCGAGCGTCTTTGGGAGCATCGAGAACAGGTTTCTTTTTGTTACGACCGAAAACTTGATTTCGGTGTAATAGAACTTACGATGTGTACACAATCATGTGTACGTGTCTCAGCTAAAACTGGGAAACTGTACTGGCAAGCTCACTTCAACACTCGGGAGTGGCATAATATAGGTTTATTTTTATCAATTAGAAACAAAAATCATGTTTATTACATTCACATATAAAATATAAAATTAAAAATGCTTTTACAGTGTACATTTGAAATAAATATAAATAACAATCAGTTATTATGATAAAATAGAAACGAAAGTCACGATGGAAACAAGTTTGTTAACCATACAGAGCTATTAGCATTAAACATTTGGAATACAGCACCAAGCAATGGACTGATTCTGAAGCAAAGTACATCTATAATTGAGGTGAAATAATCAATGTCTTTCTTACTATCCTATGCATGCATTTTGAGCTCTTTTCCTAAGCATTACCACCTTTTTAATTACTAAATGTAGAATTTACTGTCTCATTGATATATTCTACCAAAAGTATCGAACGGGTGGAAATCAAAAAGTAACCGTATCATGTTTATTTCGTTCTTTTCCGTTCGAGAAATAGTTTTATGATACAGGGGGAATGATTCATTTATCAAGCAGAAATTTGTTTAACAGAATTTCAAAATGCATTGTGAAAATTATATTCAATGTCTTTCATGCACAACTGTAGAACAGTGTGCGTGGCATACTCTGCGACTTGCTTGGGTAATTTCATTGATCAGATGATTACTCTTAATTTCATTTTCCAGTACTCAAGCAATTCTAGACCTACATACTGGCAAGAGAAAAGTGCTACTGCTGCCCGCCCATGCGTGTAATTTATCGGAAGAGAACAGAAAGAGCAGAGAAACACAGTCTACAGTTCCAACTATCTCAATGGCCTCTGAACACAAACTGGTCCTGGTGCTGTAGTGGTAATCATACTTGCCTCCTAAACCTAGATCGCGGGTTCGATTCGGGCAGAATCGACGGCTGATTTCGGATACGAAAATCCTGCGGAAGGGAAGTAAAGCCGTGGGATCCTTGTTGTATTATTACGGCACCTAAAAGAACTTCAAGCCTGAAAGAACGAAGCCTGTGAACAAAATTAATTGGACGTTTTAGGCCCTGAATTGAATGGGGCGCTGATGACTTGAGATGTTAAAGAGCGTCCGTAAATAAACCAAATCAATTACAAAATACTATTTCACACTCTTGCAGACATAACTTAAGATGGAATTCACAGCAAACTATAAGGTTTTATTAATATTTATATAAATACATAAATGATGTACCATTTTGAAAATAAGAACATGTCGATATTGTACATTTTCTTAGTTACTTTAAATCGGTCCCAGTTAGCTAGTTCGAGATATAATCTTTACGATGAAGTTAATATTCAAGGAAGCAGTAAAAGGATATTATCCATCATGATCTAGGCGATAATAGTTCCGTCCTAAAAACTTGGTTATGTCATTTTTCACTTATTTCACATTATGATATAAGCTAACTACCTTACTAGATGTCGTATGTATGTCCAAAAGCCATTTCATAATGCTTTAGTGACCTATTTATTACACCGCCAATACGCTAATTGATTGCCTGATTCAACTAATCAAATACCACATGTCGTGTCACCTTCAGAACGCCATTCGTATTGATAATAGAAAACTAAAACCTCTGTAATGGTAGATCCAGTCTAGTGCTGGAACACGTCCAGATATCTATTCGAGCATGTCCAATGATGCGTGAGTCTGCAGTTGTTTTGCATAGCAAGTGTTAATATAAACATAATCAAAATACGGTTCTTGAAGATTTGGCAATTATGGCGTAACAATTTCCACAGTCTATTTCACCTAAATTGGTGGTTTTGTAATCGTTATATAGCTGCGGATAATTCTTTTATGAGCTCCATAAACAGAATGCATCATATGTTTAAAAACAATACATTTGCTACAATGTACGTTTATTTCTGCCAAGGTTTGTTAATATTTTCGATCTTAATTAAATATAAATGTGTTTTCCTAATCAACTGAGTCTCAAACCATTGTTGAGAATATTTTCTCTTCGCTGACGGACGATGAAGGAAGCGTGATTTTTAGGCACCCTATAATTCGGGTGATAACCTATAAACAAAAATGGGTGCACTGAAATGGGGAGGAAACATTTACCACATCCACTTGCTAGTCACTTTTATGCTGATTTTTCTTAATATATTGAACACTTTAGACCATAAAATATTTTATATTTCAATGTTTTGTTAATTTGTACATTTAAAGTAATTGATATCAACTTGTGGAATTTGAAAACATTCTGTATTATAACACCACAAACCATAAAATCAATTTCTACTTTACTGTTTTTCTTTTTTTGCTTATTAACTACAGTAAAACCGTACCAATGTAAAATTTTATCCCAAATTAAAGTGAAAATTGGTTAATTCTTTTTTGAAAAAAAAAAAAAAAACTATTTGAGATAGGACTTCAACTATGGCGGTTTTGTTGGAAGGCGGTGTGTACGGGGGATGCTGGATTTTGTTTGGATTGTTTGTTGAATTGTTTTGTCGGCTCAGTCAGTCAGCTGCTCCAAATAAATTATGATGTAGGTCCCAGGGTTCTCTAGAGTGTTTTGTGGATCTTTCGGACGAATGGCAACAGGGAAAGAATCGCACAAAGGACACACGAGATTGTTTTCTTAAGCAACAGTTTATTCAAATTCAGGTTACCAGTTTATCTATATCGGACTGCTCCCCACTGCCTAACAAATTTCTTTTATCTTGCTCCGACTAATATAATTTGCCCCACTATTATTCTTTGCCCACTCTTCTGTATTTGGCAGTTCCTATTCACAATATATTAATTAACTATTAACTGTCTGTCTATGCTTCGGCTATCTTAATACTTGCTCTATTCTCTGTTGCCTTCGCGTTTACCGTCACCCGCCATTCCCAATTCTAACAACTGTAATAACTGTCACCCGCTCTCAATAACTTTCCACAACTTCGTCTCCCTTCTCCATTCTAATAACTCTGATATCTGCCAAAAACTGTCTTAACTCCTAACGACTCTGATATCTGGTCCATTAATGTTCTTAGTTCTGACCTGTCATCTAGCGTTCTATGTTCTGGCAACTCCCACGCGAAAATAAAAGCTCCTCACTATTTTAGTCTAGAATGGTAAGTTCTCTATTGGCTAGCAGGAAATATTTATAATAGTACTAAGTCATTCTCATTCGCTCATTTTTAGACGATGGTCATTGGCTCAAATAATTCCCCCTTTTCGCATTCACCCTTTTCACATTGCCTCAGCCTTCCTAGAAGGTAGCTTCTGCCATATATTTCGCTCGTCTTCCCTTCACTATTTTAGATCTGGGAACTAAGATTTCCCAATAGCGCACGTTCAATTCCCATTACCATCAGTCCCTTTTCTTCTATATTTGCGGATAGTTATTTTGATTCACATTTTAATTCCTTTTGGAATTCTATTTCTGAATTCTGTTCTTACAGCCCGTTATAACAATTTCCCTAACTTGGGCCATTTATAAAAGGATTTAAGTCTCTTGCTTTTTTTCGGCTATCTTCTTACCGAAATATTCCCAGAGAGTGACGTACTGGTGACTATAATATAAGAAAACCCTGTTGCCCTTTTTTGTTTCATTTGAAACTTTGTTATTCTAATGGCAAGCAGTCTGTCTATACACATGTAAACAATATCTCTGTCCCTTTCTAAGCGTATTTTACAGGTAGCTCAAGTTAACAAATTGTAACAAAACTTGTAAATAAACACAATGTCTCTTGCAAATTACTGTTAGCTACCCAAAACATACATATATCAGATCATATACACATACAAAAATAACCATAACAATCCATAGTAAACATAGTCATGAATCATCAAATTATATAAATACATAATAAATATCAATAACAACTCGTTGCCTTAATAAATATAGCTCTGAATCCTCAAACCTTATCCCTGTGCAATTAGTACTGCCACTAACTCATTACCATAATAAAGGTAGCCTTGAATTTCGGCTGACATTCAATTCGGTAGCCGTGAATTGACGTTATCCAATATTAAACTTATCTATTGAAACTGTTCAAAACTAAACCTCTACTCATTTAAAATACAATTGCAATGTTAATGCTTCTTGACCTTTGAAAAATGTAAACGCAGATATTTAGAAATTAATAGAAATAGAAGTTAATTGCGGATATAAGTTAAAATATTTTGCTTTAATTTTAAAGAAATGTTTGTATAAGCATTTGGAATTTAAACTAAATGATTAGACGACCTTCAGCAACAAGCAAAGGGCTAAATAGACTAGACACACCAATGTGGTGTATTGTATTGGTATTCCAAATAATTACCGCCACGGGTGGCCGAGGTCGTTAGGTCGCGGACTCGTGAGCGGGAGGTCTGGGTTCGAATACCGCCAGGACCGTCCTTCCTGACTGAGTTTTTTTTCAGGTTTTCCTCAGTCCTCATAAATGGAAAATGCCGGGGAGGTACCCTAAATTTAGGCCTGGAACGATTCGTTCCTTAAAAAAATGAATCCTTTCCCAATATATCATTTCATCTCATGTATCATCAATGTCCATCGCCTGTAGTGCCTCTGTAGCAAAAACGGGCGTTAACCGCCATTCATTCCAAATAACTGAATTATTCTTGCATCTTGCGATTATATTTTTCAACTATGTCCAACCAATCACATTTTTATTGGCTTTAACACATGTTATCTCCTGTAGAGATAAGTGGTGACCCCTTTTGTGAAATTGTGGTCAGCGCGTCTTTCTGAAAATCCGCCCAGGGTTCGAATCCCATAAGATTAGTTGCATGGGTAACGTTTATTCTGTATTTTTCCTTCCTCTGTAAAAGTGAATGCCAGTTAAATTTGGGCTTTAAGGACTACTGCTTATTTCCGCTCTTATTACCTTTTCATTGTTTAGAGCTTCGTTGTTATTATGACTGTTAAGCTTTAAATAAAATAAATAATAGAGAAGGTGAAAAATGAGATGAAGTGATAAATTCGGAAAAGATTAATTTTAGAAAGAAAGAGTTCAATACGTACGTTTTTAGTATCTTTTCGGCATTTGTCAATGATGAGGATTAAGAAGAGAGAGTGAGAGAAGCTCAAGGAGCCAAATTCCTCGCTGGATTCGAACCGCAAATTACCGTTCAGCTATCAGTCTTTTCAAACTCGCCCCACATGCACGGTATGCTACATATATGACAAATTGCAATATACATTAAGAATATCTCATTTTGCCTTATTCAGTGATTGCCACTAAATATGGTACATGCCATTAATTTTATGACTCTTTACTTACTTTGTGGATATCTCCTTTAACAATCGAATTTGATCACTTTTTTCCTCCCCCATTCTACACTGTAAGTACCGAAAAGTCTGAAAGTAAACAGACCAGATAAAGAACACTCAGGGCTGGAGATTGGCTCTCCTCCATCATATTTTCCTTGTTCTTTCCGCAGTTAAGCTCTACCTCTGCACTCTATTACTATGCAACGCACATAAAACAGATGTTTGCGGCAATAGCCAAGAGAGAATGGAGGCCTGGTAAAGATAGAAAGTTTGGGCGTCTCACTTGGTTAGTTATATCTTTTTATCACATTAACGCTAATACAAAGATATTAGTAATTCTACAGGCTTTATGCAATTTATAGACATATTAAACATTGCCAATAAAAATTGAAAGAAAATTTCCTATAAAGAGCATTTTTCTGTCCAAATACACTCCCTCAAGCTGGCAAGCGAGATCTATTGTATTGAGGACTTAAAATTAAAACAATATCTGCGTATAAGAAACAGATAATGAATTTCACCTAAAAAGCCTGTATATGGAGTATTTTGCACTACCCATGTTATGACAAGTCATGATTGGATGCCAATAGGGTACGTCTAGTCTCTCTGCCCATGGATTTCAATATGAGTTACATCAAATCATGTGTTACTATAAACAGGGACTGTATTTTACAACTATTGTGGAAGATGCCCTGTTTTCAACTGAAACACTAGCAAAGTTTTCACGAAAAGCTAACATTCTCTTTGGCACATCGTGTGCATTTCGTAATTATTTATTATAATGTTGGTTCCCTATTGCCTAAGACAGCAATTATAGTAAATTGCATTTGGTTTAGAAAGACTTCTCTAAAGCATGTTCTTAGTTACTAACTTTATATCTTATAGCGCTGTATTGTAATAATACAATTACTTAAGGAAAAGAATGCAGCTAATTTGGTGGATATCAGGATTGTTTAAGCAAGAATTCCAACATAACAAACGGTGGAACCTATTTAAATTAATACCACAATAATCGTGATACATAAGTTTTTCTTGAAATTTTTTTCAGGTGACTAGGTGAATTTATGTGACCCGTGGTAATAATTTAAAAGTAATACTTCCAGAGGTAATCACTCTATTTTTGTTTCAAATATAACCGTGGATCTTTGGGGTTTAATATCCGCACTCCTGTTAAAAACAATTAATTGGAACTTTTCGAAATATAGATGCCTTTTCTAAGTAATGCCTGTAAGGAAGACAAATCAAACACCGCAATTAATTGCATGAAGTATATTTTTGACTGCCTGGGTTTTCAAAAGTATGTTGCTTCAGACAATGTCAGAAACAACCTTAAGACACGTTCTGTTTGAATCTGTACTTCACCATACTTTACCATCCTATACTCCATTATCCTAAACCAACGTTGAATACGTGGATAACTCTTAATATAAAGGTCGTCCTAATGGGCATTTAAATTGGTTAAGAGTTTGCTTTTCATGAAGTTCATGACATGAATCTGTTCTTATCCTCCAAACAATCCTCTTTTGAACCTACGGACTTCACAGAAAAACCCTACGACTAGATGTAACGTGGTGGACCAGTTGGAATCTCAAGGTTGATGAAGGGAGTTGCTGTAAACCTTCCCATTGAAAAGGGAGGCAGATAACTTTGCTGCCAATTACGGCCAAGATTCAAGGTTCCATTTACTGTCTATTGCTTGCTTACAGTCACCAGTCTCTGTACTAATGAAGCATAATCAGAAATAAATTAGAGCTCATGTGTAGCAATTCAAACCTGCTTCATTTTTTTTTATGTAGTTTTTGAAATGAGCATTGATAAAGTGTGTTATGATTAAGAATTAACTTATTTTGTTTGAGTTATACCTTTATTTAGATTCAAACATGTGTTAATAATGACTTAATTACTTTTAATTATCTCTTTAAATTTAATCTATTGCCTATGAGAGGTATATACTCCACCATTTTTTTTTTCCTTAGAGGTATTTGCTAATGCCTATGATGAAGGAATATTTCGAGGGATTTTTTGGCCTATTTCTACTCGTAGCATCCTGTTTGGATTCTTGCTGCACCTTGGACGATGCAATTAGAGCAATATAGAGTGTATCATTTTTTATTATTATATTTATTCACTTTTGTATTTCGGTCCATCTTATCATCTTTGCTATGTACCAATTCAGCGCGATGTATTAGCTTGTGACTGGGCATGTTCCATCCAGTCGTCATCTTTATACTTAGTGTTTAAAGTTACCCACTACGCATTTTGGTCTATATATTCTTTTTACAACCAAACTCTATATCTTTTTACGGGGTATCTGTGGCGGTATATCAAATAAGTCTCCAAACGTCCCGTTAGCTTTCTTTCTTGCAATTGGTTAATACAATTCACTAAGGGAAGTGGAGTTAAAACCTCCCTCAGAGCCTTTCTTCGGCTGACAGTTTCTATCAGAAGAACTTATAGGTTCTTAACTGAATGAATGAATGATGTATAATGCCCGTTTTTGCTACTGAAGCACCATAGACGATGGACACTGATGATAAATGAAATGATAGATTGGGAAAGGATTTATTTTAAGGAAAAAATCGTTCCAGGCCTAAGTTTAGGGTACCTTCCCGGCATTTACCATTTATGAGGACTGAGGAAAACCTGAAAAAAACCTCAGTCAGGGAGGACGGTTTTGGCGGGACTCGAACCCCAGACCTCCCACTCACGAGTCCGCGCCTTAACGACCTCGGCCATCCGTGGCGTTGATCTGGACTGATAAAGGGGAATATCAAACGTGTGGTCACAGCTAAAGGTCTTTCTTTCATTTGTGTTTCCCTTTTGATATTTTTCAAAATTCTAAATTTATTCCAGACTTAATTTCAAAGAGTTTTGCACTTTGACATATGTTAAGTTTTATTATTCTGTTTTTGAAAAAGTGTATAATTTGTATTTTGTATTTAGTGGCGTACACGAGTAATATATTTGTTTTTACATTCTGTTTTCAGTTGACTAAATTCATGTATGCTTTAATAGTAAAATTTAACTTTGCTAAGCAGCTGCGCTGTTAATTCATGAGTAATTCGCTTGCGGTCAAATAGGGCATTTCTGCCTGCCAAAACATGTGCGTGGGTAAGCACGCGTGAAAAAAAGACGGGCAATTGCGAAATACCATTCTGTTACTTTTACCAATATATTTTGCACTGTTTCATAATTGTCCCGAATTCAACTGCACCATTCCGGCTGGGAATATTTGCTTTAGAGTTAGCAACACAAATATAGCATGAAGCATTATAGCTTTATGGTGACCATTGCATTCTTTTATTTAACATCATACTATTTGTAATTATATGACCTATTTTTTGAAATAATTGACAAGTTTTTCATTTCAGTTAATGTTTAATAATAAGTTAATATAATTTTTATTAATGATATAATATTCTTCTCATTTTATTATCCAACCTACATCCAAATGCAACATATCCACGGAGGATTTAACACCGCCTACTTTTCCTTCCTATGTAGTGAAGAATATTAGCGAACTATAATCTGTGAATATTTAAGGGTCTTATTCTTTTGCGGCTTCTATAGTTATTGTTATTTTAGTTATATTGTTCAACGTGTTACTCCTTTCCAGCAATTTCTGTACATATATGTTGAGATTAAGAGCTGCTTCTTTTGTTACAATATGAGAGCGCCAAACACCATTTTCATTCTCGGCAAACAAAAGCGGACCGAACAGCTGCGTTTGATATGTTACCAATAGCAAAATCATTTGGAACTTTTCGCAGTCTTTGATTGACGGACGAAAATCAGTTCGATAGCTCAAGAATGTAGTATAGCTGTAGTAATGATATTTGTGAGAAAATAACGACCTACATAGAATGATTTTGTATCAAAGTGAGCTATATTCTAGAAAATATAGGATTGAGTATTTTGATGTATTTTAAGGTTATTAATAATAGAATTAATTAAATTTGGTTTTCCTTAAACAGTTAAACAGTAATGAACTTTTGAAATAGACGGAGAAGTTTAGAAAATGAGATAATTAATTTATTTAATGTAATCCTTAAGAACCAAATAAATCATAAAAATTTGAAATTAACCAGTAACTTTAAAAGGCGATACCATATTTATAATGGGTCATGGTAATATATATCCCAAGGAGAACCAAATTAATATGTCATTAATATGAGGTACATAAGTTGTACAAATTTGTTAGTGTTGAAACATAACACACAAGTCGCCCTTGGTGGTGTAGTGGTTACTATATTTTCCTCCTAAACCCAAGATCGCGGGTTCGATCCCGGCCATACTTAGGATTTTTTCGGGCGTAAAAAAATATAAGTATGGCTTCGTTCGGGAGGGAAGTAAAGCCGTGGGCCTCGTGTTGTACTTTTACGACTCGATAAAGAACCTCTAGCCTGAAAAAAACAAAATTTGTCGGCCGTTTCACGCTCTGAATTGAATGGGACGCTGATGACCTGAGATATTAAAGAGCGTCCGTAAATAAACTATCATAAAAAAAGAAAGAAAAGAAAAGAAACATAACACTCCGAATGCCATGTACATTGAATGAAAGAAATATCATTAGTAAGAACACATTTTTTATAAAACTCATTCACCGCCCGAGGTCGTTAAGGGCGGACTCGTGAGCGGGAGGTCTGGGGTTCAAATCTCACCAGGAATGTCCTCCCTGCCAGGTTTTCCCCCCCGTTTTTCTCAGTGCTTATAAATAACAAATGCCGGGGAGGCACCCTAAATTTAAACGTGGAAAGTTTTCTTCCTTAAAAATCCTTTCCCAATATATATCATGTATCATCAGTGTCCACCGCCTGTGGTGCCTCAATAGTAAAAACGGGCGCTTAACACCATTAAAAAATAGTGCCCATGGCCTGTCGTTGAGAGCCCAGTCATTGAGTAAACTAAATTTGAACCATGTGTAACAACTAACTGCCTTGAACCGAGGAGATACAAATTGGTTGTAGATAAGATACAAACGTTTCAATAAAATTCTTAGATTGTGATTTTAAAGTTTCTAAGTCCAGAAAGTGCTCTTCGACTGTTATATTGATTTCTATAAAGGATAAAGGACATCAAGTGGTTGTAATTTCTTGGAAAAACCAGAAGGGAGGTTAAGAATAGTCAAATAATCGTAGAATATGTTCAGAGCTTTGGGATGCTTTGTTACTCCTTTGAATGCACACATATATATGATTGACAGTCAATTCTATTGAAATTACTAGCGTAATTGTATGGTTTAGAAGCCAAATACCGTCATCTTTATGACTTTTATTTCTGGCCCATATGCACTTTCTTTAGGATTTTTGTTTGGTCAGCTTTCCAAAAAGAATTCAAAACTTAGAGAACAATTGAATGGAAATCGCTCGAAATTCTATCAACTGAGGTACCATGTCCTCCTGAAAGCACAGAACCACGAACCCTTTCATCCGATCTACTTTGAGAGAGTAATTCCTTAAGATGCGACATGTAATGCTACGATTACTTATAATTTATCAACCAATTATACAGCCGTTAATTTATATATGAAAATTGTTCTTTTACACTAGCCTTGTGTTGGACATAAGTTGGAAATAAAGAATCAAACTTGAAAAATTCGGGTCAAGATCGAGATTTGAGCCATAGATCTTCAGCCTTCCAAGCGAAGGCTATACCAACTGAGCCTCCGTGTCCTCTTCCAATCACGGAACCACAAACATATCTATACACCCCGGATACCGCTTTAGGGTTTCTCTACAAAGCGAGATTAATTTCATAAGAGACG
The DNA here is from genome assembly GCA_030762175.1 of Metallyticus violacea. Lineage (NCBI taxonomy): Eukaryota > Metazoa > Arthropoda > Insecta > Mantodea > Metallyticidae > Metallyticus > Metallyticus violacea. Next base: position 82,939,229 of record CM060834.1, read on the forward strand.
ACCAGTGTTTATAACCAGTCTTACTAATAAGAATTTAAAATTTTGAAATCTGCATCAAATTCAGTTTATTTATTACTTTTTAAATAGTACTGAAGAGTCATGATGCATAATACTTATATTAAATAATTATATATAAAAATTGTAATTGATAAAACAGAGTCTGATATTTATAAGAACTTTAATAAATTTATTGCATTAGTTATAATTTAAAAATTGTATGCTATAAGAGAAAAGTAAATCTGATATTTAAAATTGGATTAGGTGTACGCAATTTCATCTCTAGATATTAAAAATTGCATTGCTTTGTTGACCAATGCAATCTACGTATTAAAAGTAGTAACTGTATTTTATCTCCACTCGATACGACCTTATAAAAGCTTTTGAAAAGGTGTAGCTCTTTTTTTGCTAACCTTGTAAAGCTCATTTCATAGGTTTCTGCTTTGCCCATCGCTGTAGATCAATCGTGAGCAGAGATGATGTGACTTTTACCTTATCTCCAGCACAATCATTTCCACACTGTTGCTCTAATGAATAGTTGCGAATGTAAGTTTCGGAGGTTTGATTTTTTTTTTTTTTTTTTTTTTTTTTGAGTAGGGTTTTAACGCTCATTTTTACTACTGAGGCACCACAGGCGATGGACACTGATGATGAGATGAAATGATAAATTGGGATTGGGAAAGGGCTTTTTTATAGGAAGGAAACGTTCCAGGCCTAAGTTTAAAGTACTTCCCCGGCATTTGCCATTTATGAGGACTGAGGAAAACCTGGAAAAAACTCCAGTCAGGGAGGACGGTCCTCGCGGAATTCCAACCCCACGCCTAACGCTCACGAGCCAGCGCCTTAACGACCTCGGCCACCCGTGGTGGTACCGGGCGTTTGATGCAACAATTGTAGATGTTTTGCTGCATTCGAACCAGAGCATCAAGTATGCGTTTATATAATGATTCAATACTGCAACGTACGATGGTAAGGTAATTCAATAACCTCAACCTGAATTGGACAATTTCCCATTGATGCCTGCTTAACTTTGGAAGTATACTGGAAGAAACACATCCCGTGTTAGGAGAAAAGTAACTTTACAACGGGAAGAAAAAGTTTACAACTACAATGTATTTATAAAGAATTAATAAATATAACTAGATTTAATTTCCGAAAATGTAAAAATGTGTGTAAAATGAAACTCAGCAATTTATAATTTATCATTTAAAAATCATAAAATCTTGAAATAAATCCAAAAGTTATAAAACAACTGAATAAATCACTAATAAATAATTACTTAGTGCCGAGAATTTCACAAAATTTCCCAATTGTGGAACGGACAAAATACTTTTTATAATGCTAAAAATTTACCTCTAATTTTAACACATTGGCTTTCAAAAATCTGACTCTGTGCGCATTTAAAATAATTACAAAGGACACTACGACAATATAGCAAATTGCAATTCCAAATAGTACAATAAAGGGATATAAAGCTACGCTGTATCTGGGTCACAGGACTTACTCCTTTGGAGAAGACGACGGACATAACACTTTAGCAGAAAAGACAGGAAGCAACTATTCCACCCACAGTTCCGGAGTCAACTCAACGTTCAATAGGAGGATCTAACTCCCATTCAGAATAGTTATGTCGTCGCTTGCCAAAACTTTGAATAGACTAATGACTAACAAGCATTAGTCCTCCTGACATAGCCGGCTAGAAAGATTGGAGAAGAGGAGGGAAAAGGCATTAGGAAAAAAAAAATGCTCTCAAAAACACAGAGTACCTCTCTCATATGAATTAGAGTTTACTCTAAGACATTCAAAGGTACTTATATTATCATAAAATTACTCCCAGGTACTTTCATCAACTGGTAAGACCCTCAATCCGGTGATAATATTCATAACGAGGATGGGTGAGTTCTGCAAGAAGTCTAGTACTGGAGGAAGATCGTCAAATGTCAGGCACAAAGCATATCTCATGCCGGTGACCAAAAATCAACTCCTCCGAAGTAGTTAGAACACTCATGTAAGTCAAAGGAAAGGAAAATGTTAAATATTAACTTAATATAAATGAAGACAACAGAGACCCAACTTTACACATTAAAATATACAAAGAAGTATATACGACTTATGTATGTATATTAATTAATTAGTTTCATTAAACAAAAAATGAAATATCATGCTGCATGGGCTTTCATGTACCTGCCTTGGTCTTACAGCAGTTGGGAAACTGTCTATGGGGAAAAGACAGCTAAATCTAGGCTAATCTAATTTGTAATAAATTGTTGACATCCATTACCAACTGATTCGCTTTCACACACCATATGATCTTCCTTATATTTCTATGATAATTCAGTCACACTTATACTTTATAGCACCGAAGTTATGAGCTATCTGTAAATTCCAAATATCACTGATGTGTATCAAAGCAGGACGATCCGCTATTATTTCTTGCATAATCCCCAAGTTTAACATTATACAACTTGGAAGGAAATGCTTGATAAACGCGAGAAGACACATTTTTAGCTTCATTCTTGGATGAATTAAGTGCCAACTACAGCCAGTACAGACATTCGTCCCTTTTTGTATGGCCGTTATGATGGCATGCAAGTAAGGCAGCTTTTAAATTACTAGAAATGTTTTAACTTCGAATGATTCAGAATAATATGGGCTGGGTAAACATGTTGCACTCCCGAATCGTAATTTAATATGGTTCATATAAACTTTATGTTACATTAACAGCTCCTATTACTATTTTATTTCACGAATATACAAGTTTAAGCATTATTAAAATGAAAAGAATATAAAAGCTATAAAATCTTAACTTAAGTTTTAGTTAAATAATTACCATATAATTTAAGCCAATTATCACGTAATAAACCTATAAACCTATGATTAATTCCTATTTTAATTCTTTTAGATAGCAAAGAAGTAATTAAATAAATATTCCAACAATAGTGAAGGATAAACAACAGTAAGGAATTAAACCGTAAATAACTTCAAATGCATAGCATATAGCTAATGAAATCCGAAACGTCCAAAAATACATTAAAAACTTTCGTTTTTGCCTCCTGAACTGGGAATAACTAGACGACCTAGAAAAGGCTTCGACACAAACTATGAAAAAATTTTCACCTATTTTGGACAGAGATAACTTCAGTCTATAAAAAATACTTTTGCATTGACTTCTGTGCAAATTTTGGTTTCAAAATTCCATCTTATTGTTCTGAGCTAGCTTAATGATAGCACATGTTTTGCATGCTGTAACAAATGCATGTTAATTCCCTTTCAAATACATGTTGACTAGTTTTATACATTACCAATATGATCCAATTAGTTTTCCTTGATAATGATGAAGCAAACACTGTACTAAGCTCTCGGGAACCTCAATGCTAAATTGATTAGGTTAGGTAGAACAATATAAAGCATTTTAGCCTCACGATAGTGCCCTTCAGCAATTTCTTACAGTTACAGCTCTGTCGGTATTAAAGAAAATCTGCAAACGATAGAGTCAAAAGCCATTACTGCCTGGAGGAAATTTGAGTGAGACAGCCGTTCTCATTAAATATATAATTAAAAATTGCATGTTGAGTGGAAAATTAGCTCCAAGTTGCATGCCAAAATTTTCTAAATGTATTTGAATTGCATGCTGTCACTTTCATCAATATGAACAGCTTTTAACAAAATAAAATTAAGCTCTTCCATTGCAAAATATATAACACTTCCCCTCCCGCTTTTCAGACTTAGAACTGACACCATGACTTGAAGAAAAAGCTAAGACTAGTATAGTTAAAAAAATAAATGCTGCATTATTTGCATTTGGGGAGTCAAAATTCGTCACATTTTAATTAAATATTGACAAAATAATTTTAAATGAAATGAATTTATTTTTTTTGATCTGTAATTCCATCATTGAGTTGCTATAGTAGTTTTTATCTTCCAGGTTTTCGCCGGCAAGGCTAATTGATTGCCATTTTTATATAAATCTCTACTTCATTGCATTTTACATTTAACAACAGGTAGATATGATGGCATATTTGTAATAAAATAGGGTGGTTGACAATGTGGAGTAAGTGTTTTGTACATGCTGATTTTGTTGTTCCATATAACGGTTTCATTTTTGAACCTGAAGAAAGGCTAGCGCTGCAAAATGTGGATTTTTTAACTTTAATGGTTTTTTCGGGGAAGTTGAAGCGAGAGGACTCGTCGCCATCAGCTCCGTGTTGGGCCATCTAGACGACAGCCAACTTAAGTGTAAAGATTCATAAGAAAAATATAATAAGCATTATTTATATGTATGATTCGCAAGCGAATGCACTGGGAGTCAACATCTAGCAAAGCTGTCAGTCCTGGTGATCTAGTGGTAAACGAAATTGCTTCGTAGTTTCAGGGCCACCGGTTCAAATCCTTCGGAAGCGAAGTAAAGAGAAAGAATTTCTCACCTGAAAGAAGAGTATATGTGAAACATTTATTATCTGTTTCACTCCTTGGATAACGAACGCTAATAACCAGGCATGTTAAAAGATGTTTAACTAAATCTAACTAAAATCAAAATAAATACGTTTGCTAAGCAACCGACAATCAATTACAGGCCTAAAGTCGGAATCATTGTATGAACAAGGAACATGGTACTGCTGTAATTTGCCCAAGATGGCCAAATTATACCCTGAACCAGCATAGTTTGACATTTGTTTTTCAAAATACCTAATCTCGGAGGAGATTGTATACTGCGGTAGTGAATCTAGAGATTTATCAAGTAACTGAATACCATATTCAATCAAAATAGTTGCACTACATTTTGTCAAAAGGAACAAGGACTATGACTTATTAAGTTTTACAGTTAGACCAGAATTAAATTTGAAAAGGACTGCGGGCTACAGAACCAGTTTCTAAACCAGGCAACAAATAAAAATTCCTAAGGACTCTATGAAATCAAAATCTAGCCCATGGTTTAAAAAGGAAAAATGAACTATTTGGGCTCTAAAATCTAGGGGAAAAGAACAGTACACGCTATACTTAATGAATGCGCTAATTCTCATAACAGAAATAACCAACTCCCTTCCCCCAAATTAATTAAATTTAGTGTACTTAATGCGCCCAAAACTTCACAGATTACCCAATAAAAAGAGACAGTTAATACTCTTAGGCTCATCCTTAAGCTGAACGCCTGCCTGAGTTCCAAGAAAAAATATAAAATTAACTAAAGTGCGAGTACTACCAGAATCCAGCAACGCCATTGTTTGTATCTTAAATAATTCAGTAGACACCAAAGGTCTTGAGTTACACGGAATAAAGACATCGAAAGCGTGCAGATCACTAGATAATTGATTATTTAAACGATCTCTCTGGCTTCAACAATTAGGAGATGAACACCCAACTCTTGTATATGCTTGGTCAACGTGCGTTTCCTATATTGCCGTTCTTGCACGTAACATTGTGTACTTTTCTTCCCTTCCTTTACTGCTAGCACCGAGAGTAGCTGTTTAGACGTCTTGGCTATTTACTTCCAAATTACGAGAGCCATACAGAAAGTCCTGAGCAACCCATTGTTAAAATTCAAATTCCAACAATGTAACAAAAAGGACTGTAGGATCGTAATCTACAGATTTTACACCACGTGTTGCCATTTTGTGACGTCATTAGTTTCTATCACGTAACCACAAGCAGTATTTCCAAATTGGCGGACATCAATGTTTCGTTTCGACAGCGTATTATCATTGAATTCCCTGTTAAAGAGGGAAAATATGCTGCTGAAATTCACCTCATCTTCAACGTGTCTATGGAGATGTCTGCATGGGTGCTAGTAGTGTTAGGAGAGGGGTGAAGCATTTTAAAGATGGGAAAACGAGTATCGAAGATGAGCCTCGTAGAGGTCGCCAGCGAATTGTCTCCACGAAACGCAACGCGGAAACAGCTGATGAACTCATTAGAGGAGATAGGCACATCACTGTGAATGAAATCCAGTAGGGTGTAGTGAAGTGCAAGACATCAAAAGCTTAGGTTATAGAAAAGTTTATGCCCGTTGGGTTCCACGTTTTTTGACCGAAGACCACAAACTTCAGAGGATAACCATAGCCAAAACATCTTCAGAGGTTTCGAAACGAAGGTGATGATTTTTGACGAGTGCTGGTATCATTACGAGCCTGAAACAAAACGATAGAGTATGGAATGGCACCATGTGGATTCGCCATCGAAGAAGAAAGCGAAGACAGTGCAATCTACTGGGAAGGTTAAGGGTTGCGCCCTGTGGGATGCTGTCCGCTCTATCCAGACACTTTGGAAGCTCCCTCGTGCATTGCGCGATAAGCGTTCAAAAAGAAGATCACCCTGAAACAAGATAATGCGCCTCCTCACATTACCCGTGTCACAATGGAGAAGATGAGAACATTTGGGTGGGAAACTCTTCCACATCCTCCCTACAGTCCCGACTTGGCCCCCTCCGACTATCATCTTTTAGGTTATGTTAAGGAACAGATGCGAGGCCACTACGAGACAGTGGAGGATATTCGGAAAGCAGTGTGTCAGTGTCTTCGTGCAACTGGAATGGAGTTTATCGTAAGGGTATTTTCACACTTGCAGGAAGATGGGAAAAATGTGTGCAAACAAATGGAGGCTAAGTTGAAAAGTGAGGGAAAAGTCTGTAGGTTACGATGACGTACTTGGTTTATCTAAAAAATAAATATTAAGAGGTTTAAAAATTGTTGCTCGCTATGACCCATGTAATTACTTGTTGAAAATTCGTGCAGCTTGAAACATGCCTCGTTTTATGCTCGTTGGAAACATAGCGGAAATGTACCTTTAATATTGATATAGAGGAAAACAAGTCAATGTGAATCCACCTAACTTTACTGCGCCATATGCATCAAAAAAGAAATTGAGTTACATGGATATAGTTGATAATACTCAATACAATGTTATAAAATTAAGTATAATTTTAGTTTTGGTGAAACACGACAATGCATTATGTGCGGAATGTATATATTTTTATGAAGATACTGAAAGTGGTCACGCTTTAGCTTCTAAGATCGTGATAAAATATCCTAAAGGTGCACATACTCTCAGAAAGGTCCTTCAAATATACCCCAGGCATTTATTTTATGACGTCAAAGTTGAATTTATGTACGACAAGAGATGCGGTGGGAGGGTTTGGAGGCAGACATATTTTGTACACCACCACATTCAATATTTCAAAAGTACAACATTTTGCTTAAAAATGTAGGTCAAAAGCCAAGTAAAGGTTCTACGAAGAGTGCAGCAAGAGAAGAGAAGTTATAATTGGGTCTTGGAATAAAGCGTTCGGAATAGATGGGCCCTAAAATGCGCACCAAAACTGAATAATTAATTTGAATAACAACTTGTTTGGTATGATATAGTAATTAATACAAATAAAAACACTTATTTTATGAAAGTTTCTGCATATATCATGCAAATCTTACACAGACTGAATAATTTTTTTTCTATTTCAATTTGTTTTAGTGTTTTGTTTAAATACTTCTGTTATTTTTTCTCAAAAATTCTGTTACATGTGTGTAAGTAATTTTAATTTGAAAGTTGTCATCTAAGAGGTTACACTTCTATAAACAGTGTAATAAATGCTACTTCACGAACTACAATCAAAGTGCCTAATTATTTAAAACTACTTTTTAAATACAGAAATTATTAGAAAGGCGAAAAACATAAGCATGAATTATATTTATGATATAGCTGGTGCTTTCAGGGTGAAGAAAGCTGAGGTCGCCTTTCTTTATGTAACAAAAGAAGCCAAAACTAAGTAAAAAAAGAAAAAGGTCCAATTAGTTTTATCAATAGGAGCAGTTTTTGCTATTATGGCAGGATTTAACACACGGAACAAGAAGAGGAAACAGTAGGCACTAAGAACATAAAGAACATACATATGGTCTTGGGAACTTTCAAGGTGCATTTAACAATTTAAAGCTTTGATTATAAAATATGCATTTTATTGAAATAGATTTTCTCGATACTACTTTTTCATAGTTTGGAAAACACTTTTCTTAGAAATTGCCGAACCAGTTTGAATAACAGTTTGCAAAAAATGAGCATCAAAACTGAATAATTAATTTGAATAGCAAGTTGTTTGGAACCATAATGTAATGTGGTGAGTAATGCAAATAATTAGTAATGAAAAAATTCTTAATGTTTTGTTTCAGCAGGGGTTTCTCATTCATTAATTTTTTAAAGGGTGTGGTTATACTATTGTTTTCTCCTTTTGTCAATATTAACAATAGTAGATCACAACTCTCTATTAAAATTACCTACACATATGTAACAAACTTTTTGAGAAACATGTAACTAAAGTATTTAAAAAAAAACAATACAAATTGAAAAGAAAAAATATTTATTCAGTCTATATACGATTTGTATGATATATGTAGAAACTTCCATGGAATAAGTGTTAAAACATCGGTTTTCTTTGTTCAAATAGGATAGGAGCAATCTATAGGGCAATTTCATCAACATTAATAGTTAAACTCTCCTAATAATAAATAAATTGCTCCGTTTTGGTTCTTTAAATTGGGGAAATTTGGTTTTAGATTATTGATGTTATGTACTCTTGTTAAATATGAATTGTTACTCGAGCGTTAGTTTTTTTATGCTCCTGGATAGTGTGTTATCTATTTATTTCGTCCATTGCACGAGATTTGTTGGCTTATACTTTGTGTAAAACTTGGTAAAAAGTAAGGAATAATAATTTATTTCCCACCCATGTAATGACATTATAAAAAATAATTTCCGTCTAGTAGCCTATTTATGAAGCGTTGAAGAAATTTTAAAACTAATTATATTTATAGCAGATGTGGCTCAAGAACTGATCTTCCCACGAAAAACAGAAGGAGGAAGAAATACAGTTAATGTATTAAATAATACCATTTTAACCTTAATCTACAACTAAATATTTATATGCTTTGTATTAGATTACATTTTACTTATATTAAATAATAAAGAATTTGGTTGCGCGGCACTTCCTTGCTATCAGTAGCGGGAGAGTAGAAATTATAATTTAATAATAAGTTTAAAGCCCCAGAATAGCTCTCCAGAAATGTTCTTTAATAAGCCTAGGAATAAGAAAGAAAAATATATATAATGTTTTAAATACACGTATGTAAATATCTGACATAAATATAAGCACAAATTATAAAAATGTATAAGTAATAGCAGTTTTTTAAATTTAAAATAAATTAAACGAAATATGTATATCAAGAAATAGTAGCAAACTCTGATATTTACGAAAGAATATTCAAGAAATTTATCCTACTGTAATATTCAATACAATATCTTGAGTAAATGCATTGCCAATATCTTAGCCATTCCAAAAAGGGACGAAAATTTACACAAAGGAAATGTTTTTCTATTTCAATGAATCACTATGGTGAACACATTACCAGAGAGGCAATTATACCTTATTAAAAATTAATTCTCTTAGCGTTTATTGTTTAATAACTTTCACATTTTTTTCTATGACTGTCCGAGTCACGGATAAATATTGAGAAACACGAATTACCGGCAGCAAATTATTTATAAAAAGAATTTATACTGACAGCTTAGTAAGTAAACAGCGAAAAAGAGGAAAGAAGAACCATGAAGTGAATTGCAAGAAAAACGGAGGCCAACTCAACTCAACACACGAGTAATCACGTTAGACAGGCTGCTTACAAAACAGACACACAATTGAACGAACAGACACCCAATAACAATCGCTTAATCTACAAGCTTCCAAAACAGCGACGTTATAGGTGAAAATTATCAACCATATTACATCCACATATTTTCAACATTAGCAGCAATCTCTGCTATGTCATCTAAGGTTCATTTGGAACTGTCTTTTTTATTGTTTACAGCCCTGAGGGTAATGTATTTTAAGTAATATGAGATACCATGGACGTGGCTATAGAAAATAAACAAGAGAAACAGTCATTTGTTTCCCGCACACATCTTAATATTCGTTGTTACCGTCCGGTCTTGCTCTTACACTACTAACAAATGTAGTAATGCTCTAGGATAAAGATACCTTAACACTTACTTCACCTGTGTAATTACGACAGCTAGTAAATGCATTCATTACATTACCGCAACCAATTGGAGTCACTATCGTGGGATATCTATTCCACGTCGCAAAACATAAACCTCTCGCTAGGAAGTTCTCAGAGCACCACATATTGGAAAATGATAGGATGATTCTAGTAAATACAAAACTTGCATTTTCTTTATTATATCAACTACATACCGTACTAACATGTTTTCATGTGACCTGTAAAATAATGCAATTTTTTGCACTTTGAAACCTCCATGTACTATTACTTAGCTTATTTTTACCAAAATATTTTGGATTCGTTTTGGTAAACCAGAGATCAGAAGGTACGCCTTACTTCGACTTTACCTCTCTTTAGCTTTATGGATGAATGAACATGAATGAATGAGAGAACAATATGTACTAAAGATTGAGGGGACATTATTTCCTTTTCTTTTATTTGTCATCCTTGGGAGTATGTATTTCTGTATAAATGCGCGTGGACAGCAGAGTGCGCGCGCAAACTCTACTGCATCTGTGTAGCCATTATTAATTCATATCGCGCGCAAAGCTCATACATTATTGAACTGCCTCTATCGTAGAACCTCTCTGACATCCATTATTTGTACTTTCTTGCAGCTTAGAGGCTTTAATCCAATAAATTACGTTGGGGGCAAATATTATACCGTTAAAATACGAAAAAATATGGATTATTTGCGAAGAAAAGGGCAGTAAAGTGATTAGCGGCAAAAGTTAGTACAGTTAATTTTACAACAGATGACGTACAGCTCATAATTAATTGTAGTTCATTGGCAAAATTTTAGTGTTAATCTGTTTACTTTTGAGTTAAACATCGCTACTTACATTTTTACTCACAAAATATTAGCCATTAGTTGCAAATAAATGTAAAATTTGGTCAAAACAAAAAATGCTCAATGTTTAGAAAAATAATTGTCAGTACATATGATATCAAGATTCTTTGAGAGACACAAACTTATATAAACATTTAATGTTTTACAATCGTTTTTTTTTTTTTTTGTTTTTTTTTTCACATTAGCTGTATCAAACATTTTCATTTTAAAACTATAATCCATATTATAATGAATATTGAGCTATAACACACATTAACAGAAAATTTAGTTATGTGATTTTGCTTAAGTAATTCTACAGTTTACCCAGTCCATCCACATCTGTCCTATGGGTTATGACTCCCAGTAAACCGGAAGAGTGAGTTAATTACGATTATAAATTAACGAATGACGGTACTTATAATTTTAATTGGTTGGAGTTCTCTAAGTTTGGTTTATATATTGGTAAATTTATATAATTTGGTAATTCGTCAGAAGAGACCTAAGGTGGTATAGTAAATGACTATGGTTTCGGGTATTTTTATGCATAAAATATTATAATATAAATTCCTTTCACGTTTCCTGCATGAGTGTAAAGGCATTTTATTCTCAAATAGCCAACAAATATTTTATAAAGGTATTAACTGACGTTTAACAATTACTATGACCATGAAAAAAATTCATTTGTTCACATCTAATTGTGAAAGCTAAACTCCTAATAATAAGGCATAAAAGAACAGGAGGCTGTTGGTGATCATGTATGACAAAGTGATGCTTGTAAAACCGAAAGAACACAGGGATATCGAGGGTGCCAAAAAATGTATACATACTTTCACAGTAGATATCTATTTAATATATTTCAAAGTTGGACTGAAAAACAACAGTAATGTGTAGTATGATGTTCTGTAAACAGATGTGACTCACATACATTATGATAGCATTGCTACAATAGAATGGAGCAAAGATAATCGTTTGAACAGGGGAAAGCAATTTTGAAGTGATATTCGAAAACCGAGAATGTTGTTGTAAGTGCAAAGGCAATGGAGACGTGTGTACAGAACAGAGTCGCCAACGCGAGTAACAATTGCATGCATTCGAGACAAATTTGAGATTCATGATACGGTATGCGATGTTCACAAGGGCAGATCTGGGAGACCTCGCACAGCAACAATCCGCGCGCACTGGATCCAAGGCACTGAATAGGATGAAGAGGTCTGATTGAGTTTCCGGATCTAACTCCGCTGGACATCTACCTATGGGGAACTCTTAAGGATGTTGTATACCGTAGAAAACCAGCTACACTGGCAGCACTTCGGGAAGAAATTGAAACGGCATATGCTGCAATCGCTGAGGACACTTTCGCAAACGTTGCTCAATCAGTAGTTCAACGTACTCAGAAGTGTATCGACGCCGACGGTGGGCATTTTGAGCAACTGTGGTAAATGTAAACGTCTAAGATGATTTGTGCTCATCATTTTCTGTTTGTTTCAATCCATTTTTGTTATGTTAACACAGTTTTTTTCTTTGCTTGAAGTGTGTATATATTTTTGGTACCCTCTGTATTTTATTGTTTAGAGTTTTTATCCACAGTTTAACCTTTTGTTAATATTTTATTGGTCACTAAATATCTGCGGGAAACTTACTTTGTATTCTGAGATGTACCTGTACTCGTGTGGATTTTAACAGACGAATAGATATAGTAAAATTGTTTGGTGTTTTAAAGATTGGGTGGCAAAATGAACAACAAGACAACACGCTTACGTGCGTTTGTGTATGCCACGCAGGAAATTTTCTTCACGCTTCAGAGGGGAAAAAATTGAGCTGCAAGTGGAGCAGGAGCCACGGGCGTGAGATATGGCGTCCAACTGAGAGCTAGTGTTCATCACGCGGATATAAGTGTGACATAAATAATATTTACTGCCCTCATCCTCTCGTCCTGCCTACGTGAGGGACATGTTAATGAGGGAGCCAGAGAGGTGGGCATTAGAATGTACTTCATCTCATGGTGCTTGTATTCCGACATCGTCACGGCCTGCTCCTGCAGTGTCATGCAAAACCGCCAGAGCTCCAAACTAACTCATGGCCACCTGTACAGCGTTTTGCAGCGTTTTCGGCTCCAGTGAAGTATAGGATAATTTCATACATGAAATTTGCGGTTAAGGTTTTTGTTAACTCTGTTGGTTGTGTTGTACAACTAAAAAGTCATCAACTTGTTTACCCTTGCCTATCGCTATACGGATAAGCCGCGCACTTGGAATAATTCAATTCCAAACGCTGTGGCAAAACAAAAAGCATTTACACAGAGAGGACAACTGCGTCATAATTTACTGTAAATTACAAAACATATTTTATTTCATATATGGAATTAAAAATAAAAATTTATAACAATTCTCAATCGTGTTTATTTTTAATGTATTTGCTTATTTATTTTTGAATGGTGTTTAACGCCCGTTTTTACTACTGAGACACCACAGGCGGTGAACACTGATGATACATGAGATGAAATGATAAATTGGGAAAGGGTTTATTTTTAAGGAAACGTTCCAGGCCTAAGTTTAGGTTACCTCCCCGGAATTTTCCAGTTATGAGGACTGAGGAAAACCTGGAAAAAACCTCAGCCAGGTAGGACGGTTCTGGCGGGATTAGAACCCCAGACCTCCCGCTCACGAGTCCACGCCTTAACGACCTCGCCCACCCATGGCGGTGCGTTTTTATGTAACTAATATTATAATTCAATAACATTAAGCTTAATACTTAAATCTAAAAAACATGCTCAGCTTTTACTACAGAAATATTGACAAAATTGACTATAATTTTACAATTGCTCAGTATATAAATTTAATTCTTATGGATATCTGTTCAGTTATTGAATATTAAAAATATTTGGGCGTCAAAAATAGTTTATATATTAAGAACGCTATATGATTAACAATTAAATTTATTATAAGAAGGATATGTTTAACAAAACATGCCTTATCAAATACATTGTTATATGGCGAGTCAATCGTAATAACTTCACATTATCTATATGTTAATAATTGATACTCCACTCTTTACATACATTGCTCAAAGAAAAATAATTAGTTTAAATTTTTCTCTTTTGTAGAAAGTATTTTATAAATAGATTTATAAAAAGTATATTTGTGTGAATTCAGTAAGAAATAAATTTGCTAAAAACTAATTGCAGAAAAAGAAAATATCAGTTCTGTAGTTCCGTGAAATATAGTTTTATTAAGGCAATTGTTACCCTCTTATATCCTGAAAATATCACACTGAGAAAATAAATGAGATCAATACACTAAACTATGCTTCTAAAAGTAAGAAAAATAAATATCCTAAGTCTACGTTTATAATTTTAAAGTAGATCATACAACAGGAAGGAAGCAATCAGATATTGGCATAAATAATAAGAAAATATAAAAAAAAAACTTTGATGTGTGCATTTAAGAAAGGTATATTATATCTGTATAGTACTGAAAATAGAACACCATAATTAATCTACACTGTTGCTATATATCAATAATATAAAAAAAAATTAAAAAATCAACCACTCTCTTGGTCCTATTAGTTGACACCATCGTTGGTGAATTGAGATCGTGGGATCGACTTCCACGTGAGGTATGGTTTGATGTCAGCATTATCTTGTGTTATTCTGTCTTGTTTTGAGGACATAGATTGTGCTAATTAAACTACATGCCCACAGTGTCAGGCCGATATGCTTCTGTCGTTCTGAACAAGCAGTATGTGGCATCATTATAAGTAAAACAGGATTGAGACAGAACTTTATTCCTGAAAGTTAAACAGGCAGTTTGAGCGATAATTGAAGCTTACATGTTTTATATTTAATTGTAAATTAGCACACAGGCGAACATGGACTACTTGCTGATGAATATTAGTTTTCCACATACCATGAAAGGCCAGCAGCAAAATAGAAATAAGTGTAAATTTTAACATTACCCGGTAAAATAAATATTAGAAAATATTTTAATGTAATTCAGTATCTACATTTTATATCATTTTATTTCCCAAATTTGGACATATATTTTCAGTGTTTTGATTCACATTTTCATAACAAAAATTCTAAGTGCTTTCTAAGAGAATATATCAAGAAAAATTATTAGCATATTCGTTCTTTTTCTTTATGTCAAATGTCCTTACCATAGCTCAGCGTGAATTTCTTTTTCGTTCTATTCTTTTTAGTATTGCCAATGCCCCTTTCTACCACTATGATATATTAGACGGTAGACACTCACCATACACGAAATAAATTGTGATAGAAATGGGGAAGGAAGCGTTTCTTACTTAATTTAAGAGTACCTTCCCAGCATTTACTGTTGATGAGGATTAAGAAAAAATAGAAAGAGCTTCAGTCACGATCCTTGAAGATTCAAAGTGCATTTACGAGTACGATCTCGGATTATGCAACTTCAGTGTGGTTATGTAACCAGGGAACATATGTTATGTATTGGAAATTCGTTAAAATAAATAAAACTAAAACTCCTATATGCCACAGTTTGGTATTTATACTGTCAGAGATCGATGCGCATTCTATCTTATTTACATTTAGGAAGCATTTCGCCATCATCTGCCAAATCTTACAGCTATAATTTGTAGAATAAGGTTTGGATGAAAAGTAGCGATTATGTTTCAAAAATCGGAATATAATTATAGCTGTAAAGAGTTGAAAGTCATGCAGTACTAATAAATTACAGAAAATTAGAATGGACACTTACTGAACATACAAACAGGGTCTAACCCACTTTCTTAGGTAGAAATGGTTGATGTTGTTCACAAACTAGCCGATCACGAGTAAGGAGATATACACAAATGGTACCCGTGCACATGACTTTTTAACCTTTTCCAGCGAATGCAAATGTCCCGCGATGGGTGACTGATCACAATTCATCACATCTACTAATTATTGTTTTTTTTTTGTTTTAGTTTATTTATGGACGCTCTTTAACATCTCAGGTCATCAGCGTCCCATTCTATTCAGGACGTGAAACGGCCGATAAATTTTGCTCAGAGGCCTCTTCTTTCAGGCTTGAGGTTCTTTATCGTGCCGTAAATGTACGACACGGTACCCACGGCTTTACTTCCCTTCCGAAGGAAGCAATACTTAGGATTTTTACGCCCGAAAATATCCATCGATCCTGGCAGGGTTTGAACCCGCGATCTTGGGTGTAGGAGGCAAGTATGGTTACCACTACATCACCAGAAACGACTTTGTAGATTGACGTGAATAACTGTGGATTAAGGAGTTTAGAAGTTCTTCATCAAAAGTGGGTGGTCTTCTTGAACGTGGTAAATCACTCAAATCAAAGTATTTGAAACGACAGAACCCCATATTCTTGCCGTGCTTTCCCCAATGACATTCTGCCCGTAGATGCACAAAGGTTTCAAGTCACCTCCGAGGCCCTTGCTTCTCTATTAAACTCAAAAAGAGAACAATGTCGGAAATGCTTGCTTTTTCCTTCTTTACACTCCATTTTCTTTAGCACGCAAATACCGCAAATTTTCTTCAAAACAGCATTTTCAGGCGTATTTACAAGAACAACGCTCCAAATAACAAATGACAGACGTCATATGGTAAACAATATCCTATCAACGTGATGTTGTGATGACGAACAAAAACATTAACCTAATGTATGTGTTATTATAACAAATATTTGTGTAATTTATAATTTATTATGATTAATAATTAGATTAAGTATTAGCTTAAGGGCGGCAACACGAATAAACTGTGTACGCTGACAATATTACCTGTCATAAACAGAAAAGCTACTACACTGAATAGAAGAAAGT
Organism: Metallyticus violacea; assembly: GCA_030762175.1. Taxonomy (NCBI): domain Eukaryota; kingdom Metazoa; phylum Arthropoda; class Insecta; order Mantodea; family Metallyticidae; genus Metallyticus; species Metallyticus violacea. Next base: position 82,955,888 of record CM060834.1, read on the forward strand.
AACAATAAATTGAATTGCCAAATAAAAACTACAATAAATACTAATTGAGCTACACAGGGAGAAAAGGATGGCATATGTTAATAAAATCTGGAGAAAAAAAGTAGCACGCATTTACAATATGCATTTTAACAATATGAAGGAGAAGCAGATAAAAGCAATAGCATAAACTACTTTTTTTAATACCTGCATAAGAGAAGTTCAGTTCCATACTTTGAACTAGTGTTTTGTAATCTCACAAATTAGTCTAAATGCCAATATGACGAATGTCACAGTTTCTATATATAAATTTCTCATTCAATAGAATCTTCCTCACTAATTGTAAATATCTGCACAGTAACTTTTAAGAATTATTAGATTACTATTGCTTCAGGGAAAAGTTTTAGAGCATAAACAAGATTAAATATGAATAAAGGTTCAGAAAAGTTTTAATACTTTCTTAAAATTATTTTTATGACAAGTAAAATATGAATTACCAGAGTTATAATATCAGGATTCGCAGTAGAAGAAAATATACTGCAAAAAAATTGCAGAAAAATAATGAATTTATCTTTTAGACGTACAATTTGTACTAACTAGTCTTATTAAAAAGCAATCCCCTATCTTTCAAAGAACAATTTAAAATGTTTATCAATATACGGATTTACGTTAAAATTCAACTGAAATAATCAATACTATTAAAAATCTCATACCATAGCAAATCCCTCCGTTAATTGGAATATATAGAAAATATTTAATAAAAAATATATGTTCAATTTTGCATAGCCTAAATTGTAGTTTTTAAATTGATAATGACGAATTCATTACGCTAAGAGATTTAAAGCTTTTTAATATTGTAAACCCTCTATTTAAACGAAGAAGGGATTTAAATATTCATTTTGCATAGCATCTGTAACAATTCCTTCGACAGCTGCCTTCAATGAGAGCTAGCGTCTACATACAATGGTGTGTTAACGAGAGCCGATTTTACCCTCTACCTGATTCTGAGAAATTTCCAGATAGTTTGAAAAGGGATAGAAGCATTGGTGCATATATAAGGTCTACCGGTAAGTCGAGAAAAGAGAGGAAAGAAAACATTTTTCAAAGGTTTTCTCTGCAGATCTTACAGCGGCTAGAAAATAGACAAATAAATCCCACAAACACTTCCCCTAAGTTCTTGTAAATCAGAAGGGTAAAAGAAAGCAGATGAAAATAAAGGCTGGTGGATGAGAAATTATCCTGCATAAATTCACCGGACGTTTTCAATACCCTCGCTACCCCCTTGCACTTTCTATCCCTTTCTCGTTCCTTTTTTCTTCCTTCGCTTTGCGGAGTTGTCCATTGTGTTAACAAAAGTGAGGTTATCAGCTCCCTGAAAATAAATGTCCCCTTTTGATATGTTGAAAAGATAAAAGATAAAAAACCTTTCGATTGACTGTAGTTCTATGGAGTGAAGAAATGAGGTAGTATTTTGAAATTTTTAAAAGATTCAGTTGCCATAATTATGTTATTTCCAAAACATTAAATTAAAAAAAAATATTCACTTCTAGGTCGTTAAAATAACCCAATTTTCTGAAAGATTTTCTGATGATGAGGGCCAGTTGTTAGTGTCAATAATAAAACAATAGCTCTGATCTGGCAAAAAAAAAAAAAAAAAAAAAAAAAAACAGTAAGAGAGATTTTAAAATAAATCCTGTGTTTTAATAGAAATTGTGTATATTATATACATTAAAATAACAAACCTTATTTATTTATTTATCTATTACGATTAGATTTCAGAGAACTTCAATGCAAATAATTGTGTAAATTTAAATATTGCTTCTGTTCAAGAATGAAAGATTTAGGAATAGAAATGAGAAAAAACGAAAACAATAGCTCTGACCTAGCGAAAAGCAGTAAGAGGGACTTTAAAATAAATCATAAGCTTTAAAATTAAAAAAGTTATAGACATGTTGTATATAACAGTAGATTAAAATAACGCCAACGTAATTTATTTATCTATTATGGTTAGATAATATAGAAGTTCAATTAAATTATTGTGTAAATTTAAATATTTACGACAGATTTAGGAATAGAAAGGAGAGGAAACGGAGAAAATGTTCAAGTAAGTAAAATAAACAAATATAACACAAACGATCCAAATATATTTGCTCGTTCCTTTTGCGTGCGATATTGTTCTGCAGAATCGTTAATAAATAGCATTCACTATATACAACACCGAACATCTGCTGCAGCTTATAAGCGATTTATTCATTAATTAGGGCATATTTACCATCAGGTACTTAAGTTGCATAATATTTCATATCACTGATAGTGAACTTATGTTGATGCTTCATTTGTAGAAATTACAGTAAAATTTTCACAATATGTTGCTGGGGCTTATATTCCAGTTGCTGAAGCTGATAGGGATAAAATATAATAAACGTGTATTATAATAAACAAGGGAAGAGAATGTAAACAGGACTTTTGTGAAATTGGGTGACCTGCAAATATAGCACTACTTGAATTGAAAATTTGTGTTTCTTGAACAATAGACGTTAAACAGGTTGCATGCATAACTATGTGAAAGTGTGATAGAACAGATACTTATTTTATAATACTCCTTACTAAATATTTAATTATATGTTTATATTTGAGAAAATATCCTTTCTGTTCAGCACAGTATTAATTAATACAATAATAAGTCTAAGTTAACACTATTTATTTTGCACGTTCATAAGACTTTGTCTATATAGAGAAAGAATGGATTATCTTACTCATGCGTGTTGATTATCGTCTTTCTCTCATTATGCTCCGTGGTTTATTTCTTGAAACATGACAAATGGTTTTTCATAATCAATGAATATGATGAAAGTCGTACATAATATTCTCTTCTTTTCAAATATGCAATCGATGCAAGAACGTCCTTTTCTGAACTCCCATTATTCCCTCTTAGTATGGACTCATTCATTTTATTTATTCTTCGGGTTATTATTTTATAACCCAAATTGAGTAGGGAAAATAATTTTTACAAACCCGGTTTCCTTTGTTGAATACTGGGGTTACTATTCCTTTAAACCATTTTTAGATATTTCATAAGTATTCTAAAAGATATTCAAAATGTTATTCCATTGGTGCAAATTTGAATTAGTTCTGTGCCTCATGGAGGGTTATGTTTTTTGTTGGTTTTTTTTTGGGGGGGGGGGTAATTTCCCGCAATATATATCGCCTTCTCTTACTTTTAATTTTTTTCTTACTTCAACTGTTTTATTTGCTACTCTCAAAATTAATTATTTTAGATCTTGCCATTCTGTAACTGCATTTGCACTTAATGCTTGATGGTCCAAATTGCTTTGTTGTCGTGTATTGTATAATCTTCTTATACTGTATTGCCTGTAGCAGATGAGTCTTGAATCTCCAATCATGCATTGTCTATAATTATTTCTTCAATAACAAACAGTGGTTTTAGTAAACATCTATTTTCATTAGATCCTTATGTCTATAACATGAGATAACTTCTTATTTCTTTAATTAGCAATCTATGATTGATTTGTTCCTCGTGCTGCCCATGTAAAATTATGTATTTCTTTGTGTCGGTAAAAGGTACTTGTTATTCCTAATTCACTATATATTGCCAAAATCTTTAATATTTTACCATTTTTATTGAAGACTTGCTCTCTACTTGTATCTAGTGTTTTTGCTGTTTATTGGTTATCTACACTGGCTTTAAAAGCTCTATTATTATTGTATAATCAGTTTTACAGATTGCATTCATATCCGTTTCCCTGTTTCATAAAAAGTCAATACTTGTAAATACTATTTGTAGGGTGTGTGTGTGTGTAGATTTGAGGAAGGGAGAGGTCATTGATTTTTATGACCCCAAGTTGGGCGCCAATTTGTAACTATTTAAATCAGTGGTGTGTGGAAGCGTTGTGGAATGGTTGGGTATGGGCCAGTTGTTCCGCTGTCTTCCCTCCACTGACGTTTGTCTTCAAGATCCCTCGACTCTAGCTCTTACGTAGTTATTCCTCGTTACAAGTAGCTACCATTCCATGTAGATGTAATGATATTTATATCAAGGAGAAGAATGGAGTGTAAAGTTAAAAGGATGAAAGACACTTCATGAATTAAATTATTTTTCGTTGATTCCTCGCTGACTACGTGCATCACGCGATTATAAGAAGGAAACGTCAGATTGATACTTCACATTTGTCTTAGTAACTGAATTGTTCACCAATTTGGAAAGTCAATTGTGTTAGAAACTCGTAACTGCAACATTAAACTTCACAGGAGCTCGCGTACTTTACCTCTACGGGCTTTTCTACGCCCACGCTTGAGCGACTTTCCCCACGCGACTTTTTCTCTTTAATAATTCCAACCGCCACTTCTTCATGAATAAATGAATGAATGATTTATTTATGGACGCTCTTTAACAGCTCAGGTCATCATCGTCCCATTCAACTCAGGGCGTGAAACGGCCGACAAATTTTGCTCAGAGGCCTCCCTTTCAGGCTTGAGGTTCTTTTTCGTGCCGTAAATGTACGACACGGGACCCACGGCTTTACTTCCCTTCGGAAGGAAGCCATACTTAGGATTTTTACGCCCCGAAAAAATCCATCAGTCCTGGCCGGGTTCGAACCCGCGATCTTGGGTTTAGGAGGCAAGTATGGTAACCACTACACCACCCACTTCTTCATGTCTAACCGATTCAATACATTTAAAATTACAGTCTTTTAAATTAATAAAGGATTGATCCCCAAATACCATGCAAATGTTCTGAACTCACTGAAATCTGTCGCTATTCACGCAGTACTTTACACAGGCTGGGAATTTATACTTGAAAATGATGCATCCTGCCTCCTCTGAATCTAAACTTAAATTACGTTACGGGAGATAGTCGCATTATGTATATATTGCAATTGGAATAGTGGAAAAACGCAATGGATTTAAATGGACAAACAGATTCTTTTTAACAGCAAATCAGCAAGACCATTTGCTATAATATATCTCATCATTTTGACATATTATTTACTCTAATCTAAATAAATGTGTGCATATCTGGGATTTCTTCTTCAATAGCGTAGGTTTTATAATATATATTCAGATATAACTGTTTAAAAATAAAAATAATAACATTTCCCATGTATTATAGTTACAGATTCTACAATATGAGCCTGCAGTGATGTAAATGAACTAATTATTTGAAACAGTGCGAAAGAATGACGTTTAATTGTTTATAAAAATAACTTAGTTGTCTTTTTTACTCAAGGGAAGTAAACTTCCCTCTGTATTTGTAAGAAGTCATTAAATAAGAAATATATTGTTGGTATAATGTAGACATCTAAAATTACTCTTTTATATTACATAACAGAATCGATTACTAAATATCATTGCAAACGTTCTGTGCTCAAGAAATAGTCGTAATTGTTTATAAAAATAACTTAGCTGTCTTTTTTACTCAAGGGAAGTAAACTTCCCTCTATATTTGTAAGAAGTCATTAAATAAGAAATATATTGTTGGTATAATGTAGACATCTAAAATTACTCTTTTATATTACATAATAGGATTGATTACTAAATACCATTGCAAACGTTCTGTTTTCAAGAATTAGTCGTAATACACAAAACTATACATGGTTAAAGAATGAATGGGAAAATTGCACATTAGTGTAAAATATACTGGGAAATAATAGTAAAATGTTATTGCATAATGTTCTTCAAAATTCAAGAAATTAAAATGGTCCCCTTTGTGATATTTACCTTGAATACTTCAAGTGAAGATGATGGCGCCTTTCATCAAGACATTTTGCAGATGCAGTGAAGGTAATGGGATCCATCTATGATAAACGATATTGCTGCTTCCTATAAGAAAGTATACGAAGAAAATTATATTAAAATTTCTTTAAAGGTATCCGTGTATTTTACATTAATGTAAGTAGCTATGAACATAATATTTAATACTAAATAATTCCCTTATTCTTGTTACACTATAATTTTCAAAAAAAATTTCTATGTGTTTTGAATTATACTGTGCGTTCCATTTATAGTGGGCGTATAAGTATATTCATAAGTAATGCGGGAGTTTGAAGGCGGAACCCCCCCCCCAGTGTAATAGACACTGCGTGTAGCATGGTATAATAAAATATTATCATTGTAGCTGACAACTTCAAAATGTTGTTGAAAAATGTGCTTTATTTTTAGGCTGAACACATTTTTAAACAGAAGCACAAGTTTTCGTCTCTGCTCAAAATGAAACTTCTAGATCATAGATCATGTTTATATTTATGTACCTTACTTTTGTTTAGTCATTCATAGTTATCTTACAAGTCATTTATAATTCTTTCAGGCATTATAAAGATTTAAATCTGATACAGTAATATGTAGGTATGTAAATCATTAAGTGATGTTACATCAAATTAGTAAATTAGTGTGTATAAACGTTTGGAGCTATCAATATACAAATTCGTACCACGCATTTGAGTAACGAAATGGTCATCACTAATATACAGAGCTCTCGAGGTAGTTGACGCCTCATAGCTTGGTTGGTAGATGCACATATATTCGATTGCCTGAAAGTATTCGACTTCCTAGTCCCCCTTTAGCATATATGATCTTCAAATTTGATTCCAGATGATTTTATAAGACTTTAGTTAATATGCAACACAACATGCGTAATCGATCGTGATATTAGGTATAAAAGCTCGAATGCTATTGTCTATAATATTTAGTTTCAACGGCTTTCAAACTGTGAAATTAAATACAAGGATAACAACAGGTGAATGGAATATTAGATGTTTCTCATACAGAATATAATATCCACTACCTGAAGGCTGAAGGCAAAATTAGGCTTTAAGAAATGACTTCCAGATCCTAGTCTACCCAGCTCAAGTATTCCGTCGTCGAACTGAAAATGACAGAGAAAGTGCATCCAGAACGACGTCAGACTGCATAACCAGTGCTGTATATTTACGAAATCGATGTTCTTCGATGGTTGCGTGACATTTTGCATCGTGAGCCGTTGTTGCAATCATCCTTACTGCATGGAGATGTTGCAGCTTCTAGGTAAGGCTTCTAGCATGATTGGGCATGTCCTATGACGCAACTAGAGTATGCTTTCAAATCGCGGCAGAATCATCAGACAACGCGTGCTACTCATTGGACAAAAGTCGTCACTGGATTCGACCGGTTGAGGTGAGCGGAGTGTTGAAGTACAGTGTGGAATTCTCCAAGCACGTCAGTGGGTTCTTCATCCTGCATCGTTTGACGGGCTGGATATTTCTGCGCTTCCTACAGAAATAATTCATCTGTCTGTTGGAAGAGAGAAGACGTTCCTCTGGCATCGTCGACGAACCAATTTACTTAACTGGGCGGCGCATCGTCCCATTGCTACCTCGATCAAGTCTAATCGGGAAGATATTCGGTTGAAAGAACTCGAGCCATGGTCCGCTAGATCGCCGGATTTGACCCCATTGGATTTGTTCTATGGTGTGCCATGAAGAAGTAGAGAATATGAGACGAGACGGTCTCAAACCAAAAATAACAGCTGTCTAACATGCAGCGTACTGCGCCATATCCACATCGGCACGGAAGTATGGCATCATCGACGAACCAATTTACTTAACTGGGCGGCGCATCGTCCCATTGCTACCTCGATCAAGTCTAATCGGGAAGATATTAGGTTGAAAGAACTCGAGCCATGGTCCGCTAGATCGCCGGATTTGACCCCATTGGATTTGTTCAATGGTGTGCCATGAAGAAGTAGAGAATATGAGACGAGACGGTCTCAAACCAAAAATAACAGCTGTCTAACATGCAGCGTACTGCGCCATATCCACATCGGCACGGAAGTATGGCATCATCGACGAACCAATTTACTTAACTGGGCGGCGCATCGTCCCATTGCTACCTCGATCAAGTCTAATCGGGAAGATATTCGGTTCAAAGAACTCGAGCCATGGTCTGCTAGATCGCCGGATTTGACCCCATTGGATTTGTTCAATGGTGTGCCATGAAGAAGTAGATAATATGAGACGAGACGGTCTCAAACCAAAAATAACAGCTGTCTAACATGCAGCGCACTGCGCCATATCCACATCGGCACGGAAGTATGGCATCATCGACGAACCAATTTACTTAACTGGGCGGCGCATCGTCCCATTGCTACCTCGATCAAGTCTAATCGGGAAGATATTCGGTTCAAAGAACTCGAGCCATGGTCCGCTAGATCGCCGGATTTGACCCCATTGGATTTGTTCAATGGTGTGCCATGAAGAAGTACAGAATATGAGACGAGACGGTCTCAAACCAAAAATAACAGCTGTCTAACATGCAGCGTACTGCGCCATGTACACATCGGTACGGAAGTACGTCTTAATGAGCATATAACTGAGGGTGCAAGCGCTTTGATTGATTTGTTTTATTTACGGACGCCCTTAACATCTCAGGTCATCAGCGTCCCATTCAATTCAGGAAGTGAAATTTGACCCTGACAAATTTTGCTCAGAGGCCTCTTTTTTCAGACTTGGGGTTCTTTATCGTGCCGTAAATGTGCGACACGGGACCAACAGCTTTACTTCGCTTCCGAAGGAAGCCATACTGAGGATTTTTACGCCCTAAGAAATCCATCGATCCTGGCCAGGTTTGAGTCCGCGATCTTGTATTTAGAAGGCAAGTATGGTTACCATACACCACCACGACCGACAACTTTAGTTCACACATACCATATATGTATATATACTTATGGTAAGGATTGTGATATTGATAAACTTTTTGGTAACCAATTTCACCAACATTAAAAATAAAAATAAATCCCTCAAATAAATATGCGAAGCAAATATGGAAAATACAGCTTTACCACTACACTTTAGCGTATTATATAAAGCTCCACGAAAATATGTTTATATTAGTATTTATATGCTATGACTTAAAATATTAAGAAGTATTATAAAGTATTCAACAACAAAAATGATGATTTCTTTATGCTTTAATATTGTCTACATGATAGTTTTTAAATATCTGGTATCGATCCAAGCTATAGTCTGCCTCCTATTTTATTAAGACTGGAAAAATAAAGAAATTAAAATCAATCTTATTAAATGATTAATGGGTACATTGAAAATATTATAGAGAGATGTGTAATTAATTACTTTTCTAAAATTAAATTAGCATGTGTTGAAGTAGAACTTTACTGTATTGGTAATGATGTTTGATAAAGTGTTATTAATCTAAATGTTTAAATTATTACAATTCAGGAATTTCGTAAAGAACTGCCAACAATCTGAACTTCAAAATATTAATATATATTTAGTACAGATACTTTCAAAATCTGCAGGTGGATTGCAAGAAACTAGCATTTTCTGTTAGTAAGCTTTTGAACACTGTTTATTTAATACTTTCATTAAATTTTCTTAAAATATTACGAGCTTTATTTGTTTAATGCTAAGTAATTTGGAATTTCTTACCTCTATATTTTTTAATATTCTTACAGTTGTTTCATTGATGTTAATGAATTTCTCACTATTACTACTTTCATTACACATATACATTTATTCCTTTTGCATTTCAATATCAAGCAGATAATTCGAAATGTTCGTTCCCAGAGCCTGGGCAATGAATTACCTGATGCAGAACGGAAGAAAACTTCAGGGTATTCGGAGGCTCTGTTTTTTCCCCACCATACATAAAGAAGGAACTAAATCAGATACTCACGTGCAGTTTCAGCGCGCATCCGTCCTCCACGAGCAATTTTTCACACTATTTTTATTTCCCTTACTCTATCCTATCTTATGCTATATACATTTTGTATAGCAGATTATATTTAAATAATTATTTATTGAATTTTGTGAGTTATTCTTTTCTCGTAATGTTCAGTCACTTTTTCAAGAATATATCTTGGATTTTACTCTGAGAGATTCCAAAATACAAAGCTTACAGATATCACCGGGGAATGTAGTTAAATTTTATTGATACACGATGCGCTATTAATACCAATGATATCGCTGTAGTAGATTGAACTGTTTGGCCGCTTTTAAAGTATATAAATATATATCATTCAAACAATTATAGATGTATATGTTGGTCATTTAACCGACATACTGCATCATTGTTGAGTAAATCCATACATATAATTAACTATTTAAGTAAAATTGTTAAAATATCAACTTGGGAATCAATTATGAGTTAACTATGTGCTAAGTATCTGGATCATTGCCTTATCCAAGTTAGGGAAACATCTTATACGAACTCCATGTTTCCCGCCTCACCTTCAAGGATTATCGACTTCACAAATACCTTATCTGTTGTCATACCTTATCTGTTAAGTAAATAATTGCAGCTGTAACTTCGCTGTTCAGTTGTTCAGATATAGTTGCTTAAAGAAGGCTATGTGTAGAAGATTGTGACATGTTCAAAATGGAGTATCAACCTGTTACTAAAGAAGGACTTATTCTAAATAAAATTCAACATCAATTGAACGGTGTATATCGGGAAGCATCCCCCTCATACTCTACCGTAAAAGAAAGGGCCAAACTTTTTCGAATGGGTGGAGAAAGAATTGAAGACGAAGAGCGTGCAGGTCGGCTCTTGGCGGTGCTCACTTCTGAATATATCGCTCTGGTAGAAGGAGAAATTATGGAAGACCGGCGGCTCAAATGTACAGAAATAGCACCAAGGTTGGGCTTTCTAAAACAACAGTCCTTCAAATTATTCATGAACATTTAAACATAAACAAGGTTAGTGCAAAATAGGCGCCTAGACTTCTTTCCTCAGTCCAAAAGCAGTAACGAGTCATCTGTTGTCAGGCATTTTTGGAGCTCTGTCATGGCAACGAGGGAGAAGTTCTGCAAACCATTGTTACAGCAGATGAAACTGTGATCTTCTATTATGATTCCTTGTTCAAAAGAGAATCAATGGAGTGTCGTAAACCTGGCGAAGCACCGCCTCTAAAGGCCAAGATCACTCAGTCAACCAAGAAGATCATGCCACAATCTTTTGGGACTGTGAAGGAATATTGTTCATTGACTTCTAGGATAGAAATACCACAGTAAATGGGGAGTACTACGCTGGCCTATTGCACAGGCTACGAGCTTCCATCAAAGAGAAAAGGAGAAGAAAGCTGAGTGGTGGTGTGCGCCTTCTTCATGACAACGCGCCTGTGCACACAGCTCTTGTTGCAAAGGAAGATGTGAAGAAATGTGGCTTCAGAGAGATCGATCATCTACCATACAGTTCAGATATAGCTTCCAGTGACTATTTCCTCTTCTCAAAACTCAAGAAGGACCTTCGAGGAAGGAAATTTTAAGTGCGACGAAGAAGCGATGGATGCTGTTTATGCTCTTTTTGCAGACAAGACTTCTGAGGATTTTTAGGAGGGTTGAAATGTTAATTCAAAAATGTGAGAAGTGTTTTAAAATAAAGAGTATCTATACTGAAAAGTGAAATTACTATACCTAGAAAATGGTTTGGCCGGAAACTTATGGACCTACTTTCGTATTGTCACATGTTAGATAACTAACATAGCTATTGCTTTTTGCCGGACTTTATTTCACAGTAGCTCGGTTTTTATCAAGGAATCGAATAGATTCATTATATAATGGTAAAATATTAACTGACATTAGCAAGTCAGTCCTGGTTGAATGTGGAATAAAAAGAATGCCAGCTATGATTTCGTTTTGGGAATTAGTTTAAGAATAAAGACAGTCACTGAGAAATGCAGCAGTAAAAAACATGGAAATCTCTATATGTGAAAGTAAAATCGTGTTATGATAGTCGAATGTTATATCCCTACAGCTGGCATAAAAGCCAATGTATATAACTAATGTCATATGTTGGGAGTACACGAGAACAGTTGTTTCAAAGTTCTGAGCGAATGGGATGTTTCTATCGAAGATAAGAAATATATAGTGAAAGCATGTATTGTATAAAACGCCTGCCTGCATCCTACAAATGGAAAGGGATAAATTTTGTCTTAAAAGCCCACTTCGCCTCTTTATTGCCAGTTAAATACATTATTATCTATGCGGACCGAAAAAGGCAGCAGAGAATTTTGTCCATTTAAAAACGTACCGATTCTTTGTATTTCAAGAAAAGAGCTTGTTTAAAATAGTATTGCTTATAAAGATAGAATAAACTATTGGGGCAAATAAAAGTAGCTTTGCAATAAACCCTCAAATTAGTAATGAACAGTGCTGGAAATATTCCTTATTATTTTAACTTTATTTGTGCTTACCTAGAATTAACTTTAAACCACCTCAAAAGTAATTATTTACTGGTTTTTCATATAGTTTATCGAAGTTTAAAGCGGTAAAATCAAATATTTAAAATATACAAAGTAACCAGTAGAGAAGCTATGTCCATGTTACTTTGGTATATAAATCTGCGTTTATATTGCAGATTTATATATATATTAACTTTATCAATAAAACTGTTTTTACTTTATTCATTAAATATATTTTGAAAATAAAAGGTACATAAAGAGAAAAGATTTATACTAAAGTAACAACGGTTTTTATCTGTTTCATATCTTTTTTGACATTTTAAAGAGTAAATTTTGTATTTTTCAAAGATGTTTGTTAAACATTTGAATCGATGAAGCAAACTCATGACAAATATAAACTTAATAGTTTTCTAGCAGAACATATAAGTAAATCTACATAGTAACTTTTTTTTTTTATTTATTTATGGACGCTCTTTAACATCTCAGGTCATCAGCGTCCCATCCAATTCAAGGCGTGAAAAGGCCGACAAATTTTGCTCAGAGGCCTCTTCTTTCAGGCTTGAGGTTCTTTTTCGTGCCGTAAATGTACACACGGGACCCACGGGACCCACGGCTTTACTTCCCCTCTGAAGGAAGCCATACTTAGGATTTTTACGCCCGAAAAAATCCATCGGTCCTGGCCGGGTTCGAACCCGCGTTTTGGGCTTAGGAGACAAGTATGATAACCACTACTCCACCAGGACCGACTACATAGTAACGTTTTTCATATTTATTATATTTTCTGTTTCATGTAATGACTTAAAATTTGATAGATATAATCTAAATTATGCAGATCTAAACCAATAAATAAACATTGTAATATGCTTAAATATTAAATTTCCTTTCTTTACTGTCTTGAAACATCTTGCACTGCGAGTGATTCTGGTTTAATTTACTAAGGACAATGTTTACATTATTAGCTTCGTCTTAAGTAATAACTAAAACTATAATTTTGTGAGCTGGTAAAACACTGAAGTGTGTTTGTAAGAAATTCACTAATAAAAGGCATTAATAACATTAAAATTATATTAATTTATTTTCGAGATACAATAATTGGAACTTATAAATGTTACATCTCTTAAGTTATGGCAGCAATTTTAAATATATGGACTAAGAACGGTTGAACGAGAAGAAAACTAGTTTAAGTTTATAAAAGTATGATTTGAGGTCTATCAAGTTAATATTTTGTTAAAAGAAATATTTTTGATAACTTTATTATCAACGCGATCTAGAAAGATAACCAGGTAGTGTAAATGTAGCAAATAATGCAGCCGAACACATTTTATGTATTTTACGCTATGTCTCAGAAAGTTTTACAGATATTAATATGAACTTTTGTGAGATATTAAAAAAATTAAACAAAGATTCTCTTCGAAATTTAATTTTATAATGTGCACAAAAAGTTTTTAAAAACATTAACAAAAACAAAAGCTTGTAAAAAAACTGAAAACACTCTGACATAATGATAGATTGATCTTGTAAACTGTTGCTTGAATTGGAATACTTTTTACACAAACTGCAAAAAACATATTATCCTGGGAACTAGGGTAAATATACGTATCTATGCCAGTTGCTTAATTAATTTTAAAATAAAAAAATGGAAATATTTTTCACGTTTATTGATATGGACTTTTATCTACTAACAGTAATATTTAAATACTTCTAGTTAATCACACTTCACATTTTCATACATTATATGTGTGCAAAATTTCAACATGATTGGTCCAGCTATTCCAGATAAAAATGCACATTAATGTCAAAAATTTAAGTTAACGGAAAATTGTTTTTATTAATTTTTTGAAAATATTTTATGTGCATCAGAGCACTGAAAGTTTCAAAGCATTTTTACGTAATATTCTTAATGTCTGATAAAATTTTCTTATTAGTAGTTTCAAACATTTCTGAGATACAGTGCAAAAAGTACATTGCTGCATTATTAGCTAGATGTTCACTCCCCGGTTACCTTAAATTGCACATAATGATATTAACATAAATTTATTTGAAGTCCAGCACATAAAAGAGAGTCCAATTTTAAATTATTGCAGTAAAACGTGGGTAGATACACAGTGAAGTAATGCCGAATATTTGGGAGTGGCCAATGGGAATGGAAAACCAGTATTAGAGTAGAGAAATAATATTGTCATCGGAGTATATTAATTTAAATTAAGATCGCATATAGACAAAGCTATCCCACAATTGCGTACACAAATTTAGAAGCACAATAATCAAGCAGGAACTAATGATATAGGGTATATACTTTTAATCTCTCATCAGTACTTCTTCATTCATCCCTTATCTGTGGCAACAGTAAGCAGACGTTGCCTCAAAATTCAGAGAACAATATGCCGATAAATGTCCCTTTGAAACAGATTACCGGCATAGCAACGTGTCTATGCGCTGGCAGGGTTCCTCGTCGCTCTTTAAACCAACAGTGCCACAGGATCAGAGAAAGGATTTACCAGGAGACCTTACCTCTAAAGCGAATACTATGACAACAAGGTTATTAGCACAGATCCGTGGTCGATATTGAATTACCATATCATCACCCTCTCAAATCTATGCAGAAATTCTGTCCCCACCTAAGACCATGCACCGATGCAATGAGTGGCTTGTTTTGGGAGCTGCCTGAACGTGAATTCCTTTGTGCACAATGAAACTAGCGCTAATCTCTCTCTGTCTTCCAACCTTTCATGTCTGGACCACCTGGAATATCCCTGCAAGATAGTAACGAGAAAGCAAACGCTTCTACCTTTCTTGTTGTAGGTTTCATGCAATATCTTAATGCTTAAATATCTTTAATGCACTTTAAATGGTGTTTTCTCAACTATAGACACAGATTTTCTTTAGACTTGTGACCTTAACACCATATTTTGTAAGAAATCCCAATGTTGTCACATTGTATTTGTTCCTAGCTACATTGAGAGCTTTCGTGTTCCCAAGTCTATTGAAAAATGTCGTATGTAGCACACTACAGCCTACTTAGATCTGGATCTCTTCCTTCCTATAAAAATTCCTTTCCCACTTTATTAATTCATCTTATGTATTATCAGTTTCCACCACCTGTGATGTCTCAGAACGAGGGTTAACCCCAAAAGTAAGGTCTTATATTTTTTAAAAAATATAGCAAAATGTTTATATTCAATACAAGGTGCATAGTTTTAAAGCTTGAGCATTCTTCTACTTTTACACATAATCGTTATTTCGGTCGCTGCATTTTTGTAAGCGCTGTGGCAGTTTTTGTATTCCCATGTCATACCAGCTCGCCGCCATGCTATTGAGGAAGCGCTGGAGCTCATCATTTACCTCGTCGTGGTCGCTAAAGCGCCTTCCAGCCAAATATTCTTTTAACTTGGGAAACAAGTGGTAGTCGCTGGGTGCTAAGTCCGGACTATCGGGTGGATGGGTGATGATGTTCCATCCAAACTGTTGCAGAAGATCCGCGGTTTGACGAGCAGCGTGGAGGCGAGCGTTGTCATGCCCTTGCTCAACATTCCTCTTCTCCGGTTCTGAATCGCCCGTTTGAGTTTTCTGAGTGTCTCACAGTACCTGTCAGTGTTTATTGTGGTCTCAGGGGCCATGAAGTCAATCGACATATCCCCTTTCGATCCCAAAACACAGTTGCCATGACTTTACCGGCAGACTGTGTTCTTTGAATTTTCAGTACGACCAGCTGCAAACTGTCTACACCACTTGCGGACGTTTTTGACATCCATACAGAACTCTCCATACCCTCTCAACAACTGTCGATGACTTTCTATCGGTTTAATGCCTTTTGCATTCAAAAACAGAATAACTGCTCGAACTTTGCACCTGGCAGTAGCGCTAAACGGAAGCTCCATTACAACTGGCTGTCAAGCCAAGACTGAGCGCCCCAGCGGTTGTGTGATGCATTCTGTAGCGAGTTGGGGAAGCAACAAACACAACAGAGTGGCCAACAGTCGCGCAAAAAGTTTCGCTGTAGCCCCAGAGCTTTGGAGACCTTACTTTTGGGATTACCCTCGTATATACGTGTTAAACACTTAAAAGTGCAGCCTTATTCGTTCCATAACAACGAACGCAATTAATGTCTTTAAGTTACAGCATATAATTTTACAAACCACAGTAGCTGGCTATGTTTTTAGTAACATAATCGTAGACTAATATTGAAAAGAAATGCAGAATATTATCGGTGAGCCGGAAAAATGGAAAAAGCGTAGCACAAATTTTTAAAACGTTGCAGCAGCTGTAACTAATTAATATTTCAGGTTATTATTCATGGAGCAGGTACTACATAAAGTTTAGTGAAATGCAATTATTGTTATTAATAAGTGAATCTATATTATAGGCCCATTCTAAAAGTTAACATTGACATGTCTTTGACATCAGTTCCAATAAGAGTAAATGTTCTTGACGCATCAATCACACTGTTACTGCCAACAATTGTTATTTGAAGCAGTGCATCGTCCCGGGAATTTCTCATGGTTTTAAATCTCCAGATTCGTTAAAAAGCTATTCACAATCGCTAATGGGGGATAATAAATCATAAATGAACACAATGCCATTTGAGCTCGTAAGCTTTAACTTGCTAAAGTTAACCTTGTTATAACAATACTTGCAAGCAAAGCCCTAACATTAGAACGCCCGAGTTTCAAGTACCCCTAAAACGCCCATTAGCGGTCAATTGACCGCCACTACTTTCTTATGCATTTTTAATAATTTTCCTCACTGAAAACTATAGAAGTTTGTCCTTATCGCCTTCTAGTCCACTGCAATGGTAAAGAAGAAACGATATTACTTCTAAATTGCAAGCCAGGTTCGCACCCAGTTTGCACTTAGCTTCCGGAGTGAGTTTGTATATACTTGGTGTCTGCTCAGTATCACGTGTTTAAGTGCTCTTCTGACTCAGACCGATTAAAATTTCCCAGTTATTATACGCTGTAGTGATGTAGAGGGAACAATATGGCTTCTGATCTGTGAACCAGTTTCGAATCCAGCATGAATCGAGCTTATGGTTTGGGATATTCTATATTCATGGTTTTTGCTCGCGTACCACGTGAGTATTAAGCAACCATGGAGGAGGTATATAACACGGTACAGTGGCAGAGCAGTTTTAAAATAATACCAGTGCATTTGGAGCAGTAAACGTAAATGTAAGTAAAACTTTGCAACCCATTTTTAATTGGTTCCTTGAGTTATCGCTTAGTTAGAAGGTACATACATAATATAACAAGTCGAAACTTGATTCGTAACTTGATGCTAGAGATTTGACCTACATTACATTCTCGGAAATAAATACATATAGCGTACAAACTAACACACTTGGAAAATAAAACATTTACGATGTTTAATAAAGATATATCGGGGAACAAACTTTGCATTAAACAAGCTAGTTATCACTTTATATCAGTTAAAGTTCGTAAATTGAGCTGACATGTTAGAAGACATCATCACAGCTATTTCATGGTCGCTTCATAATATGTCTAGTGGTCAGGGAAAGCCGCCATTTTTAGGCCATTTCAGTTGTGCTCTCCGCCATATTGAAGATAGCAGAGACTGTGAAATACACACCCTATACAACACAGCTATAAAAAAAAAAAGCTTAGAAATTATAATAAGAAGGAATTATGAAGAAAATATTCTAAAACATATCCGTAAACAACATTAAAAATGAATAGAGAAAAACTCTAATTAAGGGAAAAGAAAATTTTATGCCAAGGTGATCCCTAATTCGTTCACCCGAGTTCCTCTCAGAATAAGAAAGGAAATATAACATGCACACAAATGGTTCAAGAGAAGAGATAAAATAGTATGGAAGGAAGACAATAAATCTGTAATAAATAGTAAATGAGAAAATAACAACACAAAAGAAAGCAAACTTGTTTAAAATGCTTGGAAAACTTACAAGTATGTATAAGAAATTAAAGAGCAAAAGCAGCATGCTGAAAACCGAAAATATAATAAATATAATATAATAATAAAAGAAAATCTCCTATTTCCAATGATTACCTATGCACAATAAATCATAAAACAGTACAATCTAAGAAACATACGATGTTTGTAGCTTCAAGCAAAAGAAAAAGTGCAAAATAAATACAAGAAATGTTCACAAAATCAATAAAAACAGCAAAAGATAGAATCAAGATAAAATACACGAGAACTGCGCAAAGAAATATAATTTTGGAGACAGAAACAAAAGAAGACCTGGCTAAACTATTAGGAAATGTACAATTAAAAGCATCATCTGATGATCAAGCATGATGTTCCGATAGGAGCAAAAGAGGAGGAACTAAAAGGCCAGATATTCAAACGAAAATTTGAAGGTGATATTTCAAAGTAATAACTTGATGAAAATCTAAGGGTTCGCTTTAAAACGGGCTCTAGAAACAGAGCAACAATTCACAGTGTTATAGAAGTGTCTCCAAAATTGAGATTTATTTTAATAAAACAGGAAGATTGTATGTAGGTTTCCAATCTATTACAATTTTCGCTAGGTATATGAAATGTCAAGACATGGGGCACGTGGCCAAATATTGCCAACAGGAAAAATCTGCATGCTCCTATTGTGGGGAAGAAGATCACGCAAGAAATGAATGCGAGAAAAAAGACCAGGCAGGAGTCTATATACCCTGGATGAAAAGTAAGAAAAAATGCCCAAGTAAAAAAGGTTATACTAACATCAGGTAGTACATTGGAAGAAGCAAGTGACGTATTCAAACTCTTTCAGATAATAAAGAGGATTATTGCAATGCATTTATACAAAATGCAGATACTAACTTAGAAAAAAAGAAAACAAAGAAAAAAACACCGTTCTAAAATATCTTTAAAATAAGAAAAAACTAAGAAGAAGAATAGAAAGAAAAAGAAAAGTAAACAAGCATATAGAACTATAAAAACCAAAATAAATAAGGAAGAACAGAGAGATAATAAACACTCAAATTACATGCACTATCTCGTGGAGGCCAATAAAACCATTTCCTTGAAGAATGAAGATCAACCGAGGTGTAAAGATTATCGCTATGGAAAGCAATGGCTGGGGGAACAAGCGGAAGAATTGGAGTATGTAAAGTACTTCACACAGCTATCCAACAAGAAGGTGATTCGACAACACACGTTCCGTTAGCATGAGAGTAAGGAAGGAGAGGATAAAGCACTCCACTCAAATAAA
Source organism: Metallyticus violacea (assembly GCA_030762175.1). NCBI lineage: Eukaryota > Metazoa > Arthropoda > Insecta > Mantodea > Metallyticidae > Metallyticus > Metallyticus violacea. The sequence goes on from CM060834.1 coordinate 82,975,240, forward strand.
GAAAACAATAACAAATCTAAATCCACAAACTATTCATGATGAATTCAAAATAAACTCAAATTAAATAGACTAGAAAAGAGAAACATATTATTTACAACTGTACGATTAGTAACTAGAGTATCACATCCTAAAGGAAAGTACATAACATTTCCAAGCCCAGAACTAGCAGACAGATTACAATTAAGAACATAAAACCTACCTACAAATCCAACAATCTTATGTCGATTATTACAGATGACATTTGAAAGAAGATTAGAAACTTTAGACCTGAAAGCACTGTATTAGAATTTCGTACTTAGTTACGGAAGGACAGCCTTCGATTTCCAAAAACGTTGGCCAAACACTCATTTTCATACTTATCACAATTAATGGATGTAATTAACTTTATCAAAATAGGGCAAAGAAACGCTCAAAGAAGCTAACTAGTCATGCTGAAGTTATGGAGGTTATTAGAAGAATTACAGTGAGATATTTTGTGCATACAGAAACCATACTGTGTAAACGATAAGCCAGTACATATATCGGCGAGCATTAGAACTATAATAGATAAAGGAAATTTTATAGCAACAATAGTAGTTATTAATTCGGAATAAAAGTAGTGAAAATAACACAACTAAGTGACACATAAAAATTGCATAGAAATAGCACGTAGAGGGGAAAATTGTGTTTTAGTAGATCAACATTTTCAGTTTAGCGAACGCATAGAACTATATATTAATAGAATAAGAGATAGAGAAGATGGTTATAATAATTCTCCACTAATATATATATATATATATATATATATATATATATCGGATGCTAATGCGAACCGCCAAGGATGGTCGAGGTCGTTAAGGCGCGGACTCGTAAGCGGGAGTTCTGAGGTTTGAATCCTGCCAGGACCGTCCTCCCTGACTGGGGTTTTTTCCAGGCTTTCTTCAGTCATCATAAATGGAAAATGCCGGGGAAGTACCCTAAACTTAGGCCTGGAACGCTTCCTTCCTTAAAGAATCCTTTCCCAATTTACCATCTCATATATCACCAGTGTCCAGCGCCTGTGGTGCCTCAGTAGTAAAAACGGGCGTAAAACACTACTCAAAAAAAAAAAAAAAATTCTAATGCTCATTCCCAATAGTGGAACAGCAACTATGAGGACAAAAGGAGAAAACTACTGGAGAAGGCAAGAGAACAAACCATGTAACCCACCCTCTTACAATAATAGAGCAGAACATACATCCAACATAGATATGACATTGACAAATAAAATAGCAAGCAAAAGGGTTACAAATTGGAGCGTAGGTCAATCACTGACGTTAGGTGATCACCATATAATTGTAAGTTATAGTTAAAATAGCTATAGTGCTGGATTCTAGTACCGCTTTTGTTTTTTGAAGTTTTAGTTTTGTCAGTCATATAATATTATTACTGCAGATTTTAAAAGTTGTACAATTTAAATTGTATTGGTATTTGTAATGATAAATGCAAGAGGAATAGCTAAAATAAATCTGGAATATTATAATATTATAGAATCAAATTATCAGGTTAGCAGCATTACAGAATAAAAATAATAGAAATAAAATAAATCACATGTGTTTAGCGCTTTATGTCCCCAGGACCCTTCTAATTCGCTTTATATCTCCAGGATTAGGGTAATACTAGCGTTGGAAACAAAGCTATTGGAAATGCTACTAAAAATATATAATTTCCTTGCCACTATTCCTAATAACGATATGATTCTGGAGTGTATATATCAATTAAATAGTGTAAACATGGGTGAGTCCTTATTTCCAAAATTGATAAAGGTGCAATAAGACGAGGCTATATATTCAAAAAGCGAACTGAATTTAAATTTCAATTCACCTTGATAAACTGAAATCAGTGCTAACGTCCCTTTAACAATGTTATCTTGTGATCTTGCAACCTTATAAGCTACATCTATTAATTACACTCATTCTTCCACGGTATTTAAAATCTGCCAATCTTGGGGAATAAGAAGAAGATACAGTGGGCCAAATCAGGCAAATATGGGCATGGATAGGTGGTCACCGAGAATTTGCTAGACTTGGATTTGCTAGGGCATTAAAATCCTGGCAGTAATCAGCTCCTTTGTAATGAACACATGGATACGCTGCATTTGTGCCTGTACATAACTCCATGAATTTGTATATTAACGATGAACTCATTTCACTTTAAAACTAAGTGAAGTCAGAGACATATTCGTTATGGTTATATTAGAAAGAAAAGTAAAACCTAGGTTACTAGAATAAACATAATTATTTGATGATGAAACATATATTGTGGCTTTGACTGCATTGACGTTCTCCCGACGTTTGTGACTACTGTGATGTAGGTCTGTAGTCTGTAGACATGAATGAAATGAATTAATGAGGGAGCAAATGAGCTCGGAGTCCTGGGCATCTTGAAGCTATCTGTCATTAATCTTTTTAGGGAAAAGAAAATCTCCAAAATAAAGCCTTACTCGGGTTACTTTACCTGACGGGGAATCAAACCCAAAACTACCTAATTAGTAGTCGCAAAATCTACCATTAGATCATGCAGTAGGTCTACTAACACCATTATAGTAGCTGTCGTAGATAGCTACTTTAGTGTTCACTTTAGTCCGAAGCCCAAGTTGTATTCTGCTACCTTGTGCGCGACAAAAATGCAAAAAAGTATTGTTGAATGACATCAAAGGTTGTCTTCAACTGTTCAATTAATACCCCGTAAACTGTGAACAGAAGGTATCTGTAGTTTTTATCTAACGTGCTCATATCAAATAAATGTAATTACCGTTTCAGGCGTGCTACAGAAGCGTATCTAATATACATACATAGATTTTCAAATAGATGAAATGCCATAAATTTAAAATTTACTTTACATATTAATTACTAGTCTCCTTAAATACACTAAAATAAGGGGTGATTAGACTGTTAAATACCAGTTGAAAGGGTGTTTAAGTAACACGAGTTCATCGTTAATATACAAATGCATGGAATTATTTACAGGCACAAATTCAGCATACCATGTGTTCATTTAAAAATAAGGGAAATGATAGATTTATTGGTTCAATGTAACCATAGCGAATTAGAAAGAAAATGAAACCTAGGTTACTAGAATAAACATTATTATTTGATGATGAAAACTATTCTCTTAATTTATTTTACCCAATTGTAGTTATATCTGCAAATTGAATATAATGGTTTACGTTTATACGTATGTTTTACCATTTTGAGCAGTTATCTCTTTCTCTGTTTTCTCGGACAATCCAACGCACTCTTTTGTACGTCGAGAGGAGATTTCATTTCCGGCTTTGTAGAACAAAAATAAAATAGAAAGGGGAGAAGAAGGGGAGATGCTTCTAGAAGTCTTCTAGATGATGTTTTTGATCCTCCTTTTTCTTCTCCCCCTCCTTTTTTACGTGGGAGTTCTACGGAAATTAATATTCTTTTATTTCATTCTTCTGAAAGTTTTTTTTTCTTTTGTGCGCGTATAGTAACGGAGGCAAACTATCCTAATTCGCAAAACCATTATTTTACTATACTAAATTCCACATGCCTACAGATGCGTAAAGTATAGTTCTACAACAAAATCTAACCATATTTTATGTGTAGTCAGGTTTTTCTTATATAATAAAACCCGCCTTTTAAATGTATGAAGTTAAAATTGTTTTATTGTTTAGATAGACGATATATTTTAAATTTTAAGGAAAATTTACACAGAATGTATCGGGTTTATATATTATATCTTATAAATATTGTTACGTGTCGTGTTTTATTGAGTATCATATTATATGCGAAGATCAATGGCGGCTAGTGGCCTCCGTAGAAGAGTAGGCCAGGAGCGTAACTACATGACACCGAAATGGAGTGAGGGATGATCTTTTTTTTATCAAGACTTATACTGCTCCCCCACATTCATAACTGCAGTGCCATCTTACGTTTGTGCTATAAACTTCTGGTTTCTACGGCACGCTACTAAATCAGCCCTTAAAGTACTTCTTAAGCCTTGTGCAATCAATTCAGAAACAATGATGATTTTATGAATCTTCCAACTGGTTTACGCCCATTGATATATCGTAATATTACAACAAACTATATCGCCAGGGATGGCCGAGGTTGTTAAGGCATGGACTCGTAAGCGGGAATCTAGGTTCGATTTTCACCAGGACCGTTCCCCCGACTGAGGTTTTTTCCAGGTTTTGCTCAGTCATAAATGGCAAATGCCGGAAAATAATCTTAAATTTAGGTCATGAATGCTTGCTTCCTTCATCATTTCATCTCATGTTTAACCACTGTTCACCGACTGTGATGCCTCAGTATTGAAAGCGGACGTTAAATACTAATTAAAATACAACGTGTATGTACATCTATAATATCTGCCATTTCTTCGGCCTGTACATAAATGAAATTTTCCCCTTATATTTATTTTCTAATTTCGTTCCAATTGGCAAGATATGTTACTTACTTCATATGTTGTCAGCAAAAATGTTTTTTTCAAATCATTAAAAAAAAAAAAAAAAAAAAAAATCTGAATTCTATGTCGTATTTCGGTTGATAAGGCCCATATTGTTTCACTTCCATTTTAACAGTTAAACTTAGATGCGAAAATACTGTCTTCAATAAAACGTCTACTTTATTCATTACAGCAAAACAATCTTTAGTCCTTTTGTAACTTAACAGTTAAAACTCTGAAAATCAACTGATAAACACTGAGAAAGCCACCCATTTCAAACAAAGTGTGTGTTGTCAGTAACCCCTTAACATTCATAATAAAACATAATACTGAAGATGAGAAGCAGGAAACACAAATATAAGTCACAAATTGTTGCTGGCCCATGAACGTATAAGTTTAAAGCGTAAAATTTTCCGGGCTAGCCCATGAGCTTCCCACGCTAACGGAGGACCCGCATGCTACCGCTACTACAGTAGAGAGGAAATATTCTTATTGCGTAAGATGCAACTAAGAACTAACCGGTTATATGTGACTGTTTTCATGCATTTTTTGTTTTAAAAGTTGACCAGGAGAAGAGAAATTGGCAAACTGTTACATCATTTTCTTTGGGGGGACCAGGCCCATCTGGCCCTTATTGACGAGCAGCCGTGATAACATTTTCATATGTGTATTTTACTTAATTCTTTACATAGAGAGACAATAATATTTAGCATGCTAATGATAAAATACAATAAGTGAATAAATTATAAATGCTTTGAAACTACAGATTGTTCTATAAGTAGATATTAAAAACTATATTAAATAAATGTTATTGAGATGTTTAAAAATCTAGTTAGGTGGTGTTTAAAACATATAAAATATAGTTTGCAACTTGAAGCAAAAGTAAAATAAATACCTAGATAAATAAATAATTGTTCATCAAAACTGCTTTATGCCTATCGGAAACTGATCACTACAAGCAACTGCAATATAGATTGAGAAAGTTATAAATGTTTAAGGTACAAATTCTTTTAATTTATATCCTTTATTGCGTCCTGTTTATAAACACTGATGGAACAAAATTTCTCACATTTTCTGAACTGACAGTATATTAACCTCAACTCCCTTTTCGCTGGACGAGGTTAGTAACTTTGCTTGTAATACCTTACCATAATCTTTAATTTTCTCTGTAATTGGGTCCACTTCAAGTCATTTACGATAGTCTATGATTTTCAAAATGTATAAAATATAGGAGAACATTTGCAATTATTGAAACATATTTACAAGTGGGACAGCTTAACCTGAGGGTAAATGCTAACATGCATGTGGTTATTTTGACTTTCCCGTTCTCAACAAATGAACTTGTATTTTAATTTTGTTTCATGTATTGAACCGGAGGGTAGGGTCTTCTAGAAAGGTACATTCGGTAGTGTAGAATTTCTAATATCTGTACATTTTTTATAGATCTGTAATATGGTTTTATCCCTATAACCTGTGAATTCCATAATACATATTCTTCATTATCATGCATGCCTGAATATACCTGTGGCAGCCACTCAGAAAAATATTCATCTTCTTTGCGAGATGTAATATGGCCATCGAAGCCATTCATAGTTATTGTACAGATGACAATAAAAATAATAATCGACTCCATCCAGCATGGGCACACCAAAACTTAAACTGCAACGTTGTTATCTCACCTTCCTCCTCTCTCTGCGCTAATTCGGAATGCAATATAATTGCCCACTTTTGTATAAGTCCGGATTTTATAGCATTTAAAAAGCACATATTCCCGCTTACTAAAATTTTATTTTGCCTTAATTTTCTCAGTAATAATCAGCAGAAAAAAACTGTATGATGCCGGGCATAGTTACGCTTGTATACAAAGATGTGAATTATGGTAACAACAAATATAGAATGATCGTGAAAGTATATTAATTGTTCTATAATTGGAGATGCTCTGTCTTGAAAGTTGAGATTTGCATATGTTGCCATGGTTCTAAAAAAAGTATAATACTTTATTTATGGAGCTTAAATCCATTGCACTAATTTCTGTAATAACATTATTTGAAAAAAAAAAACCGATACTGCGTCATTTGTTATGCTCCGTTCGTGCACTTTCACTACTCATGGTGAAGCTGAAATAATTGACTTAGACACTCCCTTAATAAATGATAAGGAATAAATGAATTACATCATGTAATATGCATATAGTAATCATAGCTGTAAGGTTAAAATTATTTCATATACTATGATTGCAAGGTTATTGTTATTCATGTATTATAATTGCAAGTTTATGTGTGTTCCATATAATATGATATTATATTCTTACTAGGGTGGACACATTCCCTAATTTCTGTTCTTGACCTGCAAGGGGGAACAGAGAAATCTATAGCCCATCGTAAAGCACATTTGTATATTGCCAAACATATTTTGGGACTCCATGACATGTCACGTAGACATGACAGGGTTAATTGTCGCGGAACTGACGATAACCGTGGAGGCATGATTCTGTTGTTTTTTTTTTTTTTGAGTAGTGTTTAACGCTTGTTTTTTACTACAGAGGCACCACAGGCGGCGGACACTGGTGATACATGAGATGAAATGATATGTTGGGTTGGATTGGATTGGGGAAGGATTTTTTTTTTAAGGAAGGAAACGTTTCAGGCCTAAGTTTAGGGTACCTCCCCGGCGTATGAAGACTGAGGAAAATCTGGAAAAAACCTCAGACAGGGAGGACGGTCCTGGCGGGATTCGAATCATAGACTTCCCGCTCACGAGTCCGCGCCTTAACGACCTCGGCCACCCAAGGCGGTATTTTAAAATACAAGCTCTTAATAAACTAATGCAATCGTAATTACATAAAAAGAAATCATTTTTCTGAACTTTTCATTTTCCCATGTTTAAAAAAAACAAATAGTGCACCAAGCATTAACAATCACTTGCCAGCGTTATACAGTTTTAACTTCTTTCCTTTTAAAGAGGCAAATTGGTACAGTGCTTTAACATTTTTAATAGGAAAAGGTGAACAGTTCTGAAACAATCCTTACCAATTTGTTAAATTTAATGTGTTGAGATGTTAATAAATGCACCTATATAAAAACAATTATAAACTAAAATACATCACTTTTGTGCTACACATAAATAAGAAAGTAGCATTGAAAGGTTTCTCGTTTTAATTATTAAATTTACCAAAATAAAACACAAACAATTTTATTCAAATTTAACAAAACTGACTCCATTAGTACAGAAAAATTATATCGATTACCTAAGTTTATATATTTTAGGAATTCCATGGATTATTAACAAATAGTTTAACACATGCATTGATAAGAAGAACAATATGAAGTAGTAAAACTGTACTGAAAAAAGGAAGAAATGTAATATAGTAAGGACACCAGAAAAGTATTTTCTTGAATAGAATTCATCACAAAGCAAAGAAGGGTAGCTTGCTGCCCAAGCTTCAGACCTAAAGATAAGCCGGGCAAGCGATAAACTATTTGCCAGACTATTCCAGTAAACATGAAAATGGAAAGGGGGAATGCCACGTGTTTTAATATGTATCAGCAATAGCACCGCTTTCGAGGGAATTCTACAAAAGGACATAGAATGAAAAGAAAAGAAAGGCAGGGAAAAAATATAACGCAAGGGAGAACTTCGTGACATGACATCAAGGTACAGGCTCTCTGCTCAAGAGACATTAAAGCATGCTCAGAGAACATTTATCAAAGAAAGTTTATTATAATAACTTTTATACAAGCTACTGGCCCAACTCTTCTGTGTAATATGAGCAGCCAAGCATTACTTCTCATAAACGACGAAATGAAGAAATTTCCGAGATTCACATATTCTTGGTTGCTCCCAAGGTACTAAGGTACGCGTAACCAGTCAGGTTAATGGAGAACGTAATATATACCAAGCATGACCCAAACATATGTGGCAGCTCAGAGCATTCATGATTTAAGCTGAAGGTACATCCTATGTTAATGACATAATGACGTCCACATAGAGTGGAGATTAAATATTGCAAACCACGTACATATAAAGACAAGAAAATCCAGGGTAAATAAAGAGCATAAAATTAATTAGTGATTCCAGTTTACTTAAAGTAGAATATATAAAAATATATAAATAAATAAATGACAAATAAATAGCTCGTAATTTTTCAATAATGATAAACACCATCATATTTTAATCTTAATAAAAATTGTTCTAAAAGATATTTTACACATGTTCACTTATAAACTTGCCCTTATCTTGTACAACACAGTGCGGAATCCGTGGATAGGGTTTTAAGTAAACAATTTCGCCTTCTTTGAACCTTCCTTTTTTTTATAAGAGTGATTATGATACTATAATTGTAAATTATGAGCTCTCTCTAGATTGCATCTAACCAAATTTCACGTCTGTCGTGTTTCGTTAAGGGTGCAACAATTAAACAGCTCGAAACGTCTAGTTTTAAAAATATGCTTTATAATGCTTCAGTAGGACTATCGTGGTAATATTAGAGATTATAAAACGCGAGAGAATCATTTTTCAATTTGTAATTCCAAGATGAAAATAAAACATTTATTTTAAGGCATTAAGTTCAGAACTGTAATGCTATCAAAAACAATCAGCGAGGCGAGAAACAGATGGTATGAAAATATTAGACTGCAAGTCGCCATGATGTGTGCTGCATATTTTCAGCAAAAATGCTTAAAAAAGCAAAAGCCAAACACTTAATCGTTACTCGAATATGCACTGCATTACTAAAAATCTGAAATTCTGAGCACTCAACACCCCATACTACCAGTGTTACAAAGCTTACTGTCATCAACAAAAAGGCTGATTGTGGGTTAAAGGTGAAGTAAATAAAAGCGGAACACTAAATAAAATCCAACGCATACATCACAACAAGGGTTTCAAAATCATATATCGAACACCTCAGTTCTTTGTCCGAGAAAGTGAGAGCGGTGTACTCCGTTACTATTCTATCTCCAGGACACTCCTAAAAAGTCAGGACAGATGTATAGCTTTGTGATACGTCAATAGTTCTTGTCAAATGCTAATCAATATTCTTATGGCATACCACGAAGACTGGTGCACGACAACGCTCTGCTTGACCACGACTCCTTTCACTTTCAATGAAAGATATTTCTATAAACCCGACACAGTTTGAACCACATATATGCCAACGATATACAAATATAATTACATTCACAATATGACACTTGATAGCGTTATGGTTATTACACAAAATTTTTCTTTTGGTAAAAGTATATGGACTTTAACTTAACGCAAGTAAGTCTTAGGTTATTCAAATATGCCATCGTAGATAAAAGAGTGCTATAAATAATGCACCATTTGAACTAGTAAACAGTGTTATTGTTCCATACGTTTTTGAAGAACCTGTGACTGTAAATGGACTCCTACCTTGAACATATTAATCAGGTAAATCATATGTGTACGAAAGTATTTTCGAGTATCTGTTCTCTAGAGTGAACAAGGTGTATATTTCGTAGAAAATGAAATTAGTTCTAGCACAAACTCTTGTGATTTCACCATTTTACTACTGTGATATGCCGTAAACAAATCTGGATGCTAACTTGATTACGGCGTATTCGTAATCTTGTGTCTGTTATATTTGAATCATTACCATGGGCACTGTATTTTGAGACTTTCCTTATTTAGACTACCCGATAGTTACCTGCTTCTATTGTACCAACTTTTACACACCACTATTTCCATTTATTTTGCTTCCTGTTTTCAAAATGATTCATAAATTATAATTTAGGTACCAGGTCTGATAGGAACAATTTATTTAGTGCCACCATCTTTTTTCCTTCTTCTTCCTCATTATAGCAGCTTTTGTTTCCAGAAACTGCAATATACTACCGAGTCTGCCAGTATTAAAGCTAAAGTCATACAGTCCAGTTGCATACCCAACAAGCAGTTTGTGGATTATGCAGAAAATGTTCCATCCTATAGACAGCAGAAAAGCGTGATAGAAACAGCAATTTTGAACGACAGGCCAAAATCCAAGACTGGCTCTAGAAATCCTTCGAAACCTACTCTTAAACGCCTACAGCCGTTTCCAAACATGCCCCATCCTCGGCTGACAATAGCTCTACAGAAACGATTGAAATAGAGATCATGTTCATATTTTGGTTTTTGCGCCATCTCTGGCCAAGATGATTGAATTCGAACCCTATACCACTACTATGACTTAGGAAACAGATCCTACAAAGGGTTTCCTTTACGAAATATTCATTTATAGAGATTTCATTATAAAAAATTAATCATGGTAACATTTAAATTTTGCATCAGCTATAACTTTGAGAATTGCTTTTGTGTCAATAATTATGATGTAGTACATTTGGATATTCCCATGTGTGAATTGTTCATGCATGGTAAGAAAGTGTTTACCCATTTTATGTGCGTGTATATATGTAATATGTATGTAGTATTTGAACCTCTGGTATTTTTCTTGGGTGTATAGTGCAGCATTTTCGCTGTCCTCAACCTTATCTTTTCTCTTTTATATATTCATTTGTTTCAATGCCAATGTGAACATTCAGAAAAATAACCTTCATCAGCATATGAATTATATTAATTTTGATTTTAAGCATAATTCATTTACTTTTAATTGTAATTACAATGCTTAACTACATCTAGAGCTCATTAACGCTATAAATTCTATGTATTTATGGCTTTACTTATTTTTTTGTTTTTATTTTAAGCACCGTTTTCGACATCATCCATAGTTGTATGTGTCATTAGCGTCCGTTGATTTCCCTTTGGTGAACACAACTCTAAGTCGTTTGGCGCTCACTGCCGCACTATCATCGACAAATGCACCGTACTGCTCAAAGACAGTCATGCAGCACCATATTCTACGAGAGTGATATGCATATCAGTATTAGTTGCTACAGGATAAGCGGAGAGCTGACCAACTTCAGATTTCATAGACCGTTATCAAGGGACCCACCGCAAATGATCTATAGCATTCAGCGACATTATTATTATTATTATTATTATTATTATTATTATTATTATTATTATTATTATTATTATTATTATTATTATTATTATGCAGATAGCATAATAGCCAGGAGCAATAGGCTCTGAAAAGTGATAATTATTTCTGTGGTAACACGGACAACCAAGTCGGGTCCTGGTGGTGTAGTGGTAACCATACTTGCCTTCTAAACCCAAGGTCGCGGGTTCAAACCCGGCGAGGATAGATAGATTTTTTCGGGGCGTAAAACTCCTAAGTATGGCTTCCTTCGGAAGGGAAGTAAAGCCGTGGATCCCGTGTCGTACATTTACGGCACGAAAAAGAACTTCAAGCCTGAAAGAAAGAGGCCTCTGTCGGCCGTTTCAAGTCCTGAATTGAATGGGACGCTAATGACCTTGAGATGTTAAGGAGCGTCCGTAAATAAAACAAATCAAAAAACAACGGACAACCAAGATAGGGATACCGCTATTTGTTTTTGCTGTCCTTTGGGTTTGGGCATAGATATCTTAGACACATAACGAAATCTAATGTATTATTTTGATTGATGGTAATATATAAATGTTATCTTACTTATCGTTTTGTGTTTTTAGCTTAGATTTGTTATTTTGCATTCATCCTTTTGCAATAAAGTATAAATTTTGAAGACTTGTTTACGGGCCGGTGTGGCATACACATTGCTTATATTGTTATAGTGCATTCGTTAATTATTTTGGGAAAGAACGGCATTTAAGAAAAATGGCCGTTTTTTGGTGGTTGTCAAAATTTTTCAGAAACAAATATTATGTTTTAATTTAATTCTGTTTGGGAGTTTCCACACTTATGTAGCAAGTCGTGGGGGATCGCTAGGAAAGAGTTAGTTGGAATAGGACCAAAGTAGTGTTGACCCTGAATTATCCTTGTTGCGGGGTACCTACCCCTTAGTTCCTGTATACTTTCAGGCGCAATAATCCTTTAATCCGCTTATCACTACTCGGTAAACAACCCGGACAATGAATGGCCCTTGCGAGGCCGATTTTATGTATTGATTGAATGTACGCATGTTATTACAAATATTTAAATTGCACAAAATGATCTGAATTATAATAGTGGTTGGCTATGGGTTAGGGTTGTGTGTGAAATTCTTGGTGGCAAACTGTTAACTAAATTAGATTAAGGAAAACAGTGGAGAGAGCGCTTGAGGGCAAAACTGTGAACTAAATTTGAATAAGGAAAACGGTGGGTAAACTGCTTGATGGCAAAACGGTCAATTAAGGAAAATGGTGGGAGAAGCGCTTGGTGGGAAAATTGTGAACTAAACTTTTCGTACATACACATGGCTATTTTTATCACAGTGGCAAAGCTGTAAGATACATACACTGCGATTACACAAGTAAACGTTCTTTTAACAAACAAAAAGGTATTAAATGTTTTTCGCATGAAAATGTTTTTGTAAAATATGTCACTTTGGTAAAAGTTACACAATTGCCATTGTCGCTACTTTCTAGAAGCTCTGGGTTCGAACCCCAAAGAGTGTTTTTTCTGAGTAGTGTTTAACGCCCGTTTTTACTACTGAGGCACCACAGGCGGTGGACACTGATGATACATGAGATAAAATGATAAATTGGGAAAGGATATTTTTTTTAAGGAAGGAAGCGTTCCAGGCCTAAGTTTAGGTACCTCCCCGGCATTTGCCAGTTATGAAGACTGAGGAAAACCTGGAAAAAACCCCAGTCAGGGAGGATGGTCTTGGCGGGATTCGAACCGCAGACCTCCCGCTCACGAGTCCGTGCCTTAACGACCTCGGCCACCCGTGGCGGTCCCAAAGAGTGTGGTGATGCAGATGAGTAGCATGTGGAAAAAGTTGTTGTTGAGGTGTTCCTGGACTGAAATGGAAATGGAACGACAAAATCGCCGATACAAGCGGCGGAGAAGCCGACGTGATCTTGTAGTCTAGGGCAGGCTCTTGTTAGTTGACGGTGGTTGTTTTTTCCTCGGCATAGATGGATAAAGTGTAACGGGGGCGTTTCCTTCTACAGCTAGTAGATGACGTTTTGGGGGTCTATCACGGCGAGACGCCGTCTATTTTGCAGAAACTTTACTACAACACTCATGTTCGGCGAGCACACTACAACTGCATGCTGTAGACAGACCCACCTCATACTAAAGTAAGCACTCTCTAATTAAAGAAAAAGAAAAAATAGCAAGTGTGGTTTTCAAGGCCGTATGGCATTGCCAGGGGGATGGAAAAAGCTATTTGGAACTTGCAGAGTATTAACAGTTGCTCTAGTGCCACGCTGTCGGACAGAGAAAAACCAGTAGGAACCTACAGTCAGGTAAAACAAGCTCTAGGGTATATGACAACACCAAGAGAGGGAAGAAAGCTAGTTGGAAATTGCAAACTATTAACAGGTGCTCTAGCGCCACACTATCGGACTGGTTAAACATGTTGGAACTTGGATGTTGAGGAAAATCAACCTCTAGGCCCTATGACGCCACCAGCAGAAACTTGTAGAATATTAACAGGTTTACATTCATCAAATAAATTTTAACAGGTAACATTTACTTGATGAATTACTACTTTAGAAAATGCTCGATCTCCAGAAACACTCGTGTAATTCATTTTCTCAAATTAGCATTTGTAGGTGTGAAGCAAGTAATTCCGATATGTCGTTTTTTATGTTGCAATTGCACCTTTTCTTTCTTATTGTAGTAAAGGAGATCGGTGGCCATTCGTTGTAAGCTGTCTATTGTACTCAATACCTCAATGTTCAGAAATGCTCCAGCTGAATCATCTTGCAACAGCCACCTTAAGATTGTATTTTAAAATGTTTAATCAACAATAATTGAGACCCTTAGAAGCCAAGAGGTACAGGTAAAAAAATGTGTTTTGAGTAAATGATGTTCAAAGTTGAGACAATCAATGCCGAACTGTCAGGTAGTTCTTTTTGTCACTAATTATTTAAATTATAGTAGCACTTATTCCCCTTGGCCTCCAATGAACATTTATTGTAACCTGGGTAAATGAAATAAAATGATGAATTTCACTTCATATTTATTACAATTAATGTAGCATTTTACGAAACCATTAACACTTTAACTAAACAATAAATCGGTGTCCTTTCTTAATATTAATAAAATTTTACTGTTTAAGAGTAAAGAATGACTGAGATTTATTCGTTTTATTTAAGGACGCTCTTCAACACCTCAGGTCATCAGCGTCCCACTCAATTCCGGGCGTGAAACGCCCAACAAATTTTTCTCAGAGGCCTCTTCTTTCAGGCTTGAGGTTCTTTTTCGTGCTGTAAATGTACAACACCACGGCTTTACTTCCCTTCCGAAGGAAGTCATACTTACGATTTTTACGCCCGAAAAAATCCATCGAACCTGGCCGGGTTTGAACCCGCGACCTTGGGTTTAAAATGCAAGTATGGTTACCAATACACCACCAGGACCGACAACTGATTGAGCATTGAACAAATATTTTAAGTCAATGATCACAGAAATATTTTAATAGCAGGAGGTAGCTTAACATTTTGAGTTAAACATATTCAGAATCCATTTCTAACACCCTGTTGCTTATTTTCTGGATGATGATCATCTATTTCATGATTTTGATCAATTGGTCCCTATCTTCTTGAAACATTGTAGTGTGGAAGTTTGTGGTAAAACTCACGATGGCACAAAGATAAGGAGCGTCTGCAGGTCTTTGTACTTCATAAATTTTAACTTAGTTCTTTCATTGTTTACTTTTGGAGCAGGAGAGCCACTGCTATTTCTCCCGCAACGATGTGCTTTCTTGTTACCAAAATTTTAAAAAATTCCAGTTCTTCATTGATAGATTCTTTGTAAAATAAGATGAAGGGTGAGTTCTTTTGAAAAAGCAACCCCTTTATTTTTCTCAAGCCTTTCACCGAGTCCTTGAGGCAATCATCAAGTCCACTTAGTGTCATGAAATCATTCCCAGTCATCTGTACTATCTTAAATTTCCTGCCGACCTTGGAAATTATCAGGTACAAAATTCCATGGTTTTCTTCTGGCAACCTTTTCAATAATTCCAAAAATCTTGGTCGCATTCCAGAAATCATGAATATATAACCAATGAGTGTATTCTGGGTAATGTAATGCCAAAACTTTACAATGTGTTTACTTTTGTTTTGACCCCTAGCATTGTCACTAAAAGCTGGGATGTGTTCAACTGATGGGGGCAATCTATTTTTATCTACTGTAGTGACTGCTGTATTTTGGAAATGAGTTTATATGTTCCTTAACAATCTAAACTTACGCATCTGGAATCTTGTTTCTTGGTTTTTTGTGTCCTCCAGAGTCTTTTGGAGGAACTCAGTGGGAAAATTCTTAGACAACATATTGGTAACACGATTGCTACTTATATCCAAAGTCCACAAGAGAAATTGTTTACATACTCTGAATTCTTTCAGAGTATAAGTGCAGCTTACTTTTTGACCGCATTGGCTCTTGGACTGAAATGGATGAATTAATTCATGATGTTTGGAGGTTCCAGCTTCATCAAATCTTTGTCGTCTTTCATTTTCTTTAATATTTTCATTACATTTAAATTTCAATTGTGAACATATGGTCTTACCCTGTTCTCTTCATGAATTTTCCCCTGACGATCTGTATATTGTTTTCCTTCATTTCGAAGTCTAGAACTTTTATTTCTTTTCCAATTCTCTGGTCTTTCTAAGTCTCTTCCTTCCACTTTGAAGTGGTGATTCACTTGCAGTAGATTCATCAACGTTTTCATTCCGTTCAAATTGTTATCTTCATCTGCGTATGCAAAAGAAATAAATAGTATTATGCATCCTCTATTCATAAAACGTTCCTGTCCCCATACCATGAATATGTAGAGTGTAGAGAGTATACTATATTCCAAACTCACTCTGCAGATCACATAGTAGTTTATAGCAATGAATATTTTATATAACAATTAAATATATTTGAATGTTTTATAAGTAAAAATTTAAATATAAATATTTATATATGTACCGTGCTTATTCAATAATAAATTATTTGTAAATTTATGTAACATACTGATTCAATAGTAAATTATATGTAAATTTATTTATAATAAAATGTAATATAAATCACTATAACGCACTTACCATCACTTAAAATAAGGTTATGTTTAACATTTTACAGTTTCCACTGGTATTTTCCATCATTGTGTGCTTATTTGGAGTTTAAAACATTTATAACCTTAAGAATAGTGTATAAAATAATAATAATAATAATAATAATAATAATAATAATAATACAAAGAACCAATATAATTTTAAAATAAAAAGTCACTTTTCTCAAAGAATAAGCCAGCAACACAAACAACACTTTGCAATCATTTGGCAGCAAAGAGATACAAATGCACTTATACTCCCTGCCTTCCAAAGAAAGCACATAATTGTCTTAGTAGTCTTGTTTTTAGTCACTAGGTTTCAACGGCAGACTGTTCGTCACTCGTAATCCTTAACCACTCAGATTTGTACCTGTTTTAACCTTACAATCTACACTTAACTCTAAAATGAGATATTTGTCACTTGTACCCCTTGGCTTCTAAGCATCTCAATTCATGCTTAAACAATATAATGCAAATTATAAAATTATATAAAAACTAAAAGAGTTCTTACCTTTTTGCAAAATATGATTTCTCCATTTATCTGAAGAGCTGTTCACCTAAGCTTTGAATTTTCAATTAAGTAACATCATTTCCTTGACCATTAAATAATTGTCCCAAAATAGTCATAAAATTTTCAAAACTTCACTGTACAAAAAATTTTACTTTTTTTCCTCGAAATTTTGCACTAGTTTCTAACTTTTCTTATCGCTTCAATGCTACACAATGAACAATGAAATAAAACAGTAGCAGCCTCTTAGGCGCAAGAAAGTAATCCAGGGTTTGCAACCTCGACGCATTTGGTCCTAAGGAAAAGATAGCAAAACAAAGTGAAGATCATATTGTATGGAAAATTTAGACAAAGCTGTTGTTGGGAAGCTCGTTGCTTAAAATTAATACAAAAAAGGTTACAAATTGTAGAAATAATGTCGGTTTTATGTAAAATATATAAAAGTTTGTATTTATAGCAAAATTCTGCAAAAATACAAAATTAACCTAAGTTCACATGAATGGACTTCGTGAAATCAAAGCTTATTAATTACTTTTAATACAGTATTAATGGAATTTGCACTATAGCAGTTTTAAAATAAACACAAGTACACCAGTCGCATGGACCTTAAGCCGTACATGCTGATATCGTCCTTGTTAACAATCGAAATATACATACATGCAGACCTATATCATATATATACACACACACAAAAATCGATATATTAATAGCACACTTTTTCTAAGAGTAATTTATATAAATATATATAAAAATGAATGGAATCCTTGCCCTTGAGCCCCATTTTCATTTACTCACCCCCTCTTCACTTAGCCATTAACTTCATATGTCGGGTCTTCTCTAGAAATATTCTCGAATTAGGTTGAATATCTCTCATTCACCAACACTCCCCGGCAGATGTTCAAACTTCTGTTTGAGTTGAGAAATTGCGGCGGTAAATGCTCATTTCTTAAAATGTCCGTTTCCCTGCATTCTGTCAAAACATGCCCCCAGGTATAGTTTTCTCCGCAAAGTTAGCAAATTCTTTCCCCGAAGTTTTAACTACTTCACCACTTCTTTCTTCCGACCCACAGACATGTACATATCTCCTCCCTCCCCTACACCTGATCTATTTGAGTCTGCAGGTTAAAGCATACTTTTTCTGCACATTGAGACAAAACATTTTCTATCTATATCTGGCACGCGTCTGTTAACTATTTTCCAACTGTTTCGCGTAATGTCATCTCCCTTTAACCTAATATACCCTAGTCCAAATTTGTCCAAGCCTTTACTTATTTTTCATGCCTAACTCATCCCTTATTTCCTCCCTTAGACAAAATGCTCGGAGGAGAGCTTGTCCCCCCCCTCGTATTATTTTTAAGATACATTAATTATCGCATTCCTAACAACCAAACCTACCAATGGCCATTACTCTTAAAGAAGATTCTTTCCGCTAATAATTATGAACCCAATGTAGCAATGTAAATCTAGTCAATGCGTATGCCACACAATACAACTTTGAAAAAAAAATGAATAACCTCAGTAGCAATATTTGAAAACTCTGGTGACTATATGAAAAAAAAAAAAAAAAATAACAAATAAATGGCGTTGAAATAACAATTCTCCTTATCCTATCCCACTTCTACACGTTCGCTTACATAAACTTAGAGTATCTTATTATTTAACTTTCTCTTACATTTAGCAGGTTCCCTACGTTTAATTGAAGAACGTGATTTGAAATATTTGTTACCTATAAGAATGCGCTGATCTCATGCTGCTGATAACGATATTTTGTTTCATTTACATTTACGAAATATTCTAAGTAAATATTGCAAACGCTGTTGTACCGGATTGTGCTGTTAGACAGCAAAACGTAACACCTAATGTCGATCACACATGCCCTTCATTACTCTATGTGTACCGCCTCCAGATCCGATAACCGCCCCTACACTGGCAATGACATTCGATCGTTGCGGTAGTTCTTGGATTACTAAGGTCAATATACTTGCAACGATTCAGTGCTACATTATGCAAAAACCTTTAAATCTATGAAGAAATAACAAATATAAATCAAATGCTGATTATGGTTCGAGCTCTTAAAGCAATACCACTTTTCTTAATAGTTTATATCGGTGTGTATCTTTCAAGCTAATTTTCTCAAATGGCTTCATTTTGGTCACAATGACTCTTGATGTACAGAATGGTACATAACCCTCAGTTTTGTATTAAAGAACAATGTTCTATGTGTTATATTTTAAGATTTCCAGCTACCACATTTCGTTTCATGTTTATGCTTTGCTGGGCTCAGTTTTTTATTCTAGTCTACCTCCAAAAATATAGTAGTGTCCTATTTTACTACGACCAGCTTTCTATTTGTATTTAATAAATACCTTTATTTAATATTCACACGTCACATTTATAATATTCCAAACATTGTAGGGAAAAGCACATTAATTTATCTATGTGCACTTAATTTCAATAGCTTTATAATTTACATCACGTTACAGAAACAAGCTTATCTATTTTTACTTACGATGGAGATGTATTTCCTTAATGGATTTTCAGATGAATTGAGTTACTTTATAATTGTAGAGTTTTATTTGTGATTGAACAATATACTATTGTCTAACTAAATTTGGGTTTTCATTTGTCAAACTTTTGTTACAGGCGTAGTTATTCAGTTAGGCCTAATTTATATATTTAGATCTTTTTGGTATTTCATTAAATAGTTTCATTTTGAAATGTGAGACTCATATATTAATTACAAAGTTGGCTTGTATGTTAGATCTATGTATGACATAACAAAACGGTATGTATATAACTGAGGGAGTTACAGATAGCGTAAAGTGTCAGTTCTTGATGTGCCAAAGAAAATCTAAAATTTTTCTTTGATTAAATTTAGATATAAAAATTATGCTACATTCAAATTTTAAGAAGAGTTTGCGCATATGAAATTTAAAATTTGTTCAGTTCTTCACGCACAATAAATGTTTCAGGAACATGCATTTCATTGGGCTTTCTTTTCCGGAATAATTTGATTGCCTGGCTTTCAAATCCTGGAATTAGGCATAATGATATCAGTAACTGCTGGAGGACTCCTTCTAAAACGATTATCACGATTTTTCTTATATCTCCGGATAAAAATCGTTTATGAACCAGTGACTGCAGAGTCCTTCCCATACTTCTACGCTGATTCGAAATATAAATGTAAGCCGTCAAACAAACATTACCGATGCTGTTACTTTATAGCGGGATTTGAAACAGAATTTCTCTTATCTATTTGCTGCACGTCACCTGCATTATTCTTCTAATTATATTTTTTAAATATTCCTCTGTATGGAGCATGCAATAAAATCTGCTCGATAATATGAGAATTCAGTTCGTCTTAGTTCCCATTGTATTGATATAATTTAACAATTTGCTCTTTATTCTACCTTAACTTCAACGCAACTTGAATATTTGAAAAATAAATAAACAAATAAAAATCCGAAATTAGAATATTGCGGGTTTTTTTTTTTTTTTTTTGTTTAATTATGCACACTCTTTAACACCTCCGATCATCAGCATCCCATTCAACTCAGGGCGTGGTACAGCCGACAAATTTTGCTCAGAGGCCTCTTCTTTCAGGCTTGAGGTTCTTTTTCGTTCCGTAAATGTACGACACGGGACCCACGACTTTACTTCCCTTCCGAAGGAATTCGGATTTATACGCCGGAAAAAATCCATCAGTCCTGGTGGGGTTCGAACCCGCTTTCTTGGGTTTATAAGGCAAGTATGGTAACCATTACACCACCAGGATCGACTAGAATATTAAGTGAACTTCATAAAACATATAAATAGTCGTACAAGTAAAGTAAAGTGTTTATGCGCAATCTGACTCCATTACTCCTTGTCTTTGTGATTTATGTACGCTTTATCTGATATTTTTGTGTTTTTCTTTTCCAATTTGACGGTTTTCCAGGATCAAAAGTCGTTTATTCACTTAGAATGCACAATTTTCTTGAAAATGATAATGGGTCATCGAAAAGTTCTTCCGCACTCGGTTGATGTGTACCGCATACCGCTGATACCTCTACATTTCCGAAATTCCTTTCGTTCTTCCTTCATTCGAAACCGGATTTTAGCAGGTATCTGCCGCCCGTTGCTAAGGCTTGAACTTGTGTGTATGCTTATTTTGGTGGTTAAGTGAACACAATAATTATATACTCAGCGCACGGTCAGTGCTGCCACCCGAAATGCCTTCCCTTTTGTTATAAGGTGTGTACTTCATATCTCTGATTACCAAAGTTAGATGCACAGAAAAACCAAATGCAGCATGATTTGTTTAGTGTAAGAGCAAAACATTTATCATTCATGAAATAATGTTCAAGATTTTAACACGTGATGTGAACTGCTTAGACGACAAAGAAGTTGTTCAATAATGAAAAATTAGTTTCAGTTAAAACGTTCATATTTGGGGTTAGGGAGTGGAGAAAGAATACAGTAGGCAGCTTGTCTCAAGCAGTTTGCACACTGAGCACGCTTGTTTGACATTAGAATCGTAAATCAACTGCTATACATTAACGTTTCAGATCGTATCATTTTTCCCCAGATTGATGAGATAGTCTAAGAGTGCATAATTATAATTATAATTTTTATTACTTTATTCCTTCACAGCTTAGTGTTCATAGGCATATGCCTCAGGAAAAAAAAAAATGTACAAGTGGAAGAAATGCAAATATTAGTTAAGTATGACCTAATTTGTTGATCCTTAATTACCATTCCATTTATTAACTGGAAAATTAAGCGCTATTTTATATAATTGTCCACTGTTTTATATTGAAAATGATATTATGTTATATGCAAGATTTTTATCCCATGTGTCAAGCTTAGATTATCATTTCATATGTGGAACATTTTAAAATAACCCTATGCTCTATTACTATGCATTGGCAAATATGATTTTACATATTCTCAGTTGCCTCAGGTGGTAACGTTAGAGTGTCACATTCGGTTTAAAACACCTTGTGGCTGGCCATCATACCCTTGCGTTTTTGTTGATTCTCCTGGTCTGCCATTTCATCTTATCTTCATTTCATTGATTTGGCAAGGTCGAAAGCGTTAAGTGTTTGGAGAAAGTTGCTATTTCGGCCGGGAGCAGACTCGAGTAGCAGACGGCCGATACCGTCATGACTCTCTCAGGCACACCGGTGTCTGGGATTTACCATCTAAGGACCCCGTCTGTATATCGGCGCCTTCGAATCTGGGTGCCAAAGTATCCCTAATAGCACCTCTTCCTCTCGGAGATGCCCCCTTTGCAGGTCGTAGGTACAAAAGGGTCATCAGCGTGGACAAGTGCGAAAATATACTATCCAAACCTGCCCTATCTCAATATAAAACTACATTATTTTATGTAGATTAGTATTTATTTCCTCTGAAGTTAGTGGGCCAATTCAAGACACTAACATGTAGCTGTTTTAAATAAGAAATATATTCTCAAGCACTAGGTTCAAACATTTCATTACTATTTAAGAAAAGACATAAATGATATGCTCTTATATTTTTCATGTAAAATGACACACTTATTAAAGTAGGTAATTTGAGTATACAAATTTAATAGATAAATCAAATATATAGAGCAGTGATAATACTTAGTTTTTTTGTGCAAATAAAGTTCACTTAAAATACTATAGATGTATTAATTCATTTTGATCCATAGAACTTTCCTAAAATGTTAAACTTTGAATTAAGTTTCAATATACAGATGCACATAATTCTGTAATCAAGTATGCATGTATTATTTGTATATAATAGAGCAGGGTCTAGTGCAAATATATATTCATATGAAAATTGTCCTTTGTGATTGGTGTCTCTAACGTCCCCAAAATGTTTGTATAAAAACAAAGCACACTTTATATGAGTCACAGCATAATCAGTTTTAGTCTTAGATCGTTCACACTTAACATTTCTTGGAAACTATATGCAGAGGGTACCAAAAAAGGTATACACATTTCAGGCAAAGAAAAAACTGCGTTAACATAAAGAAACTGAATTCACACAAACAGAAAACGATGAGCACTAAATATTTTACACTTTTACAGTTACAACAGTTGCTCAAAATGCCCACCATCGGCGTTCATGCACTTCTGAGTACGTTGAACTATTGATTGAGCAACGTTTGCGAAAGTGTTCTCAGCGATTGCAGCACATGCTGTTTCAATTTCTTCCCGAAGTGCTGCCTGTGTAGCTGATTTTCTACGGTATACAACATCCTTAAGAGTTCCCCATGGGTAGAAGTCCAACGGAGTTAGATCCGGAGAACGCTGTGGAAACTCAATCGGACCTCTTCGTCCTACCCAGTGCCTTGGATCCAGTGCGCGCGGCTTGTTCCTGTGCGAGATCTCCCAGATCTGCCCTTGTGAACATCGCATACGGCATCATGAATCTCAAATTTGACTCGAATGCGTGCAATTGTTACTCACGTTGGCGATTCTGTTCTGTACACACGTCTCCATTGCCTTTGTACTTCAACAACATTCTCGGTTTTCCAATATCACTTCAAAATTGCTTTCCGTTGCTTAAACGATAATCTTGGTTCCATTTTGTTGTAGCAACGCTAGCATAACGTAATGTGGAGTCGCATCTATTTACAGAAAATCAATCGATAATCCTGGCTTCATTTGTTCATTGTTGATTTACCTATCACTTAGTAATGTTATCGTAATGTATGTGAATCACATCTGTTTACAGAACATCATACTACACATTACTGTTGTTTTTCGGTCTAACTTTGAAATGTATTAAATAGATATCTACTGTGAAAGTGCGTATACATTTTTTGGCATCCTCGGCATATATTCTTAGTTCTAAAATATAATTAATTATGCTCATGTTGCTGCATCTTAAGCTTATTTTTAATGCCTAAAATTTCTTTAAAAGTTTAAAAGCGAGGCTAATTTT
Organism: Metallyticus violacea; assembly: GCA_030762175.1. Classification (NCBI taxonomy): domain Eukaryota; kingdom Metazoa; phylum Arthropoda; class Insecta; order Mantodea; family Metallyticidae; genus Metallyticus; species Metallyticus violacea. The sequence goes on from CM060834.1 coordinate 82,999,183, forward strand.
TTTAGCTCCTTTGAGCTTTACAGCAATGGTAAACCCATCCATAAGCAAGTCGTAATCTCGTACATCCTCATTTAAGGTAACGCGTACCGTTGTTAGAAATTACTAAATTGTGAATGTGTATACATTCAGAGTATACTGGGTTCTACCCAGCTGCGCGAGGTATGATCTAGCCTTCAATTCATTTGTGTATTGTTGTATGGTTTGTTTGTTTTATTGTTTCACCCTCCGGCTGATCATCGAGACCTTGCTGGTCGACTAACCGGCTTACGCGCCGTTCGCCCATAGGCAAAATATTCCGGTGGTAAACAAAATTGATCGTACTGTGCATTGTTGTATAAATGAAAAGTTGATAGTGTTTAATATTTTGTGACAGTGTAATGTACTGCCAACTACATATACTTTCTACGTGCGAATGCTGACGGTGTATTTGTGAGCATACAATCTTCAATAGGATTATATTTAGGATTATTTTAGCTCCAGGTTTCACTTATTGCCAACTTCATGAACCTACCTACCCGTGGCTCCGGTGATAACGCTTGGAAATCGCATTCATTTCAATTCTCTGAGTTTGTCACAAAGTGGGAAATGCAAGTCGAGGTAGATTGGTGCCCTGTTCGGTGCGACCGCGTCACAACTGGTGTCTGCTATGGAAGCGGGTTTTCTAAAGGCCTGTGTCTACTTGGGGGGGGGGGACTGCACCGATGTGACGATTCCCTACCTGGAACATTGCTAGGGATCTCATCTTTGTCCGTACCTAATCTTTTCCTTTCCATTGGGCCGTAGGCAGAAACTACCAGTCCTTGAGCACGGCTGTTTCCCCCATCCGTATCAATTCCATTCCATTCTCTTAGACTTCTTTATTATGAAATCTCAAAATACTCTTTCACATCTATTCGACGTTAATACTTTTGTATTTTTATACCAATCACTAATGTCGGTCCTGGTGGTGTAGTGGTTACCATACTTGCCTCCTACACCCAAGATCGCGGGTTCGAACCCGGCCAGGGTTCGGGGTAAAAATCCTAAGTATGGCTTCCTTCGGAAGGGAAGTAAACCGGGGGTCCCGTGTCGTACATTTACGGCACGAAAAAGAACCTCATGCCTGAAAGAGAGGTCTCTGAGCAAAATTTGTCGGCCGTTTCACGCCCTGAGTCGAATGGGACGCTGACGACCTGAGATGTTAAAGAGCGTCCATAATATATAAATAAAAAAAAATCAATCGCTGATATTGTTCTGCCAAAGGAAAGTATGCTGTACCGGTGTCTTAAGTATCTCTATTTTTATTTGCTAATGTTTTTATATCCAATACGATCGAATCAATCAATAAACCAAGCAAGCAATGATTCCACAGCTGTAGTAGCTACTAAAGATAAAGGTATATATTTTTTTTTTATTTTGTACTGAAACTCTTAAAACGCGAGTTAATACTCCTGGAATGCTGCAATAATTTTTTCGCCTTTATTCCTTACCACATTATGTGCTAATATGCCCCCTATATCTTAGTTGAGTTGCAATCTAAGAGCGGGAGTGCAACAAGGACCACCGATCGATACCTTCTTCCGGGAGGTAGCGCTAGGTGGCTGATTATCGCAAGAGAGAAGCTATTAGGGCTGATTTATTATAATTAAATATTTATAAGTACATTTATATCTACTTGGGGCATAGCGCGTAAATCCTTTGACAGGCTGTGATTATGTATCTACGTGGCACGCACAAGCGTAATGCAGTCGTGGCCTCGACGGGTTTCAAATTACTCCTTGCCCTCACCTTCTTAGAACACTGGTTTTCATGTAATTTGATTCATATTCCAGAATTTTCTAAGGGAGAAGTTCAGGCACTTAAGTTTCTTAAAACAACTGATACTATATTTGCCCATCTATACAGAGGATGAACCTTCACCGCACATTTCTCATAATTCCGCGATTCCTTATCACTACCTACTGTTAAGACTCCAGTCTGTCGAAGCTTTACATTATTATGTCACAAATACTCAATAATAATCATAAAATTAATGTGCTCTATTCAACAAATAATGCTGCTGTAACAATTTATCTGCCCTATACAACAGTTGAAAGATATTCAGCCATCTACAACCAACCTACACTTCAATGTGTCAGCCAGGATATTAGTAATGGTATATACTTCTAATATACAATTATTTCAATCTTCATTGCACACTTTTATAACTTGATGTTACAATATACTGATATAAGAGAGTAGATCCGTAAGTCTAGCCGATAACGATTATTTCTTTCAGAAAATTCTTATCTGGTGCCATACGTTATCTGTTAAGAAAATGATTGCAGCTGTAACTTACGCTCCGCTGTGTTCAGTTGTTCAGATATAGTTGCATAAAGTAGGTTATGTATAGAAGATTATGACATGTTCAAAATGGAGTTTGGAACAGTTATTAAGTTCTTCACGAAAGGATTTACTCCAAATGAAATTAAACAGCGATTAGACGGTATATATGGGGAAGCATCCCACTCATATTCTACCATAAAGAATGGGCCAAACCCTTTCGAATGGGTCGAGAAAACATTGAAGACGAAGAGCATGCAGGTCGGCCCTTGGAGGTGCTCACTCCTGAAAACACCCCTCTTGTGGAAAGAGAAATTATGGAAGATCGCGGCTGAAAGTTACAGAAATACCATCAAGATTGGGCCCTTCTAAAACTGCAGTCCTTCGAATTATTCATGAACATTTAAACATGAATAAGGTTAGTCCAAGATGGTTGCATAGACTTCTTTCCTGAGTCCAAAAGCAGCAATGAATCATCTGTTGTTAGGCATTTTTGGAGCTCTGCAGTGGCAACGAGGGAGAAGTTCTGCAAACCATTGTTACAGGAGATGAAACCGTGGTCCTCTACTATGATCTCTTGTCCAATACATAATCAATAGAGTGCGTAAACCTGGTGAAGCATCGCCTCAAAAGGCCTAGGTCACTCAGTCAACCAAAAAGACCATGGCTACAATATTTTGGGACTGCGAGGAATACTCTTCATTGATATCAAGGAGAGAAACAGCACAGTAAATGGGAAGTACTATGCTGACCTACTGCACAGAGTACATGCTTCCATCAAAGAGAAAAGGGCAGGAAAGCTAAGTGGTGGTGTGCGTCTTCTTCAATACAACGCGCCTGTGCACACAGCTTTTGTTGGAAAGGAAGCTGTGATGTGACTTCAAGGAGATCGACCATTCACCTACAGCCCAAATCTAGCTCCCAGTGACAATTTCCTCTTCTCAAAACTCAAAAAGGATATACAAGGAATGAAATTTAAGTGTGACGAAGAAGTGATGGATGCGTTTATGCTCCTTTTGCAGACAAGACTTTGGGGGGGGGGGACGAATAAGTGTTAATTCAAAGATGTGAGAAGTGTATTGCAATAAAGGGTAACTATATTGAAAAGTGAAACATAGTTTTTGTCCTTATCATACCTAAAAATGGTTAGGCCGGAAACTTATGGACCTACCCTCGTATGCTTAATTTACAATAGTAAATTTCAAAAACTGAATTGATAAATAAATTACTACTGTTAACAATAAAATTGTATTTCCCTAGGGAGCATAAATTTGTTGAAATATTTGGTTTTAGTGTCATAAATTGCAATGCATAATTAATTACTTACTTTGCCTTCGCTTTCTATCGTACCTTTAATAAATTAAAATATAATTATATAAACATTTGCCAGAAATAGGACATATGCTAATCGAGTTAACGCATGGTAGAGGTATTAATGATGAAAACTCCCTGATATAGTTATATTCTTCATATGCTATTAAGATATTACTTTTATATATTGCTACAATATCGGATTCGATATAAAAGGGATTAGATTTCAACTACTGGAGGTAAAAATTTAAAACCCAATAGCTAGGGAAATTAAATCTTATGACAAATTTCTAAATTCACTATTCGGCAAAACTCAAACCTTTCTGGTACTAACCCCTTCGGAAAGTGTACAATTCAATATCAGGTTCACAATAAATGCTTTTATTTTATTTCGTATGTAGGAACAGCTTAGAGGCATATTTTACTCTTTTCGAAAATAAAACGTTTGAACTGCAGACACTCATAGGCACAAAAATGTACACTGGAAAATATGCTAAGAATATCGTGGGTATCAATATATGAAAACTATCATACAAATATAATCATTACTTACATTTTCCCTGTAGTTATTAATATTATTTTTATATTTCCAAATACTTTATCCACATGTTATAAAACTGTAATCATAGAGGAAGGAATACTTATTCAAAATGTTCAGTTCCAGAATAATTCTGAAGAAGCTTGTCTCCCTATAATGCGTCATTTTGGCAACCTTCTAACATATCTAATTATATAACTTCTCATAAATTACTGGTACACTTAATGTTTTCCTCAGTATTTACGACCTCTATTCCGTTATCCCGCAATCTAAAGAATCTATTTCCGAGAGTCGTTAGGATGTAATGACGAGTTTTGAGATGACCTTTACTTTATAGGCCATCACACGTCATCAGGAAAACTTAGACCATAAAATTTCGGTATGCCATAAATTTCAAGATTATTGCGCTGACAAGGAGTGTCTTTGGAACTTCATTTAGTATTATACAACTAAGATAGACCCATTTAATATCAAAAGACGGATATTTGTGTTGAAAATACGATTTTTTCACCATTTTATATGGGCATAACGTGGACTGTAGAAGTCATTGCTCTTTAATATTAAATATGTACGTATTAAATAGAAAATGACAGTCACTTATCCTCATATTCTCTTATTATAGGCATTCTGAAAGTAAAGGAATATATGAAACATAAATAGTGAAGCACCTGTTTGGCTATGTTACTGTAAAAAAATAAAAGATTCATGATTTATTCTGCATTTACTGTATTTATGTTAGAATGCGATGTATATTTAGACCTTTTATCATGGAAAGAAAAGTACAAGTTAGCAATTTTATGCATCTGATTACCAACTCAAATGAAAGGTACAGCATATAGAATGAAAAGGGGGGGGGGAACGTTGGAAATGTTCTAACGTGTATTGTAGAGATATATGCACACTGAGCCAATTAGGAGTCAGAATAGAATCGTTTTCTTGTTAGGTTATTTTTAGCTTTAATAGATACAAGAGGATTTAAGATAGTCTATTACTTTACAATACAAGGCCATTCTTACCTGCTCTGTAATAGATTATTGCAGAATGATAATAGAATGTTTAAAAAGAATAACAATGTTTACTACATTCATCAAATCACAAAATTTATCTTACAGTGAATACACAAGCTCAATGTTAAATAAATTCACAATTCACCTGCGATCACAGATCATATAAATATGTGGCCAGGCTATTGCATGAAAAGTTATCTTTAAAAATTCAGTGACTTATTATGCAGTTCATTACATACTTTAAAATTTAATAATATCTGTATCACGCAAGGCAGAGTGTCAGAAATAAATTTCCCTTTTGTGAATATAGAACTTTGTTTTAGGATGAAACAATATAAAATTGCTTCAATCTCCTTTAATTTTATGTATTATAAATCATGTTATAATCAATTGCACATTTTATGTCTGCATACTAATAGTTAAGTCATTTTGCCTATTTCCTGGGTATTAGAACAACTTGTTTACAGATCTTTTAGACATAAACCAGGAGGCGTTGTGGTTTGGAAATGGGACAAAAAGAACCAGATGGTCCTGTGATTTTTGTATATATTTTGTAAGAAGGCTTGTATAAGAAGGGTTGTCAGAATTTGAAAAGATTTGTGTCAGATCCCTAGGTATTGTATGAATGGACAGAAAATTTAGGGCAGGCCGGTCAATAAAAAACCAATTGATGCAACAGAACCTTGGGGGTGTAATAACTTGTAACCAACATTACGTAAAGAAAACCAGGAGAAAAACAGAAGGAATAAAAGTTAAAAAGGGATCGGAGAGCTTGTGGAGTGGAAAGACGCAAAGTGTTAACAGGCATATCGAAAATAGTGGTATAAAAAGAAAAACAGTGGAATGATGAAAGATTTGGTACAATTACTGGGCAGTGGTAGACTAGAATCCATCGGGCTAGTTGCCAACACTCATCGATATTCTCAGAACTTAAAGGCGGCCTTTGAAAGACAAAATTATCTAAATATAAATAAATCGTGTTATTAAGCTCCACGATTCGTGTTCCTCTTTTGCATAATTCCTAGTCCTCTCCCATTGACATAAGAGGGTCATAAAATTCCAGCAATCCACTGACGCAGCTTGACACGGCGATATTCGATAGACAGGAGGAGTAGAGTAGTGTTTAACGCCCGTTTTTACTACTGAGGCACCACAGGCGGTGGACACTGATGATACATGAGATGAAATGATAAATTGGGAAAGGATTTTTTTTTTTAAGGAAGGAAGCTTTAGGGCCTAAGTTTAGGTACCTTGGACACTGATGATACATGAGATGAAATGATAAATTGGGAAAGGATTTTTTTTTTTAAGGAAGGAAGCTTTAGGGCCTAAGTTTAGGTACCTCCCCGGCATTTGCCAGTTATGAAGACTGAGGAAAACCTGGAAAAACCCCCAGTCAGGGAGGACGGTCCTGGCGGGATTCGAACCGCAGACCTCCCGCTCACGAGTCCGTGCCTTAACGACCTCGGCCACCCGTGGCGGTACTAGACAGGAGGAGAAGAGGAAAACTGATATCAATCCAGCAATAATCAATTGAATCAACAAATTCCTCCCCCACTTATCACACTAGACTATCGACAATGATCGCTTGAGAAAATGTGTACTGTATCATTCTGTATGTAGCATCTTTTTTTGGGTAAGTTGTTTTGCTATCGTAGAAATGCCAGGACTTTAAATTATTATTAAAATCGGAATTTAGTAGTAACCATGTGTTCAAAAAGAGACGGTGTTAGAAGGAAGGGACTACCCATTGCTGATCTCACATTATTTCGGCTCTACTGAGGCCAATGCAAGAGACACAATACAAACAAACTGAACGTGAAATCTGGGACCTCGGTGGACACGATTACAATAAAATAAGGCTTATCGTTGCTTCCAGCCTTCCCAAACGAGACGCGTAGTATAAGAGGCGGGTAGGAACTTGGGAATAATGGCTGGATGGAGAATGTCCTAGAAGGGTAAGGTCAATAGAGAAGAAAATAGAAAGGGGTGGAAAGTGCACAACTCTGTAGAGTAAGGAAAAAAGACGAGAGCTTTTGACGGAATTAGGTCTACATACTGCTGCTTCTGAGTTATCAGAACTTTTATTCCAAGTGGTTTATATTGCCATGATTTCAACTTATAGCAAATTCAGGACATGATCGTAATAATTGTAATATCATGTAGTGGACAAATTGCATTACACATCCCTAGTCCTATACATCTTATGTAGCCTTTTATTAAATTAATAAAACTTCTACAACTAAAATTGAAGATGATTTCTACCTTTCTATATATTTTAATTCCAAGTATCAAACGTGTTAAATAACCCCGACCTCATTATCTATTGTCTATATATTTTTCGATTACTTTCTATTCTCCCAAGTTTCATTTTCTAAACTTCTTTCTTTAACTTTCTAAGTATTTCTTATATACATATCAAATACGCCACACTTGTTTTATTTTTAGAAGTTGAGTGAATCATATCATGTTCAGGCTTCAGACCAAAAGAATACACGGATACAAATGTCATAAATATGTATGAGTAAATTCAATATTTTATAGCTTTAATTAGAAAGGCAAAGAAGCAAAAAGTGTGGTTCATATATTAAATCAAATGTGCAGTAATGAATAATTCGTACAAAAACATGCGTGAAATGCAGACGTATGCTGTGGCAAATTAAAATAACGGATGAGCAAATTTCAGGATCACCAAAAACATTTTCTTCTTTGGAAAATGAATTTTAATACCATCGATTATGAGAAGTAAATACCTGAGATAAAAAAAAATATCGCAAGAGTATGCATATTAGATTTCATATGTCATTTGGATATCAGAAAGAAATCTACAAGAAGGGAGCTGCTTTTACTGATGTAAGAACTTGTGACAGATCCTCACACCCATGCATGCCCAAGAGTAAATGATTTTAGATAATGTTAATAGTAATAATTATAAATATATATATATATATATATATATATATATATAGCTTATACAGCAAACTGGGACAGTTCATGTATTGCTACAATAGATTCATCGCTACCTGGAGGTTTGTCTCCATGACAATAGAGAAAAGGTTGCCTTTTGTTATCTTTTGTGTTTTTTCTGCTGGTAATTACTGGAAAGATAGGTCTCTGTACTATAACAAAGCTAAGTGCATGCAGGTGGCCGAACAATAGATCATTTTGTATTTTAGTTGCTGAAGATGCTTCATAATTCGTTGAAGGTAGAACGGGGAACAGGTGTCGGCGATAACGTCGTCACATCGTACGACCCAAGAAAATGTCAGAAAGGGAATAAATTTAAAATAAGCGCGTTTGGGGGCCCGAGAGCTCACCAATAATATTTAAATATTTCAAAGGCTCAGGGAAGCCGTGGGAGCTGTGCTGTCAACCCCACGTAACATTATGAAACCACGTAGCGACGTTTGGATTTCATATATAAGGAAAAACAATCTAGCAAAAGCACGCTTCTCAGTTACATTCGGTTCATTCACATATACGTTTTTACCAGATGACAGACGCAGTTCAGATCAGGAAGCTAAGGCAGTACAACGTACCAGATCGATTTACCAGGGGTAGTAGACGAGAGGCACACAGATGCAGCATATTTAGCACGTGTCATCAAAGTTATAGAGATAACGAACCAGAACGACAACATCCACATCTGCATATAAAAGCCGCTTCAAATCGGGCACATCCAACATGGGGAGACATCGTTGACACACCCGAGTAAAAACCCGCATAAAACTGAAAATCAACTATAAATGATATACCAGAGCTGTGTGGCGTTATTCAGATGTAATCTAATGAATAAACGTGGTGTAATTTTTACCTGAATTTTTTTTGGATTCCAGAGAACAAAAACTAAACAATGATCTGCATGGTAAAAACTGGCCAGCTCAAAGACGAAGTTTCATATAATGCGTAATAATAATATATTGAAATGTTTAGAAAATAAAAGAAGAAAGCACAAGGAAAAAGTTCATTTTTTTTTATTTTACGCCCGAAGAAATCCATCGATCCTGGCCGGAATTGAACCCGCGATCTTCAGTTTAGGAAACAAGTATGGTTAGTTACCACTACGCCACCAGGACCGACTCGATGGGACTACTGGTAGTGTTATTGAAGGGAAAGATACCGAGGGATTCATAGAAACAATTAAAATCAAGAGAAGTGGTAGAAAAAGTAGCATAACTTCAGGATGTTGGAAGATAAACGTGATAAAGGGACCCAAAACTGATCAAATTGTAAATCATTCACGCATTTGAAGATCATGCCAGGAATAATATATACCATCGCGGGGTAATACAAGTGTACCAATTAAAGAACATAGAATTAGAAATTCTTCGAACGAATCTAAATCCAAACATATTTCCTGCATACAGATAAATAATCAATACATGTGTGCAAGACACGTTTTTCTTCAAGCGTTTCAAATTAGTATTCACATAGCTGGAATATTTTGTCGGTAACTTATAAAAACAAGCAACAAGAGCAAGTTGCTATATGTGTTATCATATGCATAGTCTGAATCAGATTATTCCGATATAGTAAACAAAATTTGCAATCACAGCTTCTCCTTCCACAGCAGGCGGATCAAAATCTTCTTCCCGAAAATCCGGAGAAAACCGAAACGAATAACTATAACAGACCGAAATTACATCTAGATTTCGGCATTCTCTAATTATGCACCATGTAATTCAAAAATAAATTCAAAAGGATGTGCATCAGGCCGAAATGAGATGAGAAGAAAGCACTTCTTCTATCGTGCCATAAATTTGGTATTTTGTATGAATGAGAGCATACTTTGAAGCGCTTCTCTGCATATTAATAAATAGACTAATTCTCTTAAGCTAATAGTTTAATAAAGTAAAAATCTCCAGAAATTGCGCATTTTATTCTTTCCGTGTTGGTTTTGTTCTATTATAGAGCAGCATTTTAAACAAAAGCTAAATAATTATCCACAAACATCTTGTAGGACCAGAATCTTGATATTCTCCAAATATTTTATAGATATAAAATGGTTTTACACACTTTCCTTGTGCTTTCTTCTTTTATTTTCTAAACATTTCAATATATTATTATTATTATTATTATTATTATTATTATGCATTATATGAAACAATAGCTTGCAGCGAGGGATCCAGATTTGACTTCTACAGAAATAGTACACCATAATTATAAGATATTACGATGTAATCATTTATTAACATGTGTCTTGAAATGCTATATATATATATATGTATCTTTATTCGCGACTAGCTGGAGCCATTCGTAAGGATGTCTTTTGTATTTGCACGAGACCTTTCTATTATAGCCACTGTCCTTGAGGAAACAAAGTAAGATAGAAAGCAACAGCGTTTCCATTTTGTGCGGTCACCTCCCAAAAAAAGGAGAGAAATCACTCCGAAATGACTGCCAACGAACGAAAACACACAGACAGCGAAATCTTATAGCCACACAGAGAACAGGATTTCAAGTTTGATTTCTACAATAGTCCGAAGCCGGGTTTATGCAACCAACAAGGAAACAAAGTTTAGGACGCTTCTGAAAAGTTCCGAAATTTGAATCCGTGTAGCATGAGGCTAAGAGAAAGTACAAATAGCCCAATTTCTAAGGCATTTGGGACAGTTTCACAGTTCTCAGTAGATCCAGGAACCGAGCGCGCGCGAGTAATCTCAAACGCAGCAAAAGAATTAACTATTGTAGTGAAGTGTGAAACGGTGCAACGCTAGTAAATCGAAATATCTCTAGCTCAAATCATAGAAAAATAGTTACTTGTCGTGCTAACAGTGTCAATTATATTCTAAAGTGTCAAATTCCGAGCAAACAAATGGACATTTAACTAGATCACAATTCACTTCTGCCAATTCTGCACTGTCAGGTTAAGCTAGGGATAAGACGCTAAACAAAAAAACTAAAGTGATGGCGTCCTGAGTTAACAGTAATTCAACAGACAGTGCAGCAAGCTATATAATTTTCTTGCAACCTTACATAAGGAGAATTTTTTTTTTTTTTGAGTAGTGTTTAACGCCCGTTTTTACTACTGAGGCACCACAGGCGGTGGACACTGGTGATACATGAGATGAAATGATTAATTGGGAAAGGATATTTTTTTTTTTAAGGAAGGAAGCTTTCCAGGCCTAAGTTTAGGTACCTCCCCTGCATTTGCCAGTTATGAAGACTGAGGAAAACCTGGAAAAAACCCCAGTCAGGGAGGACGGTCCTGGTGGGATTCGAACCGCAGACCTCCCGCTCACGAGTCCGTGCCTTAACGACCTCGGCCACCCGTGGCGGTCACATAAGGAGAATGCTTGAATGTAAACAAATGCTTGTAGTTAACTGAAGAACAAAAGTTTTCTGAAACGAATTAAAGAAATTGCTGACGATTTAGAGAAGTTTGTTTAAAATAATTTAATGTACTTCTCTTTAGATTGAATGAAATCGTTGATATAAGAGATGCAGCTCAGCTTTCAATATTTCTTAGAGGCGTAACTTCTCAATTCATCATATTTAAAAACCTGTTTCATTTGGCCTCTCTTAATTGTCAGACAAGAGGGAACATATTTGAAAGCAATGGTAAGAACTACAAAATACTCTCATTACAATAGAACAATTAGTACGTTTATCGACTGACATGGGTCTTTCCATGGTGCACAACTTGGCAAGACGGCTATGTAAACATTTATCTGACAGAGTACTCTCAGAAGATCAACATAATCACCAGCATTCATCGTACTTTGTAGTTAATCAATATTATTTAAAATGTTTATGAAATTGGTCGTACGATTTCATTTTTGCTTAACCAGTCCAAAGATTTACTGAAGAATTTACATCTGACTGCAGCAAGGTCACGCAAATGACGAGTTTTTCTTTTAACGCATAATTTACCAGCCGTTTCACGCCCTGAATTCATTGGGACGCTGATGACCTGAGATGTTAAAGATCGTCCGTAAATAAAATAAACCAATCATTGAATTATAAATTAATTTTAAACGCGTAGTTAAGTAGTAAAAACAAACCGCCGTAAGGGAGTACATGCAGCTTTTGAACTAGGCAACAGCACGCATACGCTATTGACTGAGCTCTGTCTCAGGTTCCTTCTTGTTTAGTGCTGTCGTCATTCGCTCAGTAGTATATTGCATGAAGTCATTTAACTGTTTATTTAATTCTATACAATAACGATCTAATACTGCAGTTACATAAATGTACTCATTTCTAATCCTTTTTTACATTTTAGCAATATTTATAACATATAAATCTTCAGACAAATGCCATATAAGCAGTATCGTAGGGTAAGTATTGTAACTTTCTCCAAGATGAGTGGTTACTTGTTGCTAATTTTTATTATTGAGAATTGTGCTAAAGATGTATGGAGAATAACACTAATTAAGGTAATGATGAATAATAAGCAATCCCCCGTTTTCAAAATAAGGGAAATTTGTTAAAGGATGTTTCGTGGGGGGATTTGTTTCCAAACACTAAATATACATTAATCTGCCCCGCGTTCCTTCATATACTGCATTCATAAGTTATGCAACTTTGTCAGCTCCTAAGCTTATTCCCAGCTGTGGGCTATTTTGGTAATTTGTGACGTAGACAACACAATTATACTAGCATTTTAAATAACCAAGACATACCTCTTATGTGCGCAATTTCCTTACTTACAGCACACGCCTCATGAAACTAGACACAGGCAACAGGACCTCAGCTGTTACTGACGTCAACATAGTTAATGTAGTGATACCAACATTTAAAACTACTAGTTCAACATCGGTTGAAAATAATCGATTGTGAACATTGTCAACTTTAATGCATATCTAGTTCCTTCGAAGCTTGTTGTAAACTATCCATTCTATTGCAACTAAAACATTCCATACGGAAACTCTTGTCAGTTGATAGTGCCTATTGCAGTGACCTATTTATATAAAACAACTGAATCCTACAAGCAACATTAATGTTTGCTTTGAGTGCAAAAATAACATATCCAGGCAGGATGCCAACACGAAATTGCAGTGTGTAAATTGTAATAATTGATTTAATAATCAATGTATTAATTATTCGGAAGAGAATATTAAATTCATAAAATTATAAAATAAACCTTTAACATTTACATATGCAAAGAAGAAGCAGCTTGTAAGATGAAAATCTGTTAAGACATCTTGATAAGTCTATTGTATATAATTTATAAGCTCATTATAAAGCTAATATTTTCCCTGATAAATGGAAGTTAACCATGGTTACTCCAATCTTCAAATCTGGAGATTGTAAAATGATTACAAATTACAGGCCAGTGGCCATTTAGTCAACTCCAGTCAAAATATTTTAAAACACACTTTATAAATGTATATTCCGGCATGTTAAAAACAGTATTAGTATTAATCAGCATGGATGTATGCCCAGTAGATCTACTGTGACGAATATACAATTCTGTCCACTGTGTATCAGGTGAATTAGATAATAGATGTGAATCTGATGTTATTTATACAGACTTTCAAAAGTTTTGATAAAGTTGATCATGATAAATTAACAAACAAATTACCGTTATGTGGTTCTTATAAGACTATCATATTTTTATGACATCATATTTAAATTCCAGGTCACAAGTTGTTAAATATAAAAACAGTACATCATACAGCTTTGAAGTTTACTCTGGAGTGCCTCAAGGCTCAAATTTAGGTCCACTATTATTTCTTTTGTTTATTAATGATATATCATTACTTGTTAATTCTTCTAAAAATCTGTAGCTCTATAAAACATGTTTCTGATTATGCTAAACTTTAAAATGACCTGAATGCTTTAAATAAATGGAGTAAAGCAAACAATCTTCTTTTCTAGACTGAAAAGTATGTTGATTTTATTAACACTAAAGATGAAACAAAATTACAATTAGTCGAAATAAAGAATGACCTTGGAGTAATTTTAACAAAGTCTTATCATTTACTAAACATATTAATACCATTCTTAGTGTATCACATAAGAATATTGGAGTTAATATTCGTAATTCATTTTATTTTAATGATGTAAAAATTCTATTTACTTTATATAATACCTTTGTCAGATCTAAACTTGAATATGCTTCTGTTATATGGAATCCCTACATTGACAAATCTGTTAAATTTATTGAAATAATTCAATGCAAATTTCTGAAGTATGCATTTTTCAAAAAGTTTTTTTTTTTCCCCCTAATTTAATTTCTTCTGACACTTTACTTCAATTATTAGAGTACCAAAGTTTATTTCACTGAAGAAATCGTCACTTGTTACTTTTCCTTTACAAACTATTACACAATAAGGTTGACGATTCAAACATAAGACAATCAATATACTTTTATGTTCTAAATATCACACTAAACCGATTTTGTAACATACATTTTATTCCAAGGGTTAATATTGATGCATATAAACATTCTCCTGTGCTTAGAATTCAAACCTCATATAATAAATTACATCATTTATCTATTTATATATTTAAATATATACTTTCTATTAATGTAACATTATCAATTTTGTATTTTTTTTCGTTACTTTTTTGCCATATTTGATTTGTTGTATTCTGATTTTATTTTGTTTAATTTTTTCTTGTGAGGAAGGATATTGTATCTGATTAAGTGAACATTGTATTTGGGAAATCTGAAATGTTCACAAAATAAACAAATAAGTAAATGAATATCCCCAGCTGAAATGTTGATGTACAGGAGTTAATGATACCAGAGTATGAGTATCTGGATAATTTATGTAAATAAATTCAAAGGAGCAGAATATGGAACAAGGAAATAATAAAAAGAAACATCTTCGAATCCGGGATTTCGAATGTGGAAAAACTCATCTTGAATTGCCTCCAGAATATATTAAACCTAGAATAAAGACCAGTCTATTTCAATGATATGAGACATTTGCTTGATGGAGCGAATTCGGACGGAATTACATGCAATAGAACAGATGTAAAACAAATAATGTTTTTAATGCCTACAATGCCGGAAATATTACATATGAAATGTTATTTTGATTCATAAAAACCACCATATTAACGATAAATATAAATTTTGATCTCGATACTGATAGCTTAACACCTTAAAAAAGGTGTTAATGAAAATGAATGAATGAAGTTAATTTCTTATGCCTAAAATATATAATATACATTCACTTACTGTCAATATGTATTGTGTAAATAATACAACAAAACAAGAGCAAAATTCATTCAAGGGGAAAGACCTTTAATAAAGGTTTTAGTGAAATGTAGCGAATTCAGGTAATTATATGATATATTTCAGTAAATTTTTCCACGTTGTTTGTAAGTAAAAACTAATTTCAATATTTGCAAAAAGAGAGAAACAATTGATTATCTGGTGGCGATGAAGTAATATCCAGCTAATATATTTACGTTATTCTACATCACATAGTCACGCGATTCTAATATTTTTGTTGCAACATCAAATCACCAACAATAGAAAAAAAAATATTTGTTGCAGTAGACCATTTCTCTACCTATCTAATTATATCTGGTGTTAAGGACAAGCAATCAAAAGAGAAAATATTTAGGGTATTCGTTCCTCTACCTGATGAGGAAAAGTGTGGCTTGTATGTGGTCTATCCAGAAATCGCTTCTTTTATGCAAACTTCAGCTATTATTATCAACACCACAGAGACTAAGTACTAGCAACGGATCCATCGATTCGATTGTTCTACAGCAAGCCAACTCGTCGTTGCAACTTTGAAGTATTTTGAAGTAGGCACGCTCATTTATATATGTAATTTTTTTTTTGGGGGGGGGTATTTGCATCTTAACATCGTTGATTTGCATATGGCCTCTCTGTCATAATTATCAACTCTTTTGAATGTGTTATATAGTTAGAACTACTACTACAGAACTGTTTTAAAGAATATATAACAAGACAGCAAACTTAAAAGCATAACTAACTCACCAACTATCAAACATTTGACCTTTTAAGAATGCATAATTCAAATGAAAGTAATTATTTATGATCAGATGCACTGTAAAATCATTGACCTCCAAGTATTTTACTTAAGTGTCTCGATACCTACAATTCTTGCATGGTTCATTTCGGACTCTGTAATTTATAAAAGCGATTGTGAATCAGCGAGACCAACATGTGATGTAGTGGGACGCTGATTTTACTGTTACATTTGGAGAATTTTATCTGCTTGAACTCGTTATATATTACATATTAATACTCATGCGTTAAATGTAGTACCTGTATATTATTGATCATTAAAATTATAAACAGATGAACATACATAGAATGATTTAACCTTTTATAGTATTATGAATAATGACATAAAATGTGTTTATTTATTTTTTAATTTTTAACTTTCCGCTTTCTATGTTTTCAACGTTAAAATGTTGCATTGAATTCTTAGGAACAGTTGAATAGGCTTATTTCAATAATTTTAATTAAATATTTGCCATATAATTAAGCATCCCAGTGAGGGTAAAAACATAAATGCATTATGATCTGCAAGTAGGTCTAATTTAAGTTACTGGAAACATCTTTATATTGTTGAGCTTAGGGTTTTTTTTTTTTTTTTCCCTTTTTGCTAATACATGTATATAAGTAATTCTTATTTCAACCATTGTAATTTAATATTTGCTATACAATTAGACATTGCAATATTCAACTAATTAGGGAGAAAACAAATTATGGCTTTTTATATCGTTAGATGACCTTTATGAATTTCTTGTAAAATCTGAAGGAAAATGTTTCATATTAGCCCTTTTAATATAATGGTAACACGATATTTATTTCGTCTTGATAAAGGAAAGCATTTGAATACTGCTCTGTTGTCAAAGAAACCAGTCCCTAAAACCTAATTGTTGAAGATACAATATATATTTTCTCTTTTTAAGATTGGTACACTGTTCTGATTGTATTATTTTCTTTTTAGTACATTTCGAAATGTATAAAACTTATGCACTTATTTATATTTACTCGGGTTCTGTTGATTACACCATTTTAATTATAACCCATTTTTTATTATTGACGTTTTCAGAATCTAATCACATTAATATATCCCACATATAGTGATTTATTCTCATTGTTTCACTAATGATCTTGAAAGCTTGTCTTTGAAGGAAATTTAAACATAGTTTATCACATTTTCAGTAAGTTATTTATGCGCAGTTATGGAGTATACAATTATTCGCTTCCCAGAAAGGACAACTTAATTAATATTTTCATTATAGATCTTATGAAATAGGGATTATTCACTAAGTACGCTGTTTTTATCCATTAACTTTCGAAAAGTCGCTTCCTACATTCTAGATTAGATACGCAAGTAAACATTAACTATTCTAGTGGCGCATAGTGGTTTGTTCAATTTTTAAAAAAGGTTAAATAAAAGTTTACTTTGAATTTCAACTAATATTTGTTAGTTTTCTCCTTGATGAGCATTTATTTTTTGAAAATACAGCATCAGAGTATTGCAATTGTGTGCTCTTATTTCTCGAAAATACATTTTAAAATAATATATATATATATATATATATATATATATATATATATATATATTAGTATTCTTTCTCACAAAATAAAATTTATGTACGTGTGCTTACAGTTTGCCAATGAAGTTTAGAGCAGATAAACAGCTACAAGTCTTGAATATGCTTGAGAGCATTTTTGCCTATTGATAAATATATAGAGCTATATAATATTTTAATTTTGTATGATTTTATCCATGCGATTAAAATCGGCACTCTCCCAATAGTGCGAAATGTTTTATCTTCTTTCTTTTCTTAAGAAAGCCTACTTAAAGCTTTTACTCACCTTTTGCTCTGCTCCTTCCAACAGCTAGAAACTTCAGAAATGCATTTTGGCAATTATGGGCTACATTTGGAACCTTACTTTCTGCTCTTATTAGTGTATAACACCTTACAGTGAATCAAAAAAAAAAATATTTATCGGAAGTTCATATTTAGAACAGGTGAGAGAAGAAAGAGAAATTTTAAGTAGCCATCAGAAGGCACATATACTTAGATATAAGGGCATATATAAATACCTTGAGCAGGATGCATTCAAAATAAGTAATCTAGTACGAGAAGAGGGAACACCACAATAGCAGATAATAAGCAGTAAAGAAGAAGCAAAGGAAGAAAGAAGATCAGAACCATACGCATACAAAGACAACCCCAAAACACTTATAGCTTAACAAGAATAGAAAATATACAAGACAACTTTAATCAAATCAACAGAAAGAGAATGTTAGAGGAGAAGGTAAAGGCAACGAAGAAGGAAGTCATGAAGGAGATGAAGATACCTAAATTTAAAATAGAAGGGGATAATTTTGATTTACAACCTGAAGTAGAGGTGAAGGCTTTTACCTATAAGAATTATGGGACCGGGAAGAAGATGGAAGAAGTAAGATTATAGATGAAGATTAAAGAGTGTTGAAGACCCACGGGAATGAGCGGCGGGAGGAGACGAAGAATAGAGAAGTGGTGTCCGGAGAGGAGGAGCAGAGCGCGAGAAAGTGCAACCAGGCAGGGGTCGAGGACGATCAAGAGAGATTGAAGAAGGGACGGTTGGAAGAAAAGATGGAGAGTGATATGGTGGAAGCGAGGCGATAGTATTTAATGGGTTAAAGTGTTGGGACAAATAAATGAAACGAGTAGGAAAGTTTAATAGTGATAAATGAACTTTAAGTGGAGTACGTTGTTAAAGAGAAGGTGATTATTATGATTGAGATGAATTAAGAAAACTTAAACAAACGTACCGCTGGTAACCAGTGGTTAGTAGTATAATAATGGAATACATTAGGATAGAATAGCTGGCTACCAGCTATAGTTCTTAATGGCTCCCAGTAATTTTATTAATTTGGTAGATTTTGGAGGATTAAATTGGAAAGTAGTTTAGTAAACTTATATTTTGGTTTAATTTAATTATTTTGACTTATTTTGACTATTTTATTACATTATTTTAATGTAGTTATTAGGAAAATCTGTAAAATAATGTAGTAAGTGATTATTGTATTGAATATTTTATAATAATAAATGGAAATTTTGATATACGCGCCCTGGTTTAGGAACCAGGTACCAGGGTAGCGTATATAGACTTTAATTTATTTTTTTATTTTAGTTCATAAACAGCGTGACAAAATTGTGGTATACCTTAAAATTTTAAGTTTTGGCACAAAAATCAGATAATGAGATCGTTTATTAGCACTTTACATATTTTTATATATTTCAATAATTAGCTCTCAATATTAAGTACGTTACATGTGCTTTAAGTTTATCAAGTGAAGCAAATGTTTCTTTTTCGTTTATTATTTATTTATTTATTCTTGCCTTTCTCTCTCTGCACTAGGCGACTCTCCATTGTCACTACACGCATTCTATTTCATTGACATTAAGAAATAAAAATCATATCTTTTAGTATTTCCAGCCAAAAGCAATGCTCATATAGTTACCATCAAAAATTAGTCAGTCCTGGTGGTGTAGTGGTTACTATACTTGCCTCCTATACCCAAGATCGCGGGTTCGAATCCGGCCAGGATCGATGGATTTTTCCGGGCGTAAAAATCCTAAGTATGGCTTCCTTCGGAAGGGAAGTAAAGCCGTGGGTCCCGTGTCGTACATTTACGGCACGAAAAAGAACCTCAAGCCTGAAAGAAGAGGCCTCTGAGCAAAATTTGTCGGCCGTTTCACGCTCTGAATTGAATGGGACGCTGATGACCTGAGCTGTTAAAGAGCGTCCATAAATAAATCAATCAAAAAAAAAACATCAATTGTTAAAGAATTTCATGGATATGACAAGTGTTGGTAACCATATATTAATATTGAGCGGATTCTGAAATGTAACTACATAAAGGAAGCAAAAAATGGACTCTGGAATAGTTGGAAAGTTCATATATGTATAAAATAATCGGATAATTCATGAGTTCAAAGATGAATTTTGAAATATAATGTGGATTAGGTAAGATTTTGGATTGGATGTCTCAATTAATTGTTTTTCCCTGATAGTTAGACCACTTTCTGTTTCGGCTAAGTCACCATTGCAATATTCCGAGCGAGAGTGTAAACCTCCGTCCTGTCCATTAATGTCAGTTAAAACAAGATTCGCAAACACGGGTAGTATACCTGATATAGGTTCAAATCCCTGGGGGCTGGCAATCTGACCTCGAAGCTTTACGTGTTTTCCCCTGGTCGCTTAGGTGAATGCTGGGGTGGATTTTGCCTTTCTATAAATCTTCCGTTCTTAAGTTTCAATTCATTTCATTCCATTGATTCTGTTGCAGGGCCGAAAAGGCCACACGATGTGGTCTGATGCTATGTGCAATGAGCCGGTGGTATGCGCTTTAAAAATGTTTCTGTCCCTAGGGGATTCGAATTTCTTTAAGTGAAATCTATAGGTGCCCGATTGCTCTATTGAAAAAAAATTTAGGGACACCGTGTAGTTCGTATCTACCACCCCTTGGTTCTAGCTGCCTGGTGTGCCCTTCATCTCATCTATCCATTCAAGTAGTACCCCCCAATGAAGGAAAAGGCACAAACGTCGAGCACTGCTGAAATAACGAAATGATTTCTCTGACCCTGTCAATCCAATCTTGGACAGTGAACATGTTAATTGATATATTTTTAGCTAAGAATGGTCAGAAATGTTACTGCGAACACAGAAAATGTGCTTGATATTTTCAATAAATGGATCTAAATTAAAATATCCAATGACAGCAAATCAGATAACTAGGACCACGGATAAGTACAGAATTTTAAACCAATGTTGTGTAACGCAAAAGTAACCTTTCGGCATTTCATATATTAAAATGTTGCTATACATATCTGGCACATTGAAGGAAGGCCGAGGCCATCGGTGCAGAAAGTATGTTTATTTGCAATTTTCAGAGGTATAAAAATGTGTAAATATTAAGCATTGCTTTCGCACACTGTTCCTTCTTGAATGGCACTGAAAGTAGGAAATGCATGTGACTTTAGGCACTTATTGCATTATACATTTTGTGCAGAACCGCAGTGTGCACAGAAATGGAATTGTTTTGTTTCTTTAAATTTACTCTGCTGCTAATAAGAGTTTAGCCTCTTTATTGATGTATATTTGTAGCTAATTTTCAGATACAAAAACTTGTATTGCATAAACTGCTCTAAAACTAATTCCACAAAACATTGTATGTTTATAATAAGTCACATACATTTGTTTTTAACTGACACGTGCATACTGTGGCAGTCCTCTGTAGAGCGCATTTAAATAATTATCATAAGGCGAACTGGGCCGTTCCTCAAAACACTTCCTTGTAACTCATTTCCATCACTATTTCAAATAAAAATAAAAACAGGAAAAGAAGGGACACAGATGTTCACTGAAAGTACAATTACTGCCAAATGCAATTAGCGCATATAAGTAACATTATTTGAGTAACAGATTCAGAATGGGCGTCGACCAAGATGGCCATACCGAAGCAATTGATAAAACATGCACTTTCCGCAAATTTCACTATAAACCGTTGGAAAAACATCACGCATTACCCTACTGTCATGCGGAAATTTACTCTTCCTCACGAACAATCCTGTCACCTCTAACTACTAACCGAACTAACTGTTACTTCCCCAAATTGTAAATGCTCACATGCCATATGTGTCCCGAATCACCTTGATCGATGTATTCGTCTATTACAACATCACTCTGAACAAAAATACACACAAAGAAAGGAAATAAAATGAATGCATAATAATTATACAAAAATTTGTTCTATAACAAAAAAAAAAAAAAAAAAAAAAAAAAAAGAGAAAGAAACTATTTTGGAAGATTTTGTTTTTGTCCTTCCAACTTAAGTGTCGTTTATGTCAAAGCATTTACATTGCAAAATATGTTTCGTTCTACCTCTCAATACCACTAATAACCGCTGCACTATAAACTGCAATGTGGTGTGTATTAAAAACAAACAAATCAACTGCCACTGCACCGACACGGTATGAGGTAGAAATACCATGCTTATGATGATTAAGGAGCACTAGTTTGGCTCTTACCTGCCTGTACTGTGCTGCAGGGTGAGTCCCTACCCTATATCCGCCGTAGGTGCTTATATGCGGAGTCATCCGCAGGTTTAGTTGACCTCACAAAAGTGGCGACTTAGTCACAGTAGAGATGCAGCTAAGCAGAAGGGTACACAGGCTTGTCGTTTCCCTGGCATAGAGCGGATTCACTAGTTGTTGGCATCATAGCTCACGACATAGGATACAGTGACTGCAATGACAATTAGAGCAAAATAAAACTTCTGGTTTCATAGGAATAATATTATGTGTAATATAAGGTGATATGGCAAGTTAAATCCTTTTACAGTACACAATTATCACAGTAGTACAAAACAAATTATACTAGTCATCAGATGCATACATAAAATGATTACAAAATGTTACACTTTACAAAATATTAATAATTTAGAAAAACCTAAGTTTGCGTGATATACAATTTCAACGGGATACGTTTATTATACAAATAGGGGCCTCCTATTAAACTTGTGTAAATATAGTTAAATAAAAACACAAATAAACCAGTATTACTAAGACACCAAAGCTCTGAAAGAAAGATAATACAACATGAACAGAACCACATCAAAGTTATGTTCCGACAATGGCTACATTCAGTACAGAGTATTGAACTAACTACGCATGTGCATGCTACTTACTATGCTAGCATGAAATCAGTAAATTACACATGTTACCAGTAAATATATATATATTTAAGTTTGTCAATCATAAGGATTTCCTTTCCTTTCTCTGTTCCCCCCTTTTCATTTTTTCTTATTTTGTTTTTCACCAGGTGTAACCATCGAGTTTGAGATTCGCCTAGTATTGCTGCAATGAAGATATCTAAATAAACTTAACTTTTTAAAAATTTTTAAGTCACTTAAAAGTTAATCTGCAACATAAATTAACATCCCGGGAGTATTAGCAAGACTAAAGAAAATAGATTCAAATTTATATTGTCTGCGGCGGTTTTATGTTTTTTATATATTTATTATGGGAATGGTTAGTTGATTTTAATAGTATTTCGTTTGTAAAGAAATGGCGGTGAATTAGCAAAATGTTCGATTTATTCCCCGCTGACAGAATCTTGACTCTTCCGAGATGCACAGCTAGCTCGAAGTCATACTCACCATATCTGGCCTCTGACAGATGTGATGATCTCAGGCTTTTGGATTCAACCAAGGGAGGAAAGGACTTGGTTGCGAGCTGTTGAATGAAATACATGAATACACTGCACTTGCTATTTATTCAGCACTTTATCTGACTGAACCATGGTAAGGAACGAGATGAGATGTTTTCACGCTATTGTTTATTGGACACAGTTTCCTACTTCACTCGCACCTCATATTTGTGATCTAATTAAATGTTCATTTGTTTCGTCGGAACCTAACACCCACCTCCATTTCAAGATACATGTTAATAAGCGATTACATCGTAACATCTTATAATTATGGTATACTATTTCTATGGGAGTCGAACCTGGATCTGTCGGTCCTGGTGGTGTAGTGGTTACCATACTTGCCTCCTAAACCCAAGATCGCGGGTTCGAACCCGGCCAGGATCGAAGGATTTTTTCGGGCGTAAAAATCCTAAGTATGGTTTCCTTCCCTAAGTAAAGGCGTGGGTCCCATGTCGTTCATTTACGGCACGAAAAAGAATCTCAAACCTGAAAGAGAGGCCTCTGAGCAAAATTTGTCGGCCGTTTCACGCCTTGAGTTGAATGGGACGCTGATGACCTGAGCTGTTAAAGAGCGTCCATAAATAAATTAAAAAAAAAAAAAGTAATGGGAAACAAACTAGAAAAGTTCAAAGAAAGCTGTTTGAATTGCTGGTGTGTTGCAATTTTGCACATATTATGTTTAGTGCGCTACAACCCTTGAAGACCCTGATACTCTGGATTACAGCTATTCAGCTGTTTATTTTAGTTACGTTTATCGCCAGCCAGTTTCTTCCATATTTTTGCTAACTCTGACCTATTTGCACACTAGAAGATACGATATATGAAACATTCACTAGTAGGTTTAATTAATCGGAGATTTCAATACGAGAATTTGGGATAAAAACAGCACAATAAACAGGGAGTGAAGTGAGAATAATGTTGTGACAATAGACGGGCGGAAATTTCTTTAATTATAATGCTTTCAACTTCTAAATTCTTAAGCGAATAATGAAGGAAAGCAGACGTTTATCAAGGAAAATGGGAAAATATGATTAGATTACATAATTTGCTCTCAAGATGCCATAGCATGTATTTCAGGTTATGAACATGTAAATAGATACGAATCGTATCGTTTTCCGCTGCATTTGAAGTTACGAGTTGTAAAGGAAAAACAGGGGAGTGGGTGCCGCAAGTTATCATGGCTCAGGGGTAGATATACCAGTAGAGAGAATGTAGGCTATTTAGAAGGACTGAACAGTACAATAGGGGAAGTAATTACGAGTAAGAAAAATGTAAAACAGATAATTATACAACAGAGAAAGTTACGGCAAAAAAAAAACAATAATGAATGAAACGGGTGCTACACCAACACATGCAAGAAGTCAAAGAAGAAGAAAATAACTTTAAGAAGTTTCAGAGAGGACCGAGCGGAGGCAAATTGAGTGGGATTTACATTTTCCTACGTAAATAATACAAAAACATCACAGCCGAAGGTAAGCAACAGCACAAAAATTAACTTTTTACTCTGGAAGACGGGGACTTGGTCGATATTGGAAATTAGTGAAGCAAACTAAATCGGGGAAACAAGTGAAATAAAGTTTTATTGCAGAATCATTGTTATAGCATATTGCTGAGGTATTGGGGGCGTAGCTCAAGCATTTATGAGGGAATTTAATTATAGAACTTCAGAGAGGTATTTTATTAAGCTTACATCGAAATATAGCAAAAGGCGATATTATCAATGCAATAAATGGGTTGAAAAATGGATAAAAAACATCAAAAGCGTTTGGGACACTGGGAAATATGGTGAATATGAAAACAGCTCGTAACAAAATGATTAATGAGAAAAGATGAAGGGGAATAATCACGTTGGACGACGGCGTTACAGCCCAGAAGATTCAGTTCACACAATTAAGTACTGGTTGTGCATAATACGACTGCACCATTTAAAGGGCTTTATGCTACCAGCATCAGAATAGTAATTGCGATAAAATATACTTTAAAAAAAATAGAATCTGATGACTGTAGAAGAGGGGAGCAAGAAAGATATAAAAAAGACTTGGGCAAACTAAACAGCAGGATTCTAGATAAAATAAAATACACTTTAAGTCCCATGCAATTTCATAATCGCATTAAAAAGCCAATCGTGCAGTATTAAATAAATATGCTTGTCAATATTATTATTTTTATTTATAGAATATATTTTTCCCCCTGTGGTGCCAAAAAGTGTGCTAGAACAGTACCCTAGTACCATTTCAAATTGTTTCACACCGTCGAGAGGTTGGGACAATAATTGTCTAGGATCAATTCCAGGTCCGTCAACAAGTAATGTGTATGAAATATAGTAACAAAAGATCATTGATGCAAACGATTTTTTTTACAGAAAATAATAAAAATCTAGCTAACAGCGAATAGAAAAGGGAAAGTTGCCAGGAGAAGGGTGAAGCCGGAAATAAGGCTGCCTTTATTAATTTAATATCTAAAGGCTGCAGAGTTATATCTATAAAAGCATTAGATTTGATAAGGGTAATTGTTATGTATATGTATAAGGGAATAATTTAGAGATAGGTATAACAGAAATTGAAATAATTTGTAACTTATACTTGTGAGTATGTCATTTGACAGGTGATTGTATCTTCTTCCTCTTCTTTTTTTTTTGATTGATTTATTTAAGGACGCTCTTTAACATCTCAGGTCATCAGCGTCCCATTCAACTCAGGGCGTGAAACGGCCGACAAATTTCGCTCAGAGGCCTCTCTTTCAGGCTTGAGGTTCTTTTTCGTGCCACAAATGTACGACACGGGACCCACGGCTTTACTTCCCTTCCGAAGCCATACTTAGGAGTTTTACGCCCGAAAAAACCATCGGTCCTGGCCGGGTTCGAACCCGCGTTTTGGGTGTAAGAGGCAAGTATGGTAACCACTACACCACCAGGACCCTCTTACAAAAGGGTTTTGTATACATTTTGTAGTAAAAGATGTGAGAAAGAGACAGAGATGTACACCTGACGCCTCGTCCACTGACCACTCCTTAGACAAGGCTGAGGAAAGGGTAAACTATATTTTGTTAGGTCACGAAACTTCTGCCCAGGAAATACTTAGGAGTTCACAGTAAGAAAACATGTGGCTGTAACGGGATAGTATTTGATCAAAGTCAGACACAGTATTAATTTAAGAGAAAAGGGGAATGTCAGAACGGAGACGAAAATGTTTTATCACAGGAAAGCCGGGGGTACAAGGTATTGAAAACAGCCCATAAACACGTGCGTTATCTCTGAGAACATTTAAAAATCTACAACTAAAGGGAGGCAAAAGATATTTAAATAGAAATCAGCATGTAAGGAAAGTGCCGAAATTTATGACAGGCTATTCTTGGAAAATTCAGGCTCGTGAGAAGATATTGTAGACCAGGAGGAAGAGAATAATTCTAGCCAATGGTGATTTGATAAAAGTCAACCAATAAGGAGAACTTATTTACAAATAAATGTTTTTAAGATAGCCAATGAGGAACATATAACACGGAAATAGGATAATATACGAGGGAATTTAATTTAGCGAGAGGCGTGGCGATGTGGTAGAAAACTACAGTACAGAGGTGACAGACGGGCAGTAGAGATACGAGAGTCACACGAGAGGATTCACTCAAGAGATATACGGAAGCAGGCAGCCTAAGTCATTCGAAAGCAATCAGTCTAAGTCATTTCTAAATTCAGTCGAGGGCAGTCTAGGTCATTTTAAAGCGGTCGAAGGATCCTAAGTACTTCTAAGGTGATTCTAAAGTCAGTCTAAGTGAGTAGTGAAGTCAGCTACGAGCCATCAGGGAGTAATCTGCCAAGTTGTAAAATAAAGTAAATTTTCAACCAGTGCCGGACTTATTAATACAGTGAACAATCTCCTTTCCCGTTAATTACTTTAATTCATTAAAAATAGTCCAAAATTTACACTGAGAATCCATCAATCCCCCTGCATTGAAACCAAAATCAAATTGTCGACCAAACAGTGGGGCCATATAAAAAACCGCTGCAAGGTAAGTTTTGTGGTTTCCCTTTTGTAGGTTTACTTCAGTCAGGTCAAATAGAACTTTGGGAAAAAAGCGATCCCAAAAATTCTGAGAGGACAAGTGTTCTCAGTGTCGGGAAAGCTCATGCAATAATTAGATGGAATCGTAAAATCATAAAACCTCTCTTACGGCTCTGCTTTAAAATTTAGCTATTTAGATTAAGATGTTAGGTATCTAAGACTAAGATCCTGCTGTAGGAGGACCCGAATAAAATCTTAGGAGATAGTCAGTGAGAATTAAACGAAAATAAAACAGATTAGGGTTCCGCCAATAGGAAGATAGGTGTAGGAGCTAATCACTTGAAATTTAGAAAGTTATGCTGAATGTGTTTATAGCGCTTAAGATCGGCGGAAGGGCGAATTAATAAAAGCAAATGTAAGTTGGAAATTAAGAGGGTGTTAGGAGATTAGACTACGACGAAGCAGGGACTATCAAACAGTGATTGTGATGCAGAAATTACGAAAGAATTTTCAATAAGTTAATAGAGATCACAAGTTGTGGGCAAAGACGCGAGTTACACGATGTGTCACAAATTACACAAGTTACGAAGTTACAGAAGTTAGAACACTTAGAGTTAAAGCATCTACTTCGAGATAGCCAGATAGTCACTCAGTTAATTCAGGGTATTGTTTAAGTATAATTCAAAACATTTTAAGTGAAGCATAAAGCGAGTGTAGAAACATGATATATAGCTCGGTTAGTTAAAGGTAATCAGTTTTTGTTGCCGAAACGCTTTCAAGAATCTTGTGTGACCTGACTGGAACCATATTTATATGCAAATAGTGTTAATAAACGATGAAACTAGAACTTCGAGTGCTACTTTACTATTGCTTGCTTATCATCACCTTTTCCTGTATCACAAAAACGTTCAGCTGGTAAATTGAGCTTATAGCCAAGGACAAAACGTTACAAGACTGCGGTACTGAATGGAGATTTGACCATTCATTCCCGAGACACCAATTGATTTATGAACTTTAATCACCTCCTTATAAACACCTTAACCAAATTAATTAATCCATAAATCCTCAACTAAACCAAATCCAATCACGCAGAATTTTTACAAATACCGCTTCACAGTCCATCGGATTTGCCTATGTTCTCAAGTATGTCCCGGCCAGGACCGATGGGTTTTTTCGGACGTAAAAATCCCAAGTTTGGCTTCCTTCGGAAGGGAAGTAAAGCCGTGGGTCCCGTGTCGTACATTTGCGGCACGATAAAGAACCTCAAGCCTGAAAAAAGAGACCTCTGAGCAAAATTTGTCAGCCGTTTCACGCCCTGGTGTGAATGGGACGCTCTTGACCTGAGATGTTAAAGAGCGTCTGTAAATAAACCAAATCCCTATGCTCTCACACAGTTCTACAACCCTTTGTTTTTGTTGAATTTAAAGTTGCGCTTTACACTTAAAATCTACATCCCCGTCAATTTTGGCCTTACACACTGCGATGGCTCTAGGTAAACAAAGATGGCCTTTGTTCTGATTTCGATGATCCCTTTGTTGTTACTATAGTCATTGCAGTGTTTGTAGCACAGAATATAATATAACACAGAATATAATATAACAGATAATTCCTTTGTACAAATACACGAAATTAACTGTCCACGCAACAAAAATGTATTATTACTGCACATTCCTTTCTCTGCGGATTTTAATATGACTTCGGGACTAACTTGGTTGAACCTACGCATGATCAAATTAATGGCCTAGCAGAATGCTTGGTGTCATGAATCTGTAAAACCGGGCTCGTTGTTTAACAAATTGGCGTCTTCAAATGTTAAACATTCTGTAAACACTCCAGAAATCAATTTATTTGTATCTGCATCTTTGAGAGGACCTTTCATAAGGGTTTTAGTGAAATGTAGCGAATGCAGACAATTCTGCGCACCTTATATAAACATGCTCGCTTTATGGAACAAATTTTAATGTAGTACATTCGGAAAGCCCGCGTTATAGAAACTTCGAAAAGTTAAGACATCTTGTAAGTACCTGAAAGTATATGATTAATTATAGAAAAATATTGGAGTTTTCATAGACATCCAAACTTTACAAAGGTACAGAATATGAAAAACACTTGACATAGGATTGTAGGTGAAACACAAGAGGGGTTAGAATGCCTTTGTGCCTCTGCTCCTTTTAATATTCCTTGCATGGGCGATATGTTTTAATTACTCTATCAAACAAAAATACATTGGAATGCGTTCAAAAGTTTTTCGGTTATCACACCGCCTTCTCGATCCGTGCTGTTCGCAATACTCGGGAGCCTTAACAACGTGATAACTAACATTACGCTGCAAAAACTTGATGTAACACAGGAGGCTTAACATATTGTTGAAATATTAACACAGTGTTAACAAATTACATGCTAGTGCATTTTTAACATCTGTTAATGAAACCGACTTTATTTAAAATTTAAAATGTCCATTTTTTACTACCTTTGATATATATTAAAAATTCTATATGTATATTTTCTTGAATTGGATTTTTTTTTAACCTTGTTAGAATAATTTTTAGTTCTTCTTGCTCTTTTTCATTCACCATTTTGAGTGCTCCAGAATAAAGATTTTGGCAACTAAATTCATCATTCTTCCATAAGTTCCGAAAATGTTGCAGCTATTTTTCTTCTTTTATATTATATCGTTTTACTATATCTCTTTCTTTTTGGTTCAAATATTTCATAATTTTATAAGATTTATTTAGTGCACCATCTATGTCTTGTTCTAATTCAATCGTATGTTTATCCGAACCTT
The DNA here is from genome assembly GCA_030762175.1 of Metallyticus violacea. NCBI lineage: Eukaryota > Metazoa > Arthropoda > Insecta > Mantodea > Metallyticidae > Metallyticus > Metallyticus violacea. The sequence continues at coordinate 83,029,277 of CM060834.1, forward strand.
CTCTTTTAATTTTTGCACATTGATGTTTATTGTCTATGTTATCTCTTTCCGAATTTGTTTGTAAATAACGTAAATACTCTTTCTTCTTCTCTTTTACCATTTCTTGTATCTCTTCATTCCACATTCTCAATCCTTTTCCACAACTTTGTGTACTTCTTTTCCCTATACTTCTTATGCTGGTTTTCATATTATATGTTTCAATGTCATTATATTCCTCTTTTATGTCTTTACGTATTGCCCTTTCATCTATATAATTTGCTAGCCATGTTTGGTACAATCTCCTTATACTCTCTTGTTGCAGTAAATTTATTTTATATCATTCCTTGATTGAGCCTTATTTTTCCTTTGTAATTTCTTCCAAAGAGTTGGGATATTTGTTAGTGATCTTATTAAAAAAGTATCTAAAATTATATTTTTGTATACTTTTTGTCTTATATTTTATAGCTAATTTTTGATTTGCTAATACCTAATCTATTATTAACTTTGAGTCTCTCGTTCTCTAAGTATATTTATGTATTTCTTTATGTCTAAAGAAACTCTTGTCATTTTAATGCATTGAAAGCTGCCAATTTTTTCGGGAATTTACCATTTTCATATAAAATTGTTTTACTTTGTGTTCCTAGCATGTTATCTATTTCTTGGTTTGCTATTCTGGCATTGAAATCTCCACAGACTGCTAAGAGGTCATTTATTACTTGTATTTATATGCGTCTTCAACATTTGATACAATTCTTTACTGCCCTCTTTTTTACCTTCTTCTCAAGCACGTACACAGACTAATATTAAGTATTCTCGAGGGATTTTAATCTTAAGTTTAGGATTTTGTCATTATAAAACGACAACTATGTATTTTGTTTGCCAATTGTAATTTCAATAATATTGCTGCCTCTGGGACTTTTTTAGTTTTGAAATGACTGCCATATTTATGTTAATTCTATCAAGTTCTCTTTCTAAATTACCTTCTTTTTTCTTTCTTTTCCTTTTTTATTGCGTTTGTCGTTGTGTGTGTGTGTGTGTGTGTGTGTGAGAGAGAGAGAGAGAGAGAGAGAGAGAGAAATTGGTCCGGTTTATTCGAGAAAATTCAGTAGTAATACTAACGTCCCCTGACCGCCTTACGACGCTGTGGAGGGTTAGATTTGTGGTGGGGGCCAACTTCAAACCCAGCTTCGCTTGTGTATTAACCGCACAAGGGAGGTTTGCTTCCGCTGCTCGACAGTCACACTGTCCTGTTGGTGCCTCGGAGACCTTTGGAGTCTTGACCCGTAGCTCTGAGCAAGGGCTCCTTTCCAGGCACTAACCCCTCGAGGCAGGGAAACCTGGTGCATCGCGTGGGCTACTCCCTTAAGTAGAACTATCCTGAAAGAGTCCCTACCCACTATCCTACATGTGTACATGTACTTCAGCCAAATGAATGACATGGCGGGCGGATCACCAACGAGGAGTGGCCCGAAACTAATTATGATCTATGGAGAAGCCGAAATGCAACTGAAACTCTGAAAGATTCCCATGCAACGCCTGCCTTCAAGAGACGTAAAGAGCGCAGTTGAGAACGCATACCGAGATTAACGTAAGTGATAATTTCTTGTTATTATTATTATTATTATTATTATTATTATTATTGTGGTTGTTTTTGCTATTAATATTATTTCCCTAGGATGAAGCAGAGCTATGTGTACTCTGCGGTTTTAAAGAACGTGAATTCAAAGGTTTTTAAAAAACAGGAGGTGGCACTCCATAAATATATCTTCATAATGTCTCATGTGTTTTGTTTATTTGGAAATGTCCAAATTGCGTCCAATACTAGGCGACAATGACATCCCTGTCGTGTATTATTTCACTGCCTTGACGTTTCTGTTTACTACAAAGTAGGAAGAATATGTGCTTAGGGGTGGCATCCTTGAATTGGCATTAATAATTTATAGTTGATTGATTGACAAAAAGATTATGATTAAATATTATAAATTCCAAATGAGACAAAAATAGCCCCTGACAATGGCCGTATTTATATCCACAGTGAATTTGTTAAAGATAGCGTAGTTAAGAACTTTCTTTGCATAAACCGCCGTCGAATAATGTTACATAGAAGTGCAAGTTTTAAAACAGCCCCTTCCATTCAGCACCAATAAAATAAATTATCATACAGAAGATAGGAAAGAGCACATGGAATAGGTAAAACTATTCTGCACAATTAAAATATCAATACAATTTTTTCTCATCAACCGGCTTAACATCCTTGTCCCTGTAGACATCATTTAAATTAACTAACCACTAAATTTTGGAAACCAGAACGAAAAGTTCCCGCAGCTAGGGAAGATAATTTTGTCCGCGTTCAAGTTCAATTATTGTGTTTCCCTTCTCGTCTGCTCGGGTAAATTCCCGGATCCCAGTATATATGACGTCACTCGTAAGCTATTGCTCAGGCCAGTGCACACTTCTGCGTGCAAGAATGGCACAATAAGCTGTTAAACGAAGAAGAATTTGCAGCCGGGTAACATATTTTACAACATATTTCCCAATTCCTCGGGCAGGTTGTATGGAGTGATGTGTGTTCTTTCTAAAATGGTTATTTTCCTTTAATACCTAACAAGACATTGCAGGTGGTGGAACTGGTGATAAAAGAGATCAAATGGTAATCTTGCAGAGGGCTTTTATTTGTAAAAAAGGTTACATCCTCGGCATTTGCCATTGGTGAAAACTGAGGTAAATTTAGAAAATAAAACTTCGGCCAGGGAGGATGATTATTGGAAGAGAATCGAAACTTAGATCTTTCCTTTATAGTTCTGTATTAACGATCTGGACTACCTGTGTCGATAACTCAAATGTGAACACTGGGTTCCTGTGAATATCACATTGTCTTTAAGTATATCACACACTTAAATTTATTGGGCTGTTAATGCGTGTTATGGTATTTTGGAAAACAACATAACTGATAAGATATTATTGCTCCAAGACTTGATATTTGGCATTATCTCTAATTTCAGCACAGGAAACTATGTTTAGAAAGCTTTAAAATTATTTTTCGCTCCTGCTAGTACTAAAGCATTAGTTTCAACAGGATGGTGCAACAGCCCATTAACAACAAGAGTGCTAAATTTACCTTGATCATGTGTTTCCTGGGTAGTGAATAGACCGTGGTGTTCCTTGCAATAGCCTCCAACAGCAACCGATAGAGCCTTCTAGAATTTTCTTGTTGGCTTAGATCAAAGCTAGGTTCAATAAAATAGAACCAAAACTATAAAATTACGAATACCTGTGCTAGGGTGACACAAAATATTAGGAACACATTCTGAGTGCTGAGAGGAGTTTCTCCCCTGCATTAATGAAGATGGGCACTTGTTTGAACATCTCTATTATGAATTACGGTTTCACGGAATATAATTCCACAGTTTCCTCCCTTGCCTGCTAAACTTTACCTCTACCATTTTGACTGCATGATCATCGTCAATATCTAAAATGTTGGATAGATCATATTTGTCCATATTTAAAAATATGAAATTTTATATTTTTATGTTAGCGTTTTAATTTTGGGTTTTTATTGTTATATACACATAATCATGTCAAAGTAAGCAAAACAATATAAATATATTTTCTTTAAATGTATCACTTTAGTCACGTTAACTTTTAACAAATAACGCTGTATTTTGAATACTAGAAATTAGTTTCGCTTTCTTTTTAAGTTATAATATTATATTCATTTATGCACTAACTTCTAAATTCATAAAGTATTAGGAGGGCATTTGGATTCATTTAACTGATGACAAGTCTGAGACTTTGCAGCTCGTAATTTTGCAATGCGCAAAGCAGTTGCAACAATAGGCCATGAGGGAATGACATGACATTAGGTTTGTAACTAGATTTATACAGTTCATCTAGGTGTTTGTGCTCTGTAAACTGGGGTGTATCTATTAATTCTTATTCACCGTGTATTACTAAACAAGTGAGGTGCCTCCTTCCTTGCCTCCTCACCCCGATATGTACATACAGCATTTCCTGTGTAAATACCGCATGGTTGAAACTCGATGTGACATTTAAAGAGGGCGGTAAATGCAGCGAGGCTGTTACGGTTTTGGGCCGTCAGGGTGTATTTGCCTACAGGGAGAGGCTAGTTGTCATTGCTAAAAGTTTTGTGAGCAAGTGGTTGTGCGTTCAGTATTTTCATTGTGTGCAAATGGTGGAACGGTATTTTATTATGTCCCCACAGTTGGTCGATAATTTGCAAGGGTTAGTATAGTTGTTCCAATGTAGGGGGATTGATGGGTTCTCAGGGTAATTTTGGACTGTTTCTAATGACTTGAAGTCATTAGGGGGGAAGGAGATTGTTCGGTGTATTAATAAGTACGGCACTGTTTGAACATTTGATTTATTTAACAACTTGGGAGGTTACTTCCTGACGGCTCGTAGCTGACCTCACTACACACTTAGACTGACCTTAGAAATGACTTACACTGCCCTCAACTGAACTTTAGATATGACCTAGACTGATTACTTTCGGATGACTCAGACTGCCTGATTCCGTATATTTCTTTCGTGTCTCTCATATGATGTCCTCTGTTTCTCCTGAATGAATGTCTGAATGTATTTCTACTGAGTGTCTGAATGTGCGAGTGTGTGAATGACTCCGTGAAAGACCCTCTGACTTCTGTACTCCAGTTTTTCTACCACATCGCCATGCCTTTCGCTAAATTAAATTCCCTCGTATTTTATCTATTTCTGTGTTACATGTTCGTCATTGGCTGTCCTAAAATTATTTATTTGTATCTAAGTTCTCCTGATTCGTTAACTTTTATCCGAAGACCATTGGCTAGAATTATTCTTTCCCCCCTGATCTAATGTCTTCCCACGAACTTGAATTTTCCCAGAACAGCCTGTCATAAATTTCGGCCCGTTCCTTACATTCTGATTTCTATTGATAATCTTTTGCCTTCCTTAGTTTGTAGATTTCCAAATGTTCTCGGAGATGATGCACGTGTTTATTGCTGTTTTCGGCTTTCCTGTAATAAAACATTTTCGTCTCCGTTCTGACATTTTCATTTTCTCTTAAATTATTGCTACGTCTGATTTTGTTCAAATACTGTCCCGTTACGGCCACATGTTTCTCTTATTGTCAACTCCTAAGTATTTCCTTGGGCAGAAGGTTCGTGACCTAACAAAAGATAGTTTACCCTTTCCTCAGCCTTGTGTAAGGAGTGGTCAGTAGAGAGGCGTCAGGTATACATCTGTCTCTTTCTAACATCTTAACTACAAAATGGATACAAAACCCTTTTGTAAGTTACTAGTTACAAATTATTTATATTTCTGTTATACCTATCTCTAAAATATTTCTTACACCTATACATAATAATTATCCTTATCAAATCTAATGCCTTTATAAATATAACTCTGCAGCCTTTAGTTATTAAATTAATAAAGGCAGCCTTATTTCCGGCTTCAATGGGGTGCTAATTGTTCCTTATTTAGATATGATCTATAATGTAAATATAGTGCTAAGGGATGGATTTTTATATGATACATATAAGAATACAGATTCTTGCAGAGAGTGAAAGGCGATTCGGAATAAAATATCCTGGCAATATTGTCCCATATAGAAAAACTGTTCGCTAGCTTGTTAACACAGATCACAGAGACAGCATCTCTCAATGACAAGAAACAAGTTCGGAACCGCCATATTCTTACGGAGGAAAAGTGAGATAAAATATAGAACTTTTCTACGCAGATGTTATAATCCAAAAATTTTAACAAAGCTTATAATACAGTTAGTGATTGTTGTTAATTTTAAATACAGCACCTTTGAAGTTTTCAATAAAAATATGAGCAATTAAATAAAAATAAAACTTTATTCAAGGTGACTCTAACCTCCCCCCTTTTTTTCTATTCCGGAGGCTACACTTCCGCATGGGTAGACGGCCCATAATTCAAATAACCTCATTGTACTTGTGCTTGTCGTTAGTCTTTAAACACTAAAATGCTACACCCCGCACGAAATTTAAGTATTAATTTCAAGATATTTTCGTCCATCCAATTGCCTATGAGGCATGAAGTTACAGGGGATTGTGAGTGTGAGTTGATGACGTAGGAGCTTCAGTGCGGCTATCACTTCCTCTGGTAGTCCGCCTCGCGGATCTTTCGCTGATTTTCGTTGAGGGAGCTCAACGTGGATAAGACTGGAATTCATACTCGACCCAACATATTTTGAAACTGTGGTTTATTAATTAATGAATCAGTTAATGATCGACTGGTCAACCTCGCCACTTAGGCTGCCGGTGCGAATACAATAGTCGCGAATGAGGCAGTATTTATGGGCTGCTACCCTCATATTTAATTACAGTAATTTTAGCAAGTAATTTTATATAACTTTGTTATGACCACGAGTGTAATTCATTTTCCTGTACAAGTGTTGAACTATTGTGTGTAAAATGTTATTTTCTGGCAAGTGTGTAGAAAGCAACCCCAACCATAAAATCTGACCTGGGAATTCATGTTGCCTATTGTAACAAAATTTGTAAACAAGGCGCAAGGAAATGGCAAACCGATGTTTTCTGGAAGAAAATTTTAAGCAGGGTCCGTGGAAAAGATTTTTATTTGTATTTTGTTAGAGATTGTAAAACAGGGTAGGCATAATAAACAACACATGGCAGGCAACTACAGGGATGAAAAGACAGGCCAATAGCCTCTTCAAGGAAAGCAGCCAACCGCTTGAGTTGATAGCTACACGAAAAATGTCACGTAGGTCATATTTATTAGGTTTGCAATTTTGTTTCGCGCAGCCAGTTTTGCAAGAGTATTCAGCGAGGCAATATCAGTGAACTGAAGAGAACTCAGTAAGTGGAAAGCGGTAGTTAATATTGGAAGAGTATTAAGTGGATGAACTTCATTAGTGCAGTACATTTTATGTGCAATAGTGTATGAACAATAAATTGTGTCATCTTTTATAACGAAAAAAATATTATTAACCTCCAGGACTCCTTCCCCTATGGTCACAGGACCATAAAAATATCCAACAGCTGAGTCTCAACAGCCGTGGCAAAACTGTAAGACAGCGGTAGCCATGGTCGGAGAGGAAGGAATTATTCACCCCTGAGATGACATCCAAAATTTATCAAATCAAATTTCCTTTTCTAAAAAGTTTCCTTCCATCCATTACATATTTAATTAACCGTTCTCTTTCTTATTAAATACCGCTGCACCAACAACATAATGCTTTGATAAGCAAGTACTGAAATTGATGCTTGGGGCTTTTGCCACAATTTGGCTGAAACTTCCATGCGCCATTTTCATAAAATTGTTAGCTATTGAATACCTTCCAAAATATTTCTAACATCTTATTCGATAGAAGCATTTATTGAAAATACAAGTCGGGCCATTGACTTGCCTTTTGAGGTTTAAAGCTGTGGCTCCCACAAAGGTCGATGTCCTCAGCGGACTAGTAGTTGAAATTCTCGCAAAGATTTGCTTTACACGGCCAAGGAAGGTTCTATCCTTTTAAGAAGTCTTTTGTCGGTGGCTTTGGAAGGCAATCCTTTTTTCTATTGTTATGTTTTCTAATATTATGACTACGTTTCCGTAGAGCGGAGGCCTGAGGACGATTCACCATACGACTTTCCAGCTACATTTCTGTAGCTTCCTTACATAGTAAATACATTGAGAGAATAGTTACATTAAGATTGTGTTGATGGCTTTTGATTACGCAATCTTAGAGATATAAATATTACTAATTACAGATATTCATATAATTAATTAATAAAATATTATTTCTCATCTGTAATAAAATATACTTAAGATCAACAAATATTGTGCATAATAAATATATAAGCTTGGGGTGGTAGCTATGGGCAACTACACGCAATATTTGTTGTCTGTGACCAACCTCAAAATCATTCGTACTAAAGGTAAGCTTTTATTTCTCGATACTATGTGAGGTTTTGAAAGGCGTGACTAGCGGCTAGACATTTAAATAGGCATAACTCACAGGATTTATGGCACAAATATTTAGAAACTTTGAATCGTGTAACCATGTCAAGGGTTCCAATGTCTCACCTCTACTTATAAAGTGTCACAGTATGCTGCCCATGGCTTCTTCAGATAATGACGACATGGCTAAGTACTTAATGTCACAACCTTTAAAGCCGGTTTGGGCAAACTTGTATCCATGAGTTATCCCTGAACGTATGCAGGAGTTTAAACTAAGAAGCAACTTTACCAAGGAAATGTGCTCTGTTTTAATAAAATTACAATAAATAATTGTTTCTGAGTGTCTGAGTTACAAAAAGATCTTAGGATACTTTATATCGTCTCAATTTTCTCAGAAATACAATGTTTATTATGTACTAAATGAAATAAATTTTTATTTCAAACATAAAATTTGATACAGATTGAGACTACAAAAGAATTAAAGTAAAACACGAAACGAAATAATACGGTGTTGAGTTTAATGAAACAAGTTTATAGGTAATTAAAATAAAAAGAAATAATTTTTGATAAATTATTGCTATTTAAATAATGTGGTATATATTTTAAAATTAGCTTTGAATTAAATCAAGTATATCACACTTAGTCTCTTAAATATTTTGGTTAAAACATGGTATGCCTATTTGAATAGGCTCTAATCAAATGTTCAGTTACGAAGTTTGTCAGTATGTTGACACTTAAATTTCTTCGCTTCACATTTGAGTTTGCAGTTTCATTTTGCAGCCTGTTCTAACTTTTTCTTTAAATCTTTCCACCACACTCTGCTGTTGATACCTGTGCTTCGAGTGTGCTCGGGAAAGATACCCTGAATGTGATCGGGAAGGTAGTTTCATTTACGGGTGAATAGTTATAATAAATATGTAGATATTAATAATAAAAGTATTGAAACATACAATAGTCAAGTGCATTAAATATGACTATTAGTATAAGCAATGGGAAAATTTAATACGGAACGCAATTAAATGCAATAAAATATTATTACTCCGTTCTTGCCTCCAATTTAAACTTCGCAACATTTTACTGCCAAAGCATCATGGAAAAAAGAATTAAACGTGAGTAACACTTCGTGCTTGTTCAAATTGAATATCAAAGAATTTACTGGGAAATCACTATGAAGAAGAATGAATTGTATTGTATATTAATAACAATACAAGGTTAACATAAAATTAATATAAAACGGGTATGCCTTTCAATTACAACAACAACAACAACAACAATAATAATAATAATAATAATAATAATAATAATGCAACATATTAGACCTAAGAAAACCCCTAAAATTTAAGATAAATAAAATCCCAAATAAATAATTACACAATTGCCTTGGTCAATGAGTAAAGGCTGGAGATGAAGTAATGGTTCTAACAATTTGAAAATTTTGATCGAAAAACGGGCTAATTCCTCAAAACTGTCATCTGTAACACCAGAGCAAGAATATGACTGGTTAGTTTAGATCAATGAAAAACAGAGCACGAGTAGGTTACATATGAAAAAGAAGAAGAAGAAGAAGAAGAAGAAGAAGAAGAAGAAGAAGAAGAAGAAGAAGAAGAAGCAACAGACAGAAACAAGGATTTGGTACCGAGATAAGTTTTTAAATCCTTCCCCTTTTGCTATTGACTAAGCTTTGCCCATTTGCATGTTCAGGGTGTTTTTATTCAATTCTGTGAGTGAACTATGACAAAGAAAAAGACTTTTTTTTTTTTCAATCAGATATTTTTGAGTACGTTTTTGTTACATGGTTTGTACAATCATTTATCAATTTCCAAAACCACAAAATAATATTTATTTAATATTATAGCTGGATCAATTTACGATTTAGAACATTCGCTCTAATACTAACATATGCTAGAGGGAAAGTGAGAATTTGAAAACGATTAAACTTTTAGCTTCGTTTTCAATTACATCTTTGTTTAAAATTTGTTTTCACTTACTTTTCTTTTTTGTAACAGAGTTTACAAATGCGTTTTTCACTATACGGTTCTTTATACAATCTTGAGTTCTCTTCCTCGTCGTCTATCAATGCTTAGCATTTCTCTTTGTCGAGAACTAAAATCCATTGTTTTTAACCTGATGGGAACATTTTACACGTTTCATCGCTCAATCCCTGCAGATCTTCTTTGCCATAATTTCTGCCTATGATTAGTTTGGATTATGGAAACATGACCCAGACAAAATATTGCAGAGAACGCATTTTACCCCACCTCAGGTCTTTAGACTACTGATTATCCGGATTGCAAGTGTGTGCTGAATATGCTGGTTCGCACCTTGCGATTGATTACGTTTACCAATCATAATTTTCATACTACACATGCTGAAGGCAGCTCTTTGTCAGCAATGCTTAACATACTGCATTGCTGACATTTGTTTGGTTATAAAATAGATTGTGTACCCAAAAAAAATTGTCAACTAGACATTTAGCTTCTCCTTCGGCTCTGACGATAACGCACGGATTGAGAAAATTCGGACAGGTAGCTTCAATACATCATTATAGATGCATGGGAAACATTGGGATTTGTCTCCATATCAATAAAATCCACTTGCCCAATACTGTTCATCTTCGAAAACACTAAGGGTCAGCAACTAAACACTGTAGTTTTTTTTCTAGAATGATATAATAGTTTTAAAAACAGTTCCTGCTCGCTGCTAGAGTCCAATGCTCCTTTTGTTTAATGGTGTATAACGCCCGTGTTTACTACTGAGGCACCATAGGCGGTGGACACTAATGATACATCAGATGAAATGAAATATTGAGAAAGGATTTTTCTTAAGGAAGGAAATGTTCCAGGCCTAAGTTTTGGATATATCCCGGATATTTTCCATTTATGAGGACTGAGGAAAACCTGGAAAAACTCTCAGTCAGGGAGGATGCTCCTGGAGACCTCCAGCACACGAGTCCGCGCCTTAACGAACTCGGCCACCCGAATTATGATTATTTATATATATATATATATATATATATATATATATATATATATATATATTACTATTAAAACTTCATGAGGTAGAAAGATCATTATGTTCACTTTCATTAAAATATTTTAAGATCACACCACATTACAGGGATTACGTTACACAGAAAAAATAATTTTACAATGCATTAAGAAAATAGTATTAATTTGGTTCTTTTGATCTTATATGAATATTCACATTTATAAATATCTTCGCCGTTCGAACAAGCTATTACATTTAAACGCATCACATCTATATCTATTCTTACGTGGAAAGTCATTCACTCCGGACTTTGAATCCCGTTGAAAATATAGACAAATATACAATGTTTCATCGCTAACTAATGTGCAAATAGACGTTCTTTCTTTCACTTGCGCAGTGATTTGGAGCTGTAATGCATCTTTAAGTATTGCAAAGTATTGCTAATCTTACATGCAATGTGAAGGTAGCTGGTTAGTCCCTGTAAAGAATGGGACAAAAGAGTATTTTCAGCACCGTAAGGCTGGGCATTTGGATTTTTACTTCCCAAGGGCTGCACCTCCATTAGGAAGGGATTCACCTATCGGTCACATTTCTAATTGGTGAAGAACGGATACGAATGGGGCCACTAGCGTGTTTTTTTTTTTTTTTTTTTAAGGCAAATGTCAGATGCATGCAAGCATGCATGGGATCACGGCGGTATATCCATAATAATCATAAGATGATTGTGGTTTGCGAGAGAAAATTTAAAGCAAACCCGAAGTCAGTTTCAAAGCAGAAAATTGTGAAACCGCTTACACTGTGTCTTCCATTTATTTGACAATGCTGTCGGTACAAGTGCTTGTTGGCATTAGCGGCTATAAGCAAGTTAGCGCGGTCCAATCAAGGCCGTGTAATGATTGACCTAAATTACCTGAAACTGATATAATAAGCATACAGAGCATATAATGCCCAGTTTCACTCTTTGGCACTTGTGTATGTGCTATTTAATTTACAGTTCAAATATGCAATACAGGAAGAATTCATTTGCTACTTTACCATTAAAATTTGATGGGTAGTGGAACGTTTTCTTGGGTTTGATTTACTTAATTTCATCCATTTTTTTCACGAATTAAACGGATGTGATTTAAAGTGACTAGAATTTATTGGTATATCGGCGAGGCATGGTTTGGCTTGCACAGAAAAAATAATCCGTTCTGTTCAGAAGAAGGCACAAGACTCATGCATAACTGGTCGGTATGAGGCGTGATATAAATGTTTTTAATTGATTTTTATTTATGGACGCTCTTTAACATTTCAGGTCATCAGCGTCCCATTCAATTCAGGACGTGAAACGGCCGACAAATTTTGCTCAGAGGCCTCTTCTTTCAGGCTTGAGATTCTTTTTCGTGCCGTAAATGTACGACAAGGGACCTACGGCTTTACTTCCTTTCCGAAGGAAGCTTAGGATTTTTACGCCCCAAAAAATCCATTGATCCTGGACGGGTTTGAACCAGCGATCTTGGATTTAGAAGGCAAGCATGGTTACCACTACACCACCAGGACCGACCAATGTACGAGGGAAAATCGTATAGGGAAAATGTACATTTTAAGTTCCATTTGACACAAATTTTATAAATAAAAAGCATATCATGGATAGCTTATTTTGTTTTAAAATGTAGAAACCTTATTTTTAAAATTATAAAAGCTCCATGCAACGTCCATTTAAGCACAAAATAAAAACGGTACTGTATGACCTAAGGAGACAATTATCAAAATCTTTTGTTGTACTGCCTATTGATACAAAACTTATATTTTATTAATTATTATACAAAATATGTGAAAATATTAATTGCCAAAACTAAAACCTTACGCATTACATTTCACATATTATTCACGGAATATAAATCATTGGCTTTCACTGTAATTTTCGACTGTTACATCTTCTTTGGCTTCCAAAGAGTAGCCCAGATAGAACGTTAACATAAAAATGAGCGAAACCATAGCAAGTGTGAGGCTTACGTTATAGCACTGTCCAGAAATGAAAGAACATCATATATTGCCGTTGAACTACATGTTACTAAAGAATATTTTAGTTAAGAAAATTGTGTTCCTATCATGGAATGGTTCCAAAAGCATTGAAAGTTATCTTTTTAATGAGATTTTAGAATTAACAACAAAGTTAAAATTTAAAACATTCGCTAGTAGCCTGAATAATGTTCCGTCGAATTACATTCAATAAAGACGAAAACAACCCCATATCCTGAATGTTCATAACATTAAAAGCTATTGTGGTATAAGCTTTATAAGTATATCTTAAATGCATGGACAATATTATAATAGATATAATAAATGAATAGCGACTATTTGTAACTGACGAAACATATAAATAAAACGATTAAATACCCTAACATTAGTTAAACACTGTGTTTATTACCTTTTTAGCTTTGAATACATATAACAGAATTCAATGTTTAGTTTAAAATGGATTAGGTCTATACACTGAATTCTTTGGTAATAAAGGGTAATTTGGATTTCTGTTTGGATTATTGTAATGGTTTGCGGTAGCTTGGCCTGGTATAATTTCTAAGCCCGTGTGCTCAAACCCGTGGTTTGAGCGGTCTGCCGCATTTGGTTACCGTAAGACCGAAGCAACCACAATACTTGACAGATATCACGAAACCTCGCCCAAACCAAGCGATAATTATCTGAAAGCTCTGATGAATGTCCACTGCTGAACCAGTGCTGTCTCTCTACCGCCTAAGCCGTAAATTCAATCTGCAGTGTGAACTAAATTGTAAATCATAATTTGTCATTAATAAACCAAAAGCTAATACTAGAAATTGCAAATATTCTCTACAGTAATAATGCGTTTTTCTTACCCTCTATTCACTATTCTCTTTTTGTATAATTATTTTGTCATCTACATTTTTTTTAAAAAAAAGATGAGTAACCGTCAGTATCTACACGAATATATGGACATAATCACAAAAGAGAAAGAATTATAAATAAGGATTAGATGTTTAGTTATTTGAATTGTGTTTCATTGAAGTTAAAAATAAAAAAAAAATATCATTTAATTTTATCGAGTGTGGGTTTACTATTTTGTCGTTTACTGTCCATTGTCTAATAAATATTGTGCATTAGTTATTTTTTGTTTGTTTATTTACGGACGCACTTCAACATCTGAGGGCATCAGCGTTCATTCGATTCAGGGCGTGAAACAGTCGACAAATTTTGCTCAGAGGCCTCTCCTTTAAGACTTGAGGTTCTTTATCGTGCTGTAAATGTACGACACGGGACCCACGGCTTTAGTTTTCTTCCGAAGGAAGCTATACTTAGGAATTTTACGCCCAAAAAATCCATTGGTCCTAGCCGGGATCGAACCCGCGGTCTTGGGTTTAGCAGGCAAGCATGGTTACCATTACAGCACCAGGACCGACTCTCTTGTTGTAAATCTTCCCGCGGGGACAGAGAGGGAATGCTAGTTTTTGTCTTAGCTGATATATTGCAAGAATTCGCTGTTGTGTCCGGTAGATATTTGCTGCCATTATTCTACATTAATAGGGACTGAAGGCTGCTCTTATCGTGTGCATTTAAATATTCATCCACTAATTGGCAGCACTATTATGCAATTCGTTAATATGGCTTTCACGCGATATAATTAATGTGTATTACCTGCTGCTCAGCACATTACATTTCTGTATGTTTCCGTCTTCTCCTTATTATTTGCAACACCTCTAAGTGAAGAAGCTATCACTTCTTTGATACATCTCAGTTTCAACTTCCGTAGTGCACGAAGTATAGGTTGCTGAATCCTGGCACTATTACTAATTCTGGTTATTTGACATTCAAGTCGCTCGAAGTGTATTAGAAAATATCTCAGTTTTCTCGTAAGTGCACGACAATCAACCCGCCAGTTTGTGCACGGAATGTAGTGCAGCATCGTAATATAAGAACTATTGGTACAAATAAAGAGAAAATTACTGCTACTATATCCACTGAGCTATTGCCCTCCTTCTACATTAAATACCCTGGTTGTAAAAATCGAAAACATTAAAAGAAACACTTTGGGTAAAACTCGACAGATTGCGTATCAGTCCTTAAACTCCCTGCATCTCGTTTTTTACACAATCTCATGTCTTATAATCCAATTTTAAATACTAGCCGCTACTAGCAAGGGTGCTAATGCGGAACCCACCTCTGGTGGTTAGCAATTAACAGCACGTGTTTGTGCAAGGGCGCCATTTAATTTTTTTAAGTGTCTGTGAGTGGCAGGTACTTCTTTCGAGCGAAGCTCCGCGCCGCGTCATCTAAAAGTTCTGGAATTATAAAAGTAGATTTCGTTTCGGCTATGAAAGTCTGTCGTTTTGCGTATTCTTTCGGCTTTTAGAAAGTTATATGTACACTTGAGTACCCACACTGATGACCTGAGAGGTTAAAGAGCGTCCATAAATAAACCAATAAACTTGAGTACTCTACTTTCTTGTTGATAAAGTGTCCGATTACTTTGAAGTTGTATTTTCTTATTTTTTCTAAATTCTTATAATTTACATAAATTTGTCAGTCATTCCCGCATGTACATCTTATTATCCTGAAATTAAAAGGTATGTCCATAATTAATTTAAATTGTTCTTTCCAATCAAACCAACACATAATACACAATTAAATAGGGTATAGGGTGCTTTCTAACCCCAATATTATGTACTTCTTCATTTTAAAACACGCCTGAAAACACGGCATCCCTAAGTTTTCCTAATATGAGACCCCAATTAAACGCGTCAGACGCTAGAATAGTAACTTCTTCTATCGCTAATCCACGCTAAGCCGCAAACTAAACTTTAACTATGGAATGAAACGATGTGAAATAGGAAAAATCTTAGAAAGAAAATATACATCATAGCATTCGGTTTAAGTGACCAGGGAAAACACGATAAAAAACCTGGGTCAGGATGGTCCGTCCCAAAGGTTTTAACACGGAATTTCCCGTTACAGTCGGAGATACACTGCTCAATTTTAAAAATTCATAAATACCCGGATACATGACATGTCTATACCACATACAAAATGATATATAGAATATACTATCTCCATAAAATGTCCAACTGAAAACTCATGTATATATGTTATTTTTGTTAATTTATAAGGATACATTTTATTTTATTTAATATAAGCGTATACAATTCCTTATTATAACTTTGCATATTGACGAAATATGCATAAGAATCTACTCTTAAGGCAAAAACTTCGAGAATATTCTATATTGCGACAGTTTTAATGGGGAGGGAAGGATGATGGTTAATTTATTGATGGGGTTAAATTAATTAGAATATTCATAGTATTATGTAGAATTAAAGACGTTCTCCATCTCTTCTCCCGCCGCGGTCTCGAAGTGTCGCTATGCCACAGCTAGATTCGGTAGAGCGCTGGAATTTTGTGACCTTTTCGGGTCAATAGGGGAAAAATACCGGGAATTAAGTAATAGATGAACACAAGTCTTAGAACTGGAGATGACACGATTTATTCATTTGTGTTGCCTGTTCATTGTTAAGGGTCGCCTTTAAGTTCTGTTAAGTGTTTCTTGGAACACACTTGCACTATTTAAACTACCTACTAACCACCTGACTGAAAATTCAATAGTTGAACTGTTAATAACTGCCTACTTGTCTAATTGCACTGAATATAATTGAACCAATTGTCTATAACTGTCCTCGCTACTCTGATCACTGTATGTTCTCTGATAACTGAACACTCACTTATTCTCCTCTCCCGGTAACTAAACTCTCACCTTACTCTCCTGGGGCCTTTGATAAACAATTCCTTCATCCATCTCTTACCATTTCAAAATATCACAATTGAATAATTTCGACTGTAATTTCCTCTACACGGCTATCTATTGGCCGAGGCACGTGCATATAATTTTCCTAAGTTCCCTGGTTGGATATTCCCTTAGGCCTTATATTCGAGCTGTTCTTTCACCTTTGGCTCCACTATGTCGGGCTGTATAATTTATATCACCCCAATGACCTGTTGCATTATCCAGTTTTATACTACGGTTTGCTTTAAGATTTTAACAAAGTTTTATGACTCTTCACATAATAGAGGGGTTTATGACCTGTTCCGTCTTCCTAAGCTTTTCTAGAAACCTTAAAAGGGCGACCCTTCTTACACAAAGCCTCTTGCAAAAACATATACAAAAGATGTGCGTGTCCATCTGACTCTTTTGTCTAGCCCAATACAACAATTACTGGCTTATTTCTGAAATTTCTGTCAACAAATATTTTTTTTCACTACTCATGAAATACACAAATAACTTAACTGCTAATATGAATACATATAAATTGTACTTGTTATTGTAATAATATTTATAATATATGTAATTTATTATACTAATTTCGTTAATATTTTAACTGGGGGCGGCATCTAATAAATACCACTTCAATTCCCTGCCATTTGTAATGTAGATATCCATGAGTGGCTTATGTTCCTTTCTAGAAAGTTGTCTACGATATATGGATACGAATTAAAAGCAGTGCATCTCAGTAAAGGAGTGTAAGCTAACGATCCACAAAATAGACACTCAATATGAGAACTATTTTGCCAGAAGGGTCTGCAGTATATTAAATTTCCTTTATTTGCTGTAAGTCGGCATTTCATTGTAGGATGAATTGAATCGCGCTGTTTATAACCTTGCTCCGGGGTCATTTTTAGCACTGGTCTGATATGCTGTAATTTTTTCCATGTCACCATAAAACACGCTACATTTAACTCCAGTTTTTAAATGAGTATCAATTGTTTTCTTAGAACACGTTCCGTAGGGTCAAAGAAATTAAGGGTCTCTTTTCCTTAAACATATAGTAGCAAGCTCTTATGCACATATGAGATGGATGTTTTGGCGGCAATCCAATAAAATCTGGCGGAGGCAATTGGCAAATGCTCAGAAAGTACTTCCCCACTTCTCCGGGTCTTCTTTCCCTTCTGCTTCTGGATATTCCTTCACTGCATTTTACGTCGGACAGGCTGCATTGGTAGCTTCCCATATGGAAACCAGAGATAAAATTGTGTTAATGTACTGAGAAAGGTATATAATTTTTATACTTCACTTGCTCCACTTAAACACCATGACCCATCAAGGGCTACAACACTTCATTGCACAACTTTCATGATGAATCCCTTAATTTTTTGTCAAAGTATTTCAAATTATTTAGTATAGGTTTAATACCTTCTAATTTGATTGCCAGTTACTTGTTACATAAGTAAATTTAAATTTACGCAACACAAATATTTGATCTAATATGTGATGAATTAAAAAAGTAGCATGGGACACTAAGTCAAAAGTTGTAGAATCAATAACAATTATCCAGTTAAATAAAAAGAAGGAATCACCTAGGAAAGAGGCATTTTAAGAGAGATATTACGTTTTTTTTTCTTTTTTTTTTTTCTTCAATTTTTGAAAATTAGAGCTTTATTTTCTGTAAATCAATATTATTTCAGCAATTTTATAAGAAGATACCAGGAACCGAATCCGGCCAGCAGTCAGCAGCGTTAATCATTACATTTTTTTTAAGTGTTTAACGCCCGTTTTTACTACTGAGGCACCACAGGCGATGTACACTTGTGATATATGAGATGAAATGATATATTGGGAAAGTGTTTATTTTTAAGGAAGAAATCTTTCCAGCCCCAAGCTTAGGGTACCTTCCCGGCATTTGCCATTTATGAGGACTGAGGAAAAACTGGAAAAATCCCAGTCAGGGAGGACGGTACTGGTGGGATTCAAACCCAGACCTCTCGCTCACGAGTCCGCGCCTAAACGACCTCGGCCACCCGTGGCGGTTTAATCACTTCAAAGGAAGCGCTCTTATGATATAATACGCTGTTCATTTTTATAATAAAGAATACATTTGGGTTTCTTTAACTATAAGTCAGTTTACCAATTAACGTTAGTCTGTGCTTGACTAGTCAAATATGTACATTATACTCATATTATTTGAATAAACGATGACAAGGATTTTGTGTTTTGTATTTTGTTATTAATCAAATTTTTAGGAGATTCTTCTTCCTGTTATAAATTTATCCTACAATGAAATTTGGCCGTTCTCCAGAAATCCATGTAAGTAAACGATACAAATTACTTTCTTTCTCACTTTTGTGGTAGTTCTTATAAATTACAGCTGTGCATAATCTACTATTTAACAAGCACAAAAACACAAGTCCAACCCCAGTAAAGTGGTATGTCTGGGCGGTGTTAAGAGAACTAACCAAACCGGAGCGAGTCTGACTGTATTCTATAGGCCATACTTTCACTTTCCTTTCGTACCTTTAGAGCCACATTCATGTCCGGGAGGCATTCTCCCTTTGGGAATTGTTTTACATGTCTTTCAGAGTCTCCCGAGTGGAGAAGCGAATTTTGCACACCGTGCTGAATGGTGGGGTTTACTACATCACCGCGAGCCACATTCTACCTGACATGGCGCTTAGTGCATAGAATTTCCCCAATTACTAAAGGAAAAGAAAATCGTTATACATTGCTACAACCAATATTTCAGTATACAAGAGATGTATTCTAGGGAACGTATTGCTGTTCACACCATGCTTATGCATTTTAATTATTAAGTTCAGAGATAGTTTTCATTTTAAAATAATTCTGCCAAAGCCTCTTTGCTCTTTTTCATTTTTGAACAATTTCATGCTAAGAAAATATAAGATTACTGAACTAAAAATAGTTAACTCTTATAATTACCCGTGTCTAAAATGTTTAGGCATACTAAATTTTGAATAACGAAAAAGAAACTGTATGAAATTCAGTAGATTATAATCCATTTATTTATTAATTTAATCATTATGGAGAACATTTTAAAGATATGGTCTTCCATTTGGTGACTTCGATTTATAAACATTATACCCTATACCAGAGAATTGTGTGCTTAGGTACTATGTTTGTTTTATTGTCTTAAAACACCTTGGATGTGCGAAGAAAGAGAAATGCAAAAATATTTAAAGTTTTACGCAACATAAACATGTGAAAAAGTATCGTGGACACTAAGTCAAAAGTTGCACAATCAATAACTATTATCCAGTTCAATTAACAGGAAAGGGACATTTTAATAGAGCTATAATATTTCGTTTTATTATAATTTGTGACAGCTAGAGCTTTATTTTCTGGGTAAATTACCTCTGCAATTTTTATTTAGGGAGTATGTGCTAGGCACTTATTTCACTATAAACACACAGTTATTTTTTTAATTTTACTTTTATAAGGCATTATATTTGTCTTTCCTTAATAGTTTACTCATTTTAAGACTATTTTAAATAAATCCTTATCACAAAACATTATATTGTAGAAGTAAATTAAATGAAATAGAAAGTTTTTGTATGTGCACCATTTTAATAAATTAAGTGAATAATTTATCTTCTCTTATTATAAAATTAACTACATATTTTCAGTTAATGTCTTCATATCATTGGCACAGCATTTTCGAAAGTTTAAAATTCTTTATTACTAAATTGTAAATTATTAATTTTAGGGGATTAATTTGTTAGACGGGAGGGAGGCTGCTTCCATTAAGAAAGCTAACGACGTGATGAACAAACGAGGATAGTAACAGGAACACATTGTTATCCAGACACACCTCAGATTTCTTCCAGAAATGATCAGGAAACTGGAGACTTCTAGTGTAGCTCTAATGGTTGTTCAGGAAGCCAAGATAAATTGACGGCAGCTCCAAAGAAAATAGGGACAACAATTAAAATGAAGACAAACGATGTGCCTTACAAAAATGCGGAACTGACTTCTTTACACAAAATTGTAAGGGAAGGATGCTGCTCTTCCAGAGAATATATTGTCTGCACTAATGTCTCAAAATATAAACATGCACTAATCACATTATGTAATGTAGAAAATCATTTTTTAAATATAAAATTGTTTTGTCCGAAAAAAAAATTCTTGACATTTGGTAACCTAAATAACACTAAGATCAAATTGCTATAAGGATTGCTTTTAGTTTTTGCTAAAATTGTCTACATCCAATTTTCTGTTATTAAAATGCGCTGGTGTAATTGCAAATATATATTTTATTATAAGCATATGTTGTATGTTTTAAAGGTTATTTTACAATTTTTTGTTTTGGCAAATTTGCATGAATATTTCAATCCAAGAAGGTTGTCTAAATTTTGCAAGTATATAATATTCTTCACTACTTGATATGTTTCTAGATTCTTCTCTCGGCATAACTAAGTAAGATTTATTCCTCTCAGTCAATCTGTAAGTTAGTTTGTACTAGCTATTATTGCTGTAAATGATTAAGTACAGAAACTATTATAAATCGGACCGCCTATGTGGTCTAGTGGTAACGTTTGCGATTGGTAATCCTAGGTTCGATTCCCGGATAAACGGTCCGGATAAGGTTTCTTTCGAAGCTTTTTCTTGCCCTAAGGAGGTGAATGCCTGATAAAAATTATAGCAAACTTATGGTGTCTTGTGTCTTGTAATAGCATGGGCCTTACTCTAACTATTAACATCTAGTATACATGGTGGGTGATAGAATGACCAGAAGTCTGATGTAAATTGTATAATTAATATGTGATATCATATTTATGATATAAATATGCAGGAAAATTCATTGTAAAATCAAGTGTCTATAGAACATAATGTCATCCTGTGCCTCTGCTTTTAAGTCTCATGTGACGGCGCGAGATAATATAATAGAAAGGTACTCCTGGCGAGAAAGTGCCAAATCAATGTTCCTTTGTATTCTAGAGAGGCGAAAAATCTTTTAGGTACTGTTGAATATTCCTTAAGAGATGGTAAAACAAGTAAAAGTACTCTCGCATAGCGTGGGCGCGTGTTCAAACTCCCACCTATCAGCAACAAGGACTTCAAAATATTGAGTATGAGCGCCTTAAGTTGAGTTCTGACTCACCAATCGGAGCCTTGGATTTTAAACGATTAGAGTCCGTGGATTCAGTTGGGAAGCGCTGTTTGAGCTAAGAGAGCCACGTAGCCCAGATTCGAATTTAGTATATATGGGGAAACTTCCTCAGAAAGGCACGTACTTTGGGAGAGTTTTGGGAAGGAAGGAGCAAATACCACGCAGTCAGAGAAAGAAGTTTCATGCAATCGGGGCGATGAGAAGCTTGTAGTATCTCGGTGTTTCAGTTGATGGTTTGGCAGTAAGCAGTGCAGTGGATAGTTTTGGAGTTTTCGGCAAATTCAGCTTTCGTTCAGCTCACAGTACCAAACCGAAGTAGTTCTGAACGTAAATTACGGCGTCAGTTACAACAATCTGTAGGTCGTAGATCGAGAGTCGTTCCAATATCAAGTCTTTCCCGACATGAGGTACACAGGAAAGTAATTTATTATATTTTGAGTTCCGAGAATATTACATGAACACCGTTTGAGGTGGCTCAGCGATTGCAGCATATGCCGTTACAATTTCTTCCCGAAGTGCCGCCAGTGTAGCAGGTTTTCTACGGTATACAACATCCTTTGGAGTTCATCATAGGTAGAAATCCAGCAAAGTTAGATCCGGAGAACGCAGTGGAAACTCACATGCACATTGCTTTGTAGATTTCCGCGGTGAGTGCTCAAAACGTCCAAAAATCATAAACGTGGACGCCGGGCTTTTGGTGTGCCAGGTCTTCCAGATCTGCCCTTGTGAACATCGCATACGGTTACACCAGTCTCAAATTTGTCTCGAATGTGTGCAATTGTTACTTGCGTTGGCGATTCTGTTCTGTGCACACGTCTCCATTGCCTTTGCACTTCAATGACTTTCTCTATTTTCCAATACCACTTCAAAATTGTTTTCCGCTTTTCAAACGATAATCTTGGCTCCATTTTTGTTGTAGCAACGCTAGCATAACGTAATGTGAGTCACATCTGTTTACAGAACATCATACGATAATTTGGTTTCATTTGTCCATTGTTGATTTACCTGTCACATAGCAACGTCATGTAAAGTTCTCGTACTAAATGTAAACCTTTCGGCACCTGATTTAACACCACATTTCAAGTTGTATCCTCCAGTGCATTTGCAATCATCAATATCCATAATTCGACTAAAAGCATTTGATATTAACATTTTCTAAGGAAACATATTTATAGAAAACAGACTTGATCCACATATGGCAGCGAGTTCGTCCTTTACTATTTACTTTGTAAAAAATGTAAACATTGAACGTTACCTTAGAAATTGATGCTTCTTATGAATTTAAAAGATATGCAAATATTAGATATTAATAATTCATTAATGTTTTCACAACGAATTAAGCTTCATAAGAGCGGATAGCTAATAATATATGCATTCTTTTTTAATTTACAAAATTAAAGTTAAAATTATTAATGCCGATTATTGTATGATATTGATTTTTTTTTTTTGAGTAGTGTTTAACGCCCTGCTGCGGCACCACAGGCGGTGAACACTGGTGATACATGAAATGAAACATATATTGTGAAAGGATATTTTTTTAAAGGAAGGAAGCGTTCCAGACCTAAGTTTAGAGTACCTCCCCGGCATTTGCCAGTTATGAAGACTGAGGAAAACCTGGAAAAAACCCCAGTCAGGGAGGACGGTCCTGGCGGGATCCGAATCCTAGGCCACGGCTTACGAGTCCGCGCCTTAACGACCTCGGTCACCCGTGTCAGTATAACACTGATTTGTTATACTTACAGGTTCTATGAGCACTTCGCGCTATATGCCTACCTTAATGATTAATTTAGAGTATATCTGTTCATTTTTAAGGACCTTAATTTTCAAGTGAATCAATAATATCTAACCCGCCTCCTTGGTAGCAATTGCAACTATCAATTCAGATGTCCCGGGTTGATAACCGGTCAGGTCAAAAATTTTTTTTCAACCCCCAAGCCTCAAGTTTATTAATCCCTACAGACTACAGACCTAGATCTAAAATAGTCACTTACACAATCTACAAACGTTGTGAGAAAACCAGTAACCATTAATAACAATAAATGAAAAATAAATAATACCTGTAATGTGATTGTACTTTTCATAAATGCTGTGATATTTTCTCCCTTGAAATAACCCCCCCCCCTTTTCTCCGCATTTCTGAGATCTCAGTAGTTTGTGAGCGTTGGTTGCACTGTCAGTCTTGAGGTTTGGAAAGGCTTTCCCAAATAGAACAATAGCGCGGATAGTAGATGATAATTTGACCGAATATGTTCGGTGGGCTTTGCGGCCTAAGTTTCTCATGCATGAATCGAGAGACAATTCTGAAAAAACCACAGCCAAGAATTTAACCTAACCGAGAATCAAACCCAGGCCTTTTGGAATGCGCAAACGCTACCACTAGAATGTGACGATGATCATTCGGTAGATTTAATAACATCTTTGCATAAATGAAGATAAAATACTTTAAAACATAATGTTTACAGATTCTTTTTCATTTGTATAATTAAGGGATTGTTATAGAACTTGTTATAAAAGCAACAAATGTAATAACTATATGCAAATGGTATTAACCGATGAAAATTCATACAATTGTTTTTATAGCTTTCCCATAGAATTTGGAAAATTGCAGAATCAGCTATATTATGATGCATGACAGTCAAACGTGGGAGTTGGTAGGCAAGAAATGAAAATCTTGTAGGTATTATAAAACGTATTCACGGATATTAATTAACTATATGTAGTCTAAGTATAAAAATGCATAACAATTTTCCTCAGTACCACGAAACCCTCCGTGGGCCGAATCACGGTATCACTTCATTATGTCATTCTTAAATTACTGTTCTTTACCATATATCAAAAATACGATAGACAGTTCAACATAAATTGTTTCCTTAGTTGTTCTAGTTTATCTCAATAATACAGTGATTACCTCGTCACCTTACATTTTGTCTCCAAACATAAACAACAGAGGGGAAGCAGTGTCGGCATTAAATAAATACTATATAGCAAGATCAGTGCATGCAGCGCTTTCAAATAGAAAAAGACCATTTCGAGCAATTAACAACCGCACTAAAAAATACAAAAACACACACGCAGAGATGCGCGCGAGAACGGACACTCATCTCTCTCTCTCTCGCTCTCTCTCTCTCTGTCTCTCTCTCTCTCTCTCTCCATGTTGTTTAATGCCCGTTTTTTCTGCTGCGGTTTCACAGGCGGTGGACACTGATGATACATGAAATTAAATGCTAAAGGGGGAAAGGATTTTTTTAAGGAAGGAAACGTTCCAGGCTGATGTTTAGGGTATATCGCCGGCATTTGCCATTTATGAGGACTGAGGGAAACCTGGAAAAAACCTCAGTCAAGGAGGATGGTTCTGGCAGGAATCGAACCCCAGACCTCCCTCTCACGAGTCCGCGCCTTAACGACCTCGAGCATCCTTAACGGCCTTGCTCTCTATCAGTTATGGTTTTTTTGTCCCTCTCAAACCAAGTTAATTTATTATCCTAAATTTCGCAAATAATTGCTTCAACTGAAAGACTGTGCACTAATATATATCAGCAAGCTGCAATATACATTTCTCAAAATCTACACTCAGGATACTTACTCCAAATGCCTATAACTAGTATACTGATATATTAAATTAACATGAGAATGCTATGTTTTATTCCGAGATATATGAAAAGTACGGATTTGTAAAACCCTTAGAGTTTAAGGATGTTTATGAAACTTCATGCTCGTGTTATTTTCATGCAATACTCCTATAAAGACTCAGAGAAAAGCACTGGACTGCGTACTCTGAGCCATTTTAATTTCACTCATTCCCGCATTCCAGTTTGTTCGCATTCCTCATCATAATTCGGCTCCGATGTCAACATTAATTGCATTCACCTCCTTTTCATCTGCTCTCAAGAATGGTGCCGCAGGAATGGAATAAAAAGCGGCGAGGTTTCAATATATTTTATGGTTCCAGTAAAGATCGGCTAAAGTAAAATATAAAAAGAAGAAAAGAAAAAAAAAAGAATTAAAAGAAAAAAATATGACAAACCAATAACGAAATTCAGCGAAGCCGCTAAGGCCTTTAATTAGCGACCGTTAGCAACGTTTTTATGTTATGTTCCCTCCCCGGGGTTCGTACACACACATAAACCGAAAAACAAAAGTAATGTGTAGTATGATGTTCTATAAACAGATGTGACTCACATGCATTATGATAGAGTTCCTACGTGATAGGTAAATCAACAAAGAACAAACGAAGCCAAGATTATGGCATGATGTTCTGTAAACAGATGTGGCTAACAATGTTGTGCTAGCGTTGCTACAACAAAATGGAACCAAGATTATCGTTTCAACAGCGGAAAGCAATTTTGAAGTGGTATTGGAAAACCGAGAATGTTTTTGAACTTCAAAGGCAATGGAGACGTGTGTGCAGAAAAGGACCGCCAACGCCAATATCAATTGCACACATTCGAGACAAATTTGAGACTCATGGTACCGTATGTGATGTTCACAAGCGCAGATCTGGGAGACCTCGCACAGCAACAAACCCCGCGCATTGGATCCAAGACACTGGATAGGGCGAAGAGGTTCGATTAAGTTTCCACCGCGTTCTCCGGATCTAACGCCTTTGGATTTTTACCTACGGGAAACTCTTGAGGATGTTGTATATCGTAGAAAACCAGGTACACTGGCAGCACTTTGGGAAGAAATTGAAACGGCATGTGCTGCAATTGCTGAGGACACTTCCGCAAACGTTGCTCAATCAGTAGTTCAACGTACTCAGAAGTGTATCGACGCCGAATGGTGGGCATTTTGAGCTACTGTTGTAACTGTAAAAGTCTAAGATTATTAGTGCTCATCATTTTCTGTTTGTGTTAATTCAGTTTTGTTATGTCGGTCCTGGTGGTGTAGTGGTTACCATACTTGCTTCCTACGCCCAAAACGCGGGTTCGAACCCGGCCAGGATCGATGGATTTTTTCGGGCGTAAAAATCCTAAGTATGGCTTCCTTCGGAAGGAAGTAAAGCCGTGGGTCCCGTGTCGTACATTTACGGCACGAAAAAGAACCTCAAGCCTGAAAGAGAGGCCTCTGAGCAAAATTTGTCGGCCGTTTCACGCCCTGAGTTGAATGGGACGCTGATGACCTGAGATGTTAAAGAGCGTCCATAAATAAATCAATCAAAAAAAAAAAAAAAGTTTTGTTACGTTAACACAGTTTTTCTTTGTTTGAAGTGTGTATACATTTTGGCATCCTATACTGCAGAATCCGCTGATATATTGACAATAAAGAAAAAATCATAAATACTAGGATATAAACATAGGATACTAAGTGATATGAAAAAAATAATATTCCTACTCGTGTGGCCTTTAGTTTCGAGTTTTATATGTAAATCTATAGGTAGCAGGATTCTATTTTAATATGGAGGATCCAAAATTTAATCTCAGGAGTGCAACAGTACGTTTTCTTTGTGAACGCCTATCTCGGATGGAAATATTCAAATTGCTATAAAATGCGAATTTCAGAAGTATCACATTTTAAGGCTGTTAGCGAATATGATTTAAACTTTGGTTTACAAGGATTTCTTTTTTTATTGTAGCAGTTTTAAAATACACACAAGTACACCAGTCGCATAAGCTTTACGGATGTACTTGCTGATGTCGTCCTTGTAACAATCGCAAGCTATATTTATAAAAAGTAGATAGACAGTTATCGAGAGTATTGTATTTATAATGGATGTAGGGGAAATCAATGTATCTCATGATATGCATTAAGCTAAATATATATTTGTGTGAAGTAACAGATATCATTCCTGCGCTAATTTCACTGAATGCACTAAAAATCATAATTATTAACATCTAGTAATTTCGTAAACTCATCTTAACAAATTCATAAATTCTTCTTTCTTTTTATAGTTTTGCAAAATATAAAAGCAAGGTAAAAAATGAACCAATAACACGAAAAATATTTTATTTCCATGAAAGGCACATATATTTTTGTTCCAAGATGGTCGTTCTGAGGTACTCAGATTTTTTATGAGGGCTTCCTATTTCCAAAAAGTGGCTTATATTGGTGCTATTATCATAAATACACTTTATTAATATAATCTTATTCAAAATACTCTCATTCAGAGATTTTCCATCATTTCACTAAAGCAAGCATGTTTTTTTAATATTCATAAGGTCCCAGAATTATTACCCAAATCCTTTACTCAGGAAAATTTTAGCCAGTTAGGCATATTAACCTATAGAAAAAAAGTGAAGCGTGCGTTAACACCTTCTAAATTCCTTTCTATAAAAATTTGTTGGCACATGCATTAGGGTTTAAGAGGATGCTGTGGGATAATGACTATAAATTCCTAATAATAGCTAGTCGTCCTGGTGGTGTAGTGGTTACCATACTTGCCTCCTATGCCCAAGATTGCGGGTTCGAACCCGGCTAGGACCGATGGATTTTTTCGGGCGTAAAAATCCTAAGTATGGCTTCCTTCGGAAGGGAAGTAAAGCCGTGGGTCCCGTGTCGTACATTTACGGCACGATAAAGAACCTCAAGCCTGAAAGAGAGGCCTCTGAGCAAAATTTGTCGGCCGTTTCACGCCCTGAGTTGAATGGGACGCTGATGACCTGAGATGTTAAAGAGCGTCCACAAATAAATAAAAAAAAAAACTCTGTATCAAATGCTACATCGTTAGCCTTAGAAAGCAAAGTTTTAGCAAATGAAGTTTGTAATAATAAGGAAACTACATTATAAGTGTAAATTGTCATCTTGGAAAGGAGTGATAGCTATATCAGCAAAGGGAATTTTCACTATTCCTTTAATAGGCTTAATTATGCACTTTTCACTATCAGTTTGAATTGATATGCAATTCTGGGCATAGCCAATAATAACACTATGAGCACTTAGAAATGATTGCCCAAACTCCAAGCATGAGCTAAATGTTAAACTATCAAAATATTGTCCTGAAAAAGAAAGTTATTAATTGTAAAATATAAAAACGTGTGTGTTAGGGGTTATCTATTTATTTATTACTCGCAGTTCGTAGCAACATATCAAAATATTGCATTTTGTAAAGATCAGCATTAATAATACTGGCCAATCAAGATAAGTATTCAATTAGATATGCGTTTGTTATTTGCTTACTTAGTTGTGCGTTGTTATTAAATTCCAATTTTTGTGTTTATATTTCCGATAAATTTTATACTTCCACATGTGGAATATCGATCTGTTTTGTGTATGAATTAAGCGTGTCTTTTTAGTCGTTTGGCACCAATGTAGGTCTTTGCCAAAAGAAATATGAATAACATTAAGGATTATAATAAGGGATGTATCAGACTCGATCGTTTACCCAAATCTCAACCCAACCCTTCCACCTTACCCTCAACTCAACCTCCAATTCCACTTCATCTCCTCATCTCCATCTTTTAATGAGCATTCAGCTTTATCCATTTAAGGTGTCTATTAACGCCTCTTGTTCCAATACACTGCTGACTTGCTTCCTCCTGACCTCCGCCTTCACAATTATCTGAGCTTCTGCAAAGCACAATTCTTAAGAAACAATATTAAACGTTTAAAGATGAGAATGCAGTAAACTATATAAAACAGTTATTCATTTTAGCATTAATAATTTAGTAGATGCATAAATCCACTCGTCACGAATTATATCTTATAACTGGAACGGTATTAAATGTGCGGGGGCGTAAATTGGATAGCAAAATGTGATTACAGCCCAATAGTCGATTTGGAGCAGGGATGTACGGTGGATGAGGCCGGTCGTCGAATAGTCTATTCACCGTTGATGTCCACTGCTGCTCCGTCTGATGGGGGCTTCAGTTGGGGGATGTTAAGGATCTCAGGGTTCGCTGTACTGGAGGTTTTTGGGACTCGGAGTCGCCGGGTCGAGAAGGTTTTGACAACAGACCGCAGAGGAAAACACAAGAGCCTTTCTAACTCATAATTTATTAAGAACACAATACATCCATTTGAGGAGACTGTCCGTGGAGACTCGGGTTCCAGTTTTCTGAATATCAAACACTAGAACCTACTTTACGTCCTGCTGACTGACTTATGGCCTGATTTGTACCTGCTCTTCTACTGATCTTACTCTTTTACTCTTTTACTAGTGCTCCTCGACTGACTGACTTATTCACATCCGACTGACTTTACTCTTCGACTTCCGGACTCACTTATTCGTATCCGAGTGACTTTACTGATCTCTGTCTGTGACTTTTGGACCAATAAACCACGCCCTTCGCGAAAAATACTTCTCTATCACCATGAATTAAACTTTACTTCCAGCTTCCTGATTGGCGATTATTCAATATGTATATATTTCTATGCCTATACGCTCTGATTCGTACACTTGTGGCCGGTGTCTATTGGTTGCCTATTTTTCTCCACGCCTACACTTTTAGTTTTTATTGTTTCTTTCTGGCCTTTCCCAAGAAGCTTCCCTATCATAAATTCTGGCTGTCACCTTTTATTGTACTCCATTTATCCCTTTATATCTGTGTGCCATTACTTAGACAAAAGATGTTCCCACCTCTGGTACCTATCTTTATTTTCTGGGAAATTTTGGGCGATCTGTATTATTGTCTTGAACTATTTTGTTATTTCCATTCCTGAAGCATTCTCGTAAATCTGCACTTCTCTTTTATCTTTAGGTGCACAATGTAGCATGAAAATGAAATGACCCTTTTTAAAATACGTTGTCAATGTCCACTGTAAAGCATTCGCAGGTGTTAACAATTCTCAACCTTTTCTCTACCTGCTAGAACTTAGGGGCCTTCCCCGGGACAGTCCGTCAGTCTGATACAATACAACCCTTGTACAAAACAATAAATTCTTTTCCTATCTTAAGGTTTGCAGACAATTAACACAAAGGAGTCTCAACCAGGAATTCCGATATTTTGCACAAAGTATCAGTTCCAATATTTATCCAATGAAATATAAATTTTAATGCTAATATTAATTAATACACATGATATTACTGAGGAGCTATAATTTTCGGCTCCATAACTCGAAATAGTATGTGCTACTACATTAGCCTTTGTTTACGTAATATTTACTGTGCAAGTTGTAATATTTACTTTCTCGAGTACAGATATTTTTTTCATTTAGTTTAAAACAGCATTGTGGCCCGCCCTAACCGAGATATTAATACATGTATGTTGTAAACATGTTATTATATTTTATATATTATAATTATAATGTGGATACTAAGTATATAAGTATCCTAAGGTATTTAAGGCATGAATTGTGTTTCTTTAGAATAGGAATTTCTCTAGTGTGCTGTTTACAGAAGACCAAGTTAATAAGGGTGCGCCAAGGAGATAATAAATCATTGTTCATAAGGAAGGCTAAATGTAAGAAACAAGTGTTATTTCGATTCTTGAATGAGATAAGGTTTGAGAGGGTCAGTTGGAATCCGGGCCATTGTATGTGTTAGGGGGGTGAACTCGCGCGCCGTTTAGGGCAGTTTACTTTCAACTAACCAATTATGGATAAAGGTTTTATATTTTTGAAGTACACTTCCCTATGGCTTGATCACACCAAAGCTAGGCGATTTGAACTGCATTATAAGCAGGCATTTACTCTAATCTGAGATTTACTTCGTCTTTTCATAAGTTGTCACTACTCATTTTTAATTTCACCCGGCACAGATTCAGATTCTTAATTTTGAGGGCGCGATTTTTAGTTTGGGGAATAGAGAGAAGTCACAGGGTGCTAAATCAGGCGAATGAGGATAACCCTCTTGTTTTTTTCGTCAAACAGCTCCTGGTGAATAAGGAATTGTGATAGGGCGCATTATCGTGATGCAACAGTCAGTTCCCTTGTCTAGTTTTCGGCACACGATCCTTCTCAAAATACCTTAATATAGAATTCCTCTACTCTTAATTAAAAAAAAAAAGAATTATATGATATGAAATAGTAGTTCCTGAATCTTTCCTGGCCTTGAGTGTGCCATGTATTCAAGTAAGAAATCCCGGATTGGACGATTAAAGTTATTCCATTTGTCTATAGCTTTGGCCCATGACTGCATCACTAGGGTCGTTTGGTATGAACGTGCCAAAGGGCAAATGTTTATGAATTAAATGCTAATTTAACATTTTTGCCCCATAAAATAATTCAGTTACTTCTTAGTCTTAAAGTAACAATAATTTTCGGTTATACATATTTACTGGCCCCCGTGACAATTTTATTAATTTAGCATAGAAATTTAATACCCACTCAGACGCTTAGAATTCCACAACTTTTCACTCTTTTTATACAGCGCGCTAATTTTTGAAGTTGGTACACTTAATTCTTTTTTCAAAGAATATAAGCAGATAGGTAATAGCTTCTTGTAATTATTTTGTTGTGTAACTAAGAAAGAAAAGATAAAACAACTAAGAAATCTACTATGTCTTTTGTTTTTGTTCAGGAAATAATCAAATTTTCCTCAAAAGCTTTGCTAGTTCAGATTTATTCTGAGTTCTTTTATATGTATTTTAAAATATGTTGTTTATGATCCTTTAGATATTATATATATATATATATATATATCAGTGTTTGCAGTTATAGTGCTATTACTTATGTTAAGCATACGTATGAAGGAATATTGTGGATAGAGGTCTAATTTATGTATTATCTGTAGTCATTACTATTTATATATAATTATTTTAATAGTATTTTTAATGGAAAGGCAACACCATTACAACTGGTACCGCCCTTGTTGCCTCGGTAGTAAAAATGTGCGTTGAACACTATTTAAAAAATCTACAACTGGATATAGAAAGAAAGCAATTCAAAGAAAGCGGTTGTGAGGAGCCAAATCAGTCAAACCGTTATATGGATTTAATAATGTTACTGCTTAACTCTCTATAGTTAGCGTGTCTTCTCTAATGAAGTATCTGAAATCGTGGCAAAGGAGAGAGAAAAATAAATCGGTTCAAAATGTTCCTCCCTTATACTGAAGTTACCAAACATACATCAAAACTATTACGGCATCCAGAAAGTAAGTCCCAATCGCGCCTAGAGATGGCACCGCTAGTCGGATAGGAATGCGCATGCGCAGGAATAGAGAAGAAGTATGTGGTAATAATGCAGTAAAATTTCAGCCTTGTGACGGCCGTGGTTACCGCGCTGTGCTAGGAGAAAATGGGTGCTCTGATATTGTCTCCCGCCAACTGCGAAGTTCGTGCAGTCATCCGAGGTTTGCACGCTCAAAAGCAAAGTCCAGCAGAGATCCATCGCCAATTGTGTCAAGGCTTCCGGGAGACAATTTCGTGCACAAGGGAGCGAGACATCTGGGGAATTGACAAGAGAGTTCTGAAATTGTGAAGCGCCGGTTCTGCTCAATTGCTTGCCGCACACTTTCCAACACTTCTGCCGTCACCAGGGACGGTCGGCCACTACGGTCGTCGTCGTCGTGAATATTGGTTCGTCCTTCAGTGAACTGCCTGCACCATCGTCTTACCATAATGTCGTGTCCATACACTCGACACAATTGGCGATGGATCTCTGCTGAACTTTGTTTTTGAGCGAGCAAACCTCGGATGACTGCACGAACCTCGCAGTTGGCGAGAGACAATATCAGAGCAGCCATTTTCTCGTAGCACAGGGGCTAGCCAAGGCTGAAACTTTACTGCATTATTCCCACATACTTCCTCTCTACTCCTGCGCATGCGCATTCCTATCCGACAAGTGGCCCCATCTCCAGGCGCGATTGGGACTTACTTTCTGGATGGCCCCCGAAAATTAGATATCTTAATGTATAATTTGTTTAATGGTGATGGTAGCAAAATTTTTATTTTTGTCACAGGTCTAGTCGCCATCTCAATTGCAAGGTAAAGAAAGACTCGCAGAGCCCTCCATTCTAGATAAACAAAGACATAATACATGTATTAGTTTTGATAGTATCCGCCAAAATGCTTTGCTAAAATGTTCAATGCATTTACGATTGACTGGTATGGGCAAAGGTTAATACAAAAATATACTAAATAACTTAGTTAGGAATATGCTTGAGCGTCCATGGTCCAATAGTACATTACTCGCGTGGAGAGTCCTGAGTTCGAGGATGGCTAATGAAAAAAAAATGTGGAAAGTGTTAAATAATGACGCTTGAAGTGGACCCTGTTCTGATTTATTACCTGCAATTGGATGGGAGGATATGGTTATTCTCAATTAACCATAAAGATATTGGAATACTATATTTCATCTTTGGAGCAGCTCGGAAATTTCTATGTGGTCATAATGGTGGTTTTAGGGTTGATTGGAAACGAAGGTGAATTTTCTTTTAGTACTGCAAGTGGAAGGGTTTAGAGTTATCAGTCATGGAAAATCGGTAAAATGAAGCTATTCTCATACTGTTCATATCAGTATAAGAAAGGAAAAATTTACTGTTAAGTTGTTTACATATTTAATAAATCCGATTATCATAATTATAATACTGAAAGATGCAATATCCAGCCAGAACGATACTTCCTATTTGCCTATGCTATTTTAAACTTTTCCTTTATTAACAGGAATTAACGCCTGTTTGTACCACTGAGGTTTCACAGAAGTAGAGCAACATGAGATGAGAGATAATTTGGGAAAGAGAGTTTGGCATTTGGCATTGAAGAAGATTTATGCATATCTGAAATAAAAATCAGGGAAGGTGCTTCTGTTAGCATTCGAAAAGGAGACCTCGTTTTCGAACCCGGCTTAGCTACATGGTTTTAAAGCTACGTTTAAAAATAATGATTATCATAGTTGTTGGAAGCCGTTACAAGACATTAGAATTGTAGGCGATGCAGTCACTTAATTACCGTAACTTACAAAAGTATAATATACAGTACTCTGTTATAGTACCATAATGAACGTCATGAAGCTACCGAAGGGGTTGAACCTATATTGGAAGTTGAAGCCGAAGAAAATCATACTGATGCTCCGCCTATTGCGGAAAACCGATAGCGCAAAATGTCACTTACATTTTTGGAGGTAGAAGGCTTTTAGAAATGGGGAAGAGGGATTTTTAAAATTGAGGGGGGGGGATAGATATGAAAATAAGTTGAGAACAGAGCACACAAAGGATAACGATCAGCCATATGAAAAGATATAGTGCGCAAGAGAATAAATCGTAGTGGGTGAGAATGGCGAGAAACTGGGCATATAGTTAGAGATAGAAAAGCGGCGATCGTCTTGAGATTGCTGGAAACAATAAAGAAGCAAATGGGAGGGAAAGAAGTAAGCATGCTAAAAACATAAGCAGAACAAAGCAATATCTTAAAATGTGATAAGAATTTGGAGAACTCAAGGATCTGTTAAAACCTGCGTTAGATGGCTGACAACTTTTTTTCCAAATTAAAAAAAAAATGTTTGATGATATGACAGAAAGAGAAATGTCCAACCTTGAAAGAAGAAGTGAAGGGATTGTAATTTGACAGGCAATGAAAGAGATAGTTAAGGAATACGAACCTATTTAAACACTGAATCTACATGCTATATTTAGAAAAAAATGTTTTAAGCCTTACATTAAATATACAAAAATTCCACAATTTTTGCAAAGCAAAAGCTTATTTAATATTATTTATCCACAGTTACATTCCAAAATTTCAATTATATTATTAAAAATGTGACAACTATACATATATGTAGAATTGTTTTAAATTTCGTAAAAATAAATGTAACAGCCTTACAGGGAATTTTATTAAGGAAGGAAATTGCAATAGATTGATACCAGCATTTTTATTTCGCTTGCCGAAGCTGTACAACAATAAAAGTTGATTATTGCTTGTGTTACTAGTATAACTATATACAGAGAGTGCCAAAAATGTATACAGATTTCAAACAAGGAGAAAACTGTGTTAACATATCAAAACTGAATTCACACCTTGGGACGTATGTATTTTACGGTCTATAGTCGGCCCTGGTGGTGTAGCGGTAGCCATTCTTGCCTTCTAAACCCAAGATCGCGGGTTCAAGCCCGGCAAGGATCGATGGATTTTTTCGGGGCGTAAAAATCCTAAGTATTTATTCCTTCGGAAGGGAAGTAAAGCCGTGGGTTCCGTGTCGTACATTTACGGTATGATAAAGAACCTCAAGCCTGAAAGAAGAGGCCTCTGAGCAAAATTTGTCGGCCGTTTCACGCCCTGAGTTGAATGGGACGCTGATGACCTGAGATGTTAAAGAGCGTCCGTAAATAAATCAAATCAATCAAAATTGTCTATAGGAATTACAGTACTTTTACTTTGACACTCCAATCAGGAAGGAAAAAATCCTCTTTCCCGTATATTAAAAGAGCCATTATTCTAAATAAAAGTTTCATTGTGAAATTAATGATGATGTATATCATTTTGCATGTCCTTCAGCAAAGCTAAATGAAGTTATAGTTGAAAGGTTTAAATGATAATGCGGTGAGCGGATGAGATCGATATAAGCTGTTCATATTGGGGGCTAATCTATGTATGTTGCATTATACTAATTGCGTTTTAAAGGATATTTTTATTTTTATGCATTTTAGCACGATATCGTCATACTTTTTCATTAGAACTCATTTAAGGTATGACTATTTAATTTCACTAAGTGTCTTAACATATTCCACGAAGTTCTTAATTCTTTTGGCTCAAACCCCTTTTCCTTACTTTTATCTTTGCTTTAGCTTTGCGGATACGCGAGTTTTCTATTTGTTTTTGTTTAATAGAAGTTGACTTGTCTCTCCGGCGGAAGGGCTGAGAACCACCTTCTGGACTATTCTGTGCCACATGTTTGCTATTCTGAACACGAACTTGCGCCGGATCCTTGGGTCGCTTCCTTCCTATGCCACCGGAAACTGCGGAGCGTGTGGTCGCTTCATCTTCCACTTCTATCGGACACGAAGGCATACATCCACATCCACGATGTTTACCTAACTCGGTATCAAGCAAGGTAGTGAGATGGACCATTGTTCTGAGTAAACTTCCACCTGATGAAATGAGATTTCCAAGAGCAATGAGTGATAATAGTTAATTTAAAATGAATTAAATACAATGCAATATACATTATATAAAAGTATATATCCACAGTTACTATCCAAAAAATTCAATTATATTATAAAAAGATGTGACAACTACACATTTATGTAGAATTGTTTTAAATTTCTTAAAAATAACTGCAACGGCCTCACAGGGAATTTTATTAAAGAAGGAAATTGCAATAGATTGATAGCAGCATTTTTATTTTGCTTGCCGAAACCGTTAAACATTGAGCGGTCGTTGCCTCGCCTGCCCCATGTGATTGTCCCAGAACCCCACTGTACTTCACTCAAAGAAGTATTCCCAAAGTTCCTTTGAATACACTTGCTTTTAGCATTACAACTAGGTGAAGGGCTTCAAAATGACTATTGACTCAGGGAGAAAACTGAAAGAAAAACACCCTTTGGCAAGGCTAACAATCTACTATAGACGAATTAACATTACTTTCAACTTCTTTCAGTTGTCATAATGCCACGTAAGCAACGTACAATGTTACCAACTTTCTGCTACTGCTACCATCTAGGTAGACGTCAGTCGAACCAAGAATATACTTTCCCGCCAATATGCCAATATTAAAAAAAACTAGTCATATAAATGCTCAGCTCCTTAAAGTAATTGTTATCATTTTCCTTGGGCTAACTTTCTTCAACTCCCAGAAAGGCTGAGCATTAGACTAATAAAATTACATATATTTAATACAAATTAATGTACACTATAACAAACTAACTAAAATAGCAGAAAATGATGAAACACTTAGAAAATGTCACAGATTTCTAATGGCAATATTTCGAAATGCTTGAGTTCTACTATGGCAAGAAGATAAGCCATATGTATATACACAGGATGCCATAAATGTATATACACTTCAAGCAAAGAAAAAAAACTGTATTAACGTAACAAAACTGAATTCACATACACAGAAAATGATGAGCACTAATCATCTTAGACTTTTACAGCTACAACAGTTGCTCAAAATGCTCACTATCGGCGTCGATACACTTCTGAGTACGTTGAACTACTAATTGAGCAACGTTTGCGAAAGTGTCCTCAGCGATTGCAGCACATGCCGTTTCAATTTCTTCCCGAAGTGCTGCCAGTGTAGCTGGTTTTCTACGGTATACAACATCCTTAAGAGTTCCCATAGGTAGAAGTCCAACGGCGTTAGATCCGGAGAATGTGGTGGAAACTAAATCGGACTTCTTCGCCCTATCCAGTGCCTTGGATACTTCAAAATTGCTTTCCGCTGTTCAAACGATAATCTTGACTCCGTTTAGTTGCAGCAACGCTAACATAACGTCACATCTGCTTGCAGAACATCATACTACACATTACAGTTGTTTTGGGGTCCAACTTTGAAATATATTAAATGGACATCTACAGTGAAAATATGCATACACTTATATATGCGCTTTATCTATGTGTATATAGTATATTTGGTATATATTATTTTATACACATTGATGTACTAATTGAAAGAAGTTAGTTGTCTTAATTAAATTACAAGAGACTGTTTTCTGACAAAGAAAATAAAAGTTTCGTAGCCTGGCTGTGTGCAATAGAATCATGATTATAATATACGTATACATATGTTACATACTTACATTTAGGTGTTAAGGGCGCCAAACCAAGGGAAGAATTATTTCTCTCTCCTTCTTCCAAAACGCGCAAGTATCCTTAATGACTGTGTGCTAGTTCAGAGTGGAAGTGACAGATTCTCTCTAATTAAACTTTCTCCTATTATTGTGGTTTCCACTCAAATTGGTGTTAAACGATAAATAGCATGTAATGTAAGAAAAAACTGCGACAACGGTGTAAGTGATCCGGAAGTAGCGATGACCTTACATGCAGAAGTGCGCTATATCACATATCACATTTTACGCTAGACATTCAGTCGGCCGTACAGTTTGATCTCAGATTACCTTAAGAATAGGTAGCAGTTCAGTAACCCACTGCACTTCCGGTCATATGTCGAATTTCCCGGCATGTTTTCTTTGCAGCACGAAGTTGCCAGTTATCGTTTTAAAAAGTAATAAAATTGCCAAAGCTATCAAAGATACAAATTGTGTGATGATAAAAAATATATTCCTGTAATAAGTCTCCGTACACCCGCACTCTAACCCTTGCCACTTTTTATATCACAACAAACAGCATCCAACTGAAATTGCTCAAGAACAATGAGTGTCTTATGTCGGTGTCGAGTTTTCTCCTGACATTTATAATAACATCTTTAAAGATCCTTTAACTTCTTCCTCTTTCCTTTATTTTTCTTACCTTATAGTGATAGTGGAAATTCCGTTTAATTTAGGTGCAGCCGCTGTCCTCTCCACCACATTATGTCGGTATAGACAATCGGTTTTCTCTTTCCTATTCAAAGTACGCCATAATGCACATAACATTTCACAGTTGACAATGAATATCCATACATTGTCCAAGTTTTTGCAGTTATTTCCTAAGGGATTGCTCCCACAGCCTACTATGATACATTAAGTTCATAAGTATACAATCGATTATAGTCTTAAGTAATACAAAAAGCACTTTAAACAAATCCCAATGAATTACTGCAGGCTTAAAATTGCACATACTCCACTGTATGGA
Organism: Metallyticus violacea; assembly: GCA_030762175.1. Classification (NCBI taxonomy): domain Eukaryota; kingdom Metazoa; phylum Arthropoda; class Insecta; order Mantodea; family Metallyticidae; genus Metallyticus; species Metallyticus violacea. The sequence continues at coordinate 83,068,620 of CM060834.1, forward strand.
TCCAATATAAATGTATTGTCTCGGTGCCAAGAAGTTATATGTTCCATATTTTTAATGATGTAATATTGTCTGCAAATTAGTTCGAGGAGGACAGGGGACGTCTAAATACTCGAAAGAATAAAGAAAAAATCAGAGGAATGTGCAACAGAGACAAAGCAAGCTACACAATGACACCATACCAAGATGTTCGTATATTCGTAGGGCCAAACAAAACTCCTAGAAATCTTCTGTATGGACATTCACGACCTTAGGGAGGTAGCCAGTACTGAAAATTTATTGACACATAAACCTATTAATACACTAGAAAGCATTGAAAAACCTTGAGAGCACACAGAAAAGGATATTCTAAAAGTCCTGCTGCAAACAAACTTTCTGATAATTCATCAGACCGCTCAAATGAAGACCTGGAAAAAAGCTTGGCCAAGAGTATCCCTGAAACACAGGAACCATCCAGGAAAATTATCACAGTGCCTGCTATTCTATTTGGGAGAGGATGGCATATTTCCTGTTTTGTTACAGAAAGAACCTAACTCTCTATATCGCATACTCTGTGAATTATTCAGGGCCAGTATACATTAAAAATTGAATTTTTGTTTTTTGTAATAATGAATTAACTAGTGCAGAATTAGTTTATAGTGAGTTTATTTATAGTGGCTGTATTCCTGAGACCTGGAGTGCTAACAGGTTACTGAATGCGGGCGCCAAAGATGCGGGAAGTTAAAACCTACTTCCATTTTCTCGTTTTTACTGAAAACAATGAGCAAATTTATAAACAACATATTCGAAAATGGATTCTTTCTAAGGAACTCTTACATGGAGACTAAAATGTTCACCAGAACGGCAAATCTATGAGGGAGTTTTTAACAAGCTAATCAGCAGAATTGAAGTTTCCTTGATGAATGACGAGATGGCACTTTGTACTTTCCTTCATAGAGAGGTTGCGTTCGATAACACATAATATAAATTGTAATTCGTTGGATATTTATGCATGGTTGAAACGGAAAATATCCGATTTAAGGCCCTACACATTCATTGATAGCAGTTGTTTAATTATATTATTTTAATAAGTTTATTTTCACGCGTTTGTAAATTACATAAAGGCTATAATGCTCAATTTGAAACAAAACTTTCTGTTGATCTAAACGAAATAATATGATGCAAGAAACGTACGTAAGGGTACTAGTTAGCGGTTATTAGCTACGACTAACTGTAACATTTAACAGTAAATTCTGTGATGCCATGAAGAAATACTTTGCTTTAAAAGTGTTTTGTTTAATTATAGATAACTGACTAAACGATATTCTTTTATGACTCATATTTTCGATAATTCTACATATTCACCCACGGGCATAAATGGGAAATATATTGCATCTGTAGTGGATATCTTTTTAAGACAATTATAATTTAGTTGTTGATTTAACAGCGAATTGACGTCACAAGTTTCATTCATAAGTTAGGTTGTGATATACTCGTAACAGCATATTTTTCATTAAGATCATATTCAGATTTTTTTTTCTTGTTAACAATGTTTCGAGCAAAGAATAGACAGGATTGAGAAACCAATTGGATCGGTTGTGCAATTTATCTGGAAGGACAGAAAGAACAATAGCATCTAGACTATTAATTGAACCATCAAATATTGGTAATTCGCCTGCTATAACTAATACTGATTTTGTTAGAAGTTTTTGATATGAAAAGGTAGAGTTAATGAATGATTGACCACAAAAGCAACAGTTAGTTCCCTGTTGTTTGAAATGTACATCTGCTTTATGGTATCAAACGTTTTACAACATACATTCGCTATACAATTGGGATCTTATAATTTCTGAATGTGATGCCGCTTTTCCAGTGGCCTACCAAGATGACTTATTGTAAATGAAACTCAGGCAACAAGTAGTTATAGTTAGAGACCGAATCAGTTTTAGATTATATATGTGATGTACTGTACTTGTGCGATCAGGTCAGTTCAGCGAATAAAAAGTGACTTAAACCCTCAATATGCGCAAGCTTTGCCTCCCGTTGACCCGCAAAGTGAAGCTCATTTTTACGTTCGGCATAGTAAACATTAGTAAATGCTCAGTTTCAGAGCACAGTAAGCTCACAGCTTTCTATATATCCTGCTCTTCCTGTTCCATCGACTATTACCGCTAATCCTCAAGTGGCAGACCCGGTTACTAATGTAGATATGCCCATTAATAATTCTGATGATCTGTTTTGGCACTTACTGAACAGGTCCGTCAGTTAATTACACAGTGTCGCATGTACTGCTGAGGGGTGTAGCAAATTTAACATTTCTGAAAGCTAAATTCGTTTGGTTTTATATTTCATATCTTTCTTGTCACGACTAAAGTTGTGACTTAGGGGGGTGATGCCAGAGACAAGCCCCAACGTGCCATGCCAACTCAATTTATTGTAAAGGAGACAAAAGTTCCCAATCTGAAGTGATTACAAGTGATAGCCATGACGGGCCCTTACCTTTTAAGGACCTGTTGCCGTAATGCTGAGGGTCAGTAGGTCACTCTCCAAAGATGACAGGCAGAAGACAAAGACCAAAGACTAAAAGACCCCGAGCCGTAGCTCTGTTTCCCCTTATATCGTTTTACGATTGTCTAGGGGGTCTCTACATTGTGACATAAACTATACCAAATATGGTGTGCTACCGCCTTAGACTTAAATTATATTAACTAATGAGAAAGTACTATGTAGGTGTTTGACCCTTTCCAACACTGTGTGACAGATCCAAGCTCAGCATGTTTTGTTTGTTACTAGGCAGAGGTTAATGTCACTGTAAGATACCGCGTTAGCAGTCTCTCGCTACACTGAAATTCCTAAAGTGATCGCGTTAAAGGAAGACATGAGATATAAAACCAAACGAATTTAGCTTTCAAAAATGTTAATTTGCTACATCCCTCAGCAGTACATGCGACAATAGGTACCTCAAATACAGTCTGGGTCATAAATTCCTCCAGCTCCGAGTCAACCGTGCTTTCAGTGCCAGTAGCATTGTTTCAATCAAATTCGCTTTCTGAGTCAGCCTTGTTTTTAGCTTCCACAGCAATACTATAATCAGCAACAGGTACACGGGCAAGACCAATTGATGGCAATTGATGTGACTATATAGCTCCGTATGTCATACAACAATTGAATGAATGAATTAAGCCACTAGGGCTAGGACCCCTGCAAGAGGGGACTCATTGATTTCTCCTATAGTGAGTTAGTCATATGAGCTGTTGTCCCTATGAGTTTGTTAAATCTATAACGTTTCTTATTTTACAAGTTTAACATAATTTAACTACAAGATTCAAGTGCTGAGTCTATTAAGTTTTTGTATTATAAGTTTGGTATCACTTTCACTTCTGGCTTCGGTTGTTTTCTTTCTGCAGTTCTGTTCTTCCAACCCGTTCTCGGTCTCCCACTGATTAGTATACCTACAGAATAATTACCCAGTCAAAAAACGATCAGCGTCATGCCTCCAAGGGTATCTCATAAAGGTAACAAACACCTCAACCGAATAAAGATGTCTCTGCATCAAAGCATTTGTCTTCTCAACAACTTGACAAGTTTAAAAAAGTATGCTAACAGTAATGGTGAAAATATTTCCATTTTGCTTGATATTAATATCATTAATGCTCCTCATATTGGTGGCGTTTCTAAATTAAATTACAGCATGTTGACATATTGCTAAGAAAGGCTGGTAAAAAATTAATAGATGTTCCCTTCCACACGTTTTTTTGAATTTCACAATTAATGACTTTCTTTTTCAGGAAAATGTGTTAGTAGTTAAACATTTAAATCACGATTTTATTTTGGGGAAGGATTTCTTAAGTGCTTTTTGCTACTGAGGCACCACAGGGGTGGACACTGATGCTATTTCAGATGAAATGATATATTTGGAAAGAATTTTTTTAAAGGAAGGAAACGTTCCAGGCCTAAGTACGTTGAAAAACATCTCAGTCAGGGAGGACGGTCCATGTGGGATTCGAACCCCAGAACTCCCTCTCACTAGTCCGCGCCTGAACGATCTCAGTCACCCGTGGCGGTTGCACTGCCGCCTATTGATAGTATATTATTGTAAGGATGTGAAAGTTGCTCATTGACTTAACGTCAGAAACAAATAAATCGTGCAATAGAGACGGATGGCTTGGAAGAAGCTGCCCTGTAGCAAGGCTTGAGAGGGTGAAAACCGATGAAATACAGCACTATATGTACTGTAGTTGAGAGGCTACAAACAAGGGCGGTTCAATGGTACGACCAGCCACTAGATAGATGAATGAAGAAATATTTTGAATGATCTCCCCCAGGAAGATCAAAACGGGTAGCTTCACGATTTAAATGAAAAAATACCTATTTGAAAATATAAGAGAAAGAACAACAAGAATTTTAAATATAATTCTTCCAAAATTGGGTTACAAAACTGTAATAATTGTATATTTGCACTTAACTTTTTGAAACCACCTGGCGACAGAAGAATGCCAATAGAGAAGAGCAAAATTCTGGTTGGTTATTTCACAAACAGAATGAGAATAAAAGTAATATTAGCACAGAATATTAGAACTTGTGTAAAATGACTGAAAGGCACAAAGTCGCTACTGTTCGATGTTCTAATACCGACTGATAGAGGGGAAAAAGAAAATAACATACCATGTCTCTGTTTTTTTTTTTTTTTTTTTTTTTTTTTAATTCTGTGGTTTGGAACTCCTAATGATAAGATCAATTTGCACATATGACGCATCACCAAAACACTTTGAAGAACCGTCCATTTTGCGTTATGATTGTCGATTGTCCATGCTTTTGTTGCTATCAATAGCGCCTCTAGCAAAAGTGGTCAGTGATGCGTGTTCAGGAATTATATAGTGGAGGTATAGAGTTGGCTACACTGTGCACAAGGCAAATGCAAGTCGCGTGATAAAACGGATTTGGTAATTTTTATTCGATAATATCACTGCGTAATCCGGCTGTGATTGGTCAAAATTCAAAATTTTGTTTCGTGTCATTTAGTCGGTTCGCAACCGTAGGAACACATACGAAAGTCGTAAGGCTTCTGGAAATCAAATATAATACGTTAAATTTAATTCAGAATTAATTAGAATGCACATTAATAGGAGGTTGATGTAAGAAACACAAAAATTCAAAAGGGTAAAATATAGTCCCCTCAGGGATGCGAAATACATGCTTAAATAAAGTCATATATTCTCAACAAAACCATAATACTCTAAAAGATCAAGACAGGATTACATATTATTTTTAACCCATAATTAAAAGTGCCATAAGAGCAAAGCGGTCTTTGATACCGCGCCTTGTTGCGCATTATTGCGAATAATTCTTTCCCTGATTTTATTGTTGCAATAATCTCAGCAGTTGCCAGTTTATTTGTGATCTGACGGGGAAAATGTGAGCTACTGTAGTAATCTTTCTGTAACTTAGGAATATTACAAAATTCTACTGCGGTCGTTCTTAACGTGCTGCGTTTGTTGCGTAATTCTTTTTTGGATAGTTTAGTCTTCCTTCCTATTATTTTTAGGTCTGGAGTTGAAAATCTGGACGGCAAGATAATTCTGTTGTAAAAACACACTATTTTTCTCTCATTCAAATAGAAATCGATTGCAACGGGTAAAAAAAACTCGGTTTTCGATAAAAATGTTAAGAAAATGAAGCAGGCATTGAGTATGACACCTCTTCAGAATAAACTGCATCAGAAGTTGAAGGTGACCTAGAGCATGCAGATGATCTGCAAGAAACATTACTTTCATGGTAAAATCAGTATAAATGCATCTGAAACCCATGCTTTTAGAATTGCTTGCCATAACATAATAATGAAATTTCCACCCACAAAGTTAAATGAGATACAATCAATGGCGTCTATATTTTGATGATGCAGTTCCAAAATATATTCTGTAGTGGACAAATACCAAAATAGGACTTGTAAGACAGATGTATTCTGACCAGACTAAAGTAACTTCAAAACCTGGATATGGATGAACTTCTAGAATTTTTTTAACTCTTGGTGTATTCTTCTGTTTTCAAATCAAATCATGAAAGTGATATGTTATTTGCAGCTAATGGTCCAGGTCGTGAAATGTTCAAATGTGTCATGTCCATGAACAGTTTTATCATGCTCCTGAACTAACGATTCTATTACATTTCAAACATACCAGGAAGACTCAAAGACGATAAAATGGCTGCAATCTCTTTTGTGTTCGGAAAAATTGTGAACAATTCTCAGTACTACTACTACTACTACTACTACTACTACTACTACTACTACTACTACTACTACAACTATTACTACCACAACTACTACCACAACAACTACTGCTACAACTGTAACTATTACTACAACTACTACAACTATTATTACTACTACAACTACCACAACTATTA